>JAJTUV010000908.1:0-307500 GCA_021653895.1 Mastomys natalensis
ATTTTCTTAATCAACAAATGTAACAGGTTAAAATATTACCTGGCCTTAAATTTAGTAAGGAACTGACAGTGGTATAGGGTTTTATATAAACATTGTCACTTCTCTGTCCCCTTAAGGCCCTACAGACTCTTAATCTTTTGCCTCATGACATAGATAAAAAATTGTTCTTAGAAGTGATTGAATCGATACATCTCTAAGAAATAAAAATTAATATGTCTTGAGGAGTGACAGGAAAAAGTAATATTATTCAATCTGAAATTAATTTGATAGTAAATATCAGACAGTAAGGGACAAAATGCCAAAACAGGAAGAACAATTTTATTTAAAACTGTAGTAGTCTATGTGATGCTTGATACATTTACTTATATTAAATAAGTAAATAGAAAGATTTCAGAAATTTGATACATTATTTTATTTTAGCTTCTTCTTCAATCATTTTAAAAGAAATCTTTGATATGTCTATCTGTCTTTCATGTGAAAGCACTGCAGATTTTCGATAGTGCTGAGTCAGATGGCAAGACCACTATCCTGACAGAAATTCTAGTGATATGACTGGTAAAATACTTCTCATTCTTAGCTATTAATAGGCATAGTAAACAGACTTATGATGCTCTTACACATTTATACCTGATTACCTTCAATGGTAAGACATTGAGATATCCAGGCAAACAAAGCTGACATGGATTTATCAATCATTTTTTCCTACTCAACATATACATTCTTTGACCTAGGATCAATTCCTAGGGTACATTCAGAGCCATGAAACTTTGATCACTGTATAAATATGTAAACCTTGTGTCTAACCTTAATAATAAATATAGAAATAGTTCTTTCATGTCTACATCTTAGAATATAAATACTTCTAGATACAGATGTGTTTATTTCTATACTTTCATTAATTCAAAACCTGATACTCAAGCAATATTGAAGCTACTCTGTAGAGTATGTACCTATTAAGCAATAAAAAATAATATTACATTTTCTAGATTATTGGGGAAGGGAAATCAAACAGATAGAAGTATCATCACATAGCAAAAAGGGAAAAATAAATTATCTTACAGAAGAAATAAAGATAACAAAGGAATAGTGAAAGATTATAAGGTACCATGCAGAGACATTTTTCTCTTTTATTTTCAAATCATTTTGCCAACTATTTCTGTTAAAATCACTATGGAAAATAAGAAGGACAAATCATATTTTCACTCTTTGAAACCATGCACATGTTTATACTCCTGTAGTAGTTTATTTGAAAACAGAAGGAACTCACTCTTACTCCCATGCTACTATTGAATTTGTTTCTCTGAACCTATAGGTTAATGCAACTCTTGGATCTCATCAGGAGGTTACTGATTTGATGCATGGTAGTCAACACAGACACTCACAACTGATTAGATACTTGGCTTCTCTGCAGTGTTCAGTCATAAGTGGGAACCTGTACAACACACCCTCAACAAAGATCTCCACAGTAACATAAGTGGGGACAGAAAGACTGTAAGAGACAGGAATTAGGAGCGATAATGATGAAATAATACCTGTATCATTGCAAGAACTCTGTTCCCGTGACTGGCATTGGCTTGATTGTCAACCCATATTCTGTTATTAAAGCAGGACATCATGAAATCCCACTGCTAAGTTATACATGATTGGAAATGTTGTGGATAGCCTCAGCCTTGCATTTTGATCCGAGTTCCCAGTGGATAGCCCCAGCCTTGTATTTTGATCCTAGTTTCACTTTCCTGGGAGGGGCTGCAGAGAATGATTGAATCTGTACACAGGTGACATCTTGTAAACCTTCTGTCCAATTAAAACCTGTAAAATAAAGGCTAGAGTCAGAGATTGGGCAGTAGAAGGAGAGGTGGAGAAACAGGTTTAGGGGAGCAGAGAGTGCAAGGAATTCAATATAAAAGGTAGAGCAGAAGCAGAGGGAGAAGCAGGAGGAAGTCGAAGCAGAAGGAAGTCGGTGGTAGAAGGAAGTGGAGGAAGGAGGAGCCAGAGCCAGAAGGACAAGTACTGATAAACCACAAGTTATAAGGGATCTCATAACCAGGGATTAGAGTAGTGTAGTGGTAAATCTGCCCAATCTAGGCGTGCTATTTATACCATAATTATTGAGTTGTGTCTTCCTTTACTGGTCTCCTTTGGGTAGGAGATTTACCAAGACAAATTACCGAGACAAAGTTTAAATAATTTCTTCTACTACAGGAAATCCATGTTGTTTGGAAGAGGAAGAATCAGTTTGCTTCAAATGTATATCATTGCAAACGCTCCAGCAGCTCCAAACCCACAACTATATGGGTGGCATAAATAAGATTTGATGGCTTATTAAAAAAAGATAATATAATGTTGAGCACGTGTCAGGGGTGGCAATCGTATCATGAAAGAGTTAGTGGGTGATAATCAAAATATATTTAACGTGCATATAAAATTTCAAAAAAATAAGAAAATATATAAATATTAATAACAACAACTACCAAGGGTATTAAATGAAGGTTATAAACAAATGAACAAAGTAAAAAAAAAAAATGACAAATAGCTGTCATTGACCTTCTAAAGCTACTATTGTCTTTCAGATGGATATGATGGCAGAATAAAGACCAAAGGGGAACAAACAGAGCACTCTTTAGCACCAAGTTGTCACTCGATTGCACATGATGGTGATGCTTAAATACATTAAACCAGTTTATTAATGTTACTGTATGACTGAGCTCTAGACCTTCCAGTTTAACTTGTCAGAAGGATGTGTAGTAATTAGCAAAATGAATGAATAAAAATATCAAGTGAGTTTGAATGGTCAATAGACCTCTACAGTCTGGAGATAAAGTTAGTTTAGATCTTAAGGCAAATGAGGGCTCAAGCATGGATATAGCAGGGGTTTTCCAACTGAGACAATGTTTGTGACTCTGAAAAGATTTATTTATTCAGAGACCTGGTGAAAAGTTGCTAGTATTGTGATTTTCAAAGGATTGTCGAAATGATTTGAAGGAACTAACTTCAAAATGGTTTTCATAGAAATTTCAAAAGAAGAATATAAATATATTAATTGTGGTAGTAAAGTTAAATCAGGAAACTATTTTTTTAGAATAAGAAATAAACAAGTTTATGTTCTTAGGGTAATGTGAAGAAAGTAGAGTAAGTAGAAATTATATTTGCTTCATTCTTTATGTAACTCAGGTAGCATCATTTGTAGTAAAAGATTTGCGAAATGGTTGCTATGTCCTCATTATCTGGACTCAAAGGAGGGAAAGTGTGTTAGCAGTGACTCAATGAGAGAAGAGGGAGTTTTCACTATGTATTTTAACAAGGTTTAGATTTTTAATTTACAACACTTAAAAGTTATGAGATAAGAGGGAAGGATTTTATGTAGGCTTTAAGTGTTTTATTTAAGCATGTGTGAAGAAAAATTTATCTCATATATGTAGCAGGGGGTATTAGAAAAGAAGCGTCCAGTTGGCTCTGGGCTCTGCACCATGTTCTGCACTGAGTCTAGCACCACTACCTGGCTCCAGTTGGGTGTCCTCATCTCCACAGGCTCTCTAGCTGGGCTGGAGCTCCAGAGCTCCCCTTGGGGCCACGCTTAGCCCACACAACGATCATCACCCAGCAATCAGCAACCATAACACACATCACAAGATAAAATCAAAATGCTTAATGCTTACAGATAACCAGTCATATTTATATATTATCAAATACTCAAATCCCAAGATATCCACACAATAATTTCATGGTCAATTGATAATGGTAAGATGCCAACACAGATAAGACAATTTATCCTAACATTTTGGTTTCCTATCTATCTATAAAGCTCAGTCTCTCTTCTCTCCCACCTGGGTCTCTCTCTCCCACTCTTGCTCTGTCTCCCTTTTCCCTGTCCAATCACAGGGCCTCCTAATGCACTAATATTTAAAATCGATTGGGCAGGGAAATTTCTGACACACATATACATTCTGCATACTAATGGTTATTTTCTTCCAACTACATACACTATTATATCCCATCCATGTAGATGGTAAAACTATATACCATAGCAATCATTTGTTTTTCAATTAATCTTTTAGCAACGTATATACCATAAAAATTACAGGTATTTTTATCTTTACCTGTATTAGAACAGGGTCTGAATTGATGTTCACTACATAATCTCCAAATATATAAATACTAATGAACAAATCCAGGTCAGTAATTCCAACTGTGAGAGAATTCTAATATAAAGGAAATGATCTTAATATCATTCTAAGTATGGTGACTGATGTTTTAATCACTAAATTAGTGGTACAAATACATATAAATACACAAATATGAAATTACATAATTTTACTGCATATTTTATAAATATATATGTGTTACTACATATGCTTATTTGGCTTATTTTGATATACAAATTGTCTTCATGTTGTGGGTTTGATGAGATATTAAGCTATATTTTTCTATATTTAAACACCAATTTCATCAATTTGTTGACATATGTATACTTATCAGTAATAGTAACATTCATATATAATGACTCCTTGTAAAATAAAGTCCATTACAAGTCTATATTTGAATTTTAATATACTACTGGGACAGTGGGGTAAGAAAATATTCTAGAGTTCAGGTTATTTTTAATTTTTTTTTTTTTTTTGCTTATTCACTTTATAACCCGTCCCAGTCACCCCCTCCCACAATCCTTCCCCATCTCTTGTTTTCTGAGATATATTAATTGAGAATTATAATCTGAGATATCTTAGTTATAAAGTGCCAACCAAGGGCACAAGAACACCAAGTTTGTTCCTCAGAAATGACTAATATAATTGTTCCTAGTGATATGTACTTTAATTTTAGTGTAGGGAAACAGACAAATATAACCTTAGGTTCACTATCTAGCTAGTCTAGCATTCTCAGTAAATTTAAAGTCAATGAGAGAATTAACCCCCAAATATATTATTCATTAACACAGAAGGTGACTGACACCAGAGTAACCACATCCAAAGTTCTCATTTCATCATTTACATGTTCATGGATATGTCATAAATCCCCCTACTCAAACCATGCACAAAAACATGTATACACGTAATATAAGAAACTAATTTGAAATATGTTAACTGTCATAGATGATAAATTTTGGGAATGTAGGAAATATTTTACAATTTTTAGATGCTCATTATTCAACTCAGTTTTTTACAAATTTATTCAGTCCTGAAAACAAACTAAAGATATGTGAAATAAACATAAAATAATGGGTATATCTGAACACACTGTCACCATAATCTTTTTCATAATATAATTTTATTGTTTCTGCTTATGAATAAAAATTCACAATCATTATAAAATATAAAAGAGAATAATCTTAAGATGAATTTAATTAAAAACTGTTTCATTGAATATTTGCTATCTGCTTCTTTACTTTATTTACATTTGTCACTGCTTGGTCCTTTCATGTTAGAACATCTTTATAAGTTTTGATAAAACTGTCATTTTCATTACACCAGTATACATGTAGCATAGGTGTTAAAAACTGTAACTTTCTTATATTTTGTAAATTGAGTAAATTATATATCTAATTTTTAGCAGTATTAAAAATTATAGTACATGGTAATGATTTCTCTGGAACTCTGTAGTGTTCACACTGAAAGATATTATGAAGCCAAAGAGACACCTTCCTAGGGCTGTGTAAGGTAAAGCAAATTCCTAAGTTATCAGAAGCTAATACGTACACGAATAACTGAAGACTGGTATGCAGCATACTATGTAAACACAATAAAGTGAGAATAAAAACCACATTACTGATTCACAATTGAAAGTCTTTGGGGTAGTTCTAGTGGTTTTGAAGGGCATATTCTATGTTAGTAGGTCATTGTGTAGATCTTGAACAACTGGAATAGGGGCGATTCCAAAAGCTGTTGCCTGAACATGAGATATCTTCTTCTAGCTGGGCTGCTCTCAGAGAGGAGTGGAAAGGATTGTGAAAGGGGGTGGCTAGGAGAGTGGCAGTGAATGAGTAAAAAGATAAATTAATTAAATTAAAAAAAAGAAAATTTTATTTCATGCTGAACTAATTTTCATCACTTTTCCAGTCTTCCTCCTTGCATCATGGTGTTTAATAAAATGTCATCCATGGATTTAGAGTTTTAATACTAGGTCATTAAGGATGGCACTACTTGCCAGGATAGATGGTGTGACTGCTTGGTTTGGGATAAGCTGTGTTGAAGTGTGTCACTAGAAGGTTGTTTGTGCTTTTTTCAAAATGCTCTTCAACCAGATCCATTGTTTCTCTCATTTCCTCCTATTAGATATGGGTTTAGAACTCTCAACTGCCTTTCTAGCAACTCCTCTGTCTGAATCACATGATGTGTCTTACCATGATGATAATGAACTATACCTCTGAACTGTAAAGCAAGACACAATTAGATGTTTCTCTTCATAAGATTTGCTGTGGTCATGGAGTCTCTTCCAAGCAATAGAACACTAAATAGTGTACCTCCTATCTGGATCAATAGCCTTACTACATCTCATTAGAAAAGAAACATGCATCTAGAGAATAATAATAAATAAGATTAAATAATATACAAGCAAACAAATTAAGAAACACAGAGCAAACAGAGGAAAGAGCTGAAGAATAAACACATGTTTGCACACAGAAGAATTTCATTAAAATACAAACCTGGAAGTAATAATGTATACGCAAAGGACCTGTAAGTTTAAAAAAAAAAGGAACATAAATTATTCTGACTCAATATTTTAGCACAAAGACTCTACGAAAATGTCATTGAGTTAGGGTATTTTTTTTGTTTTTGTTTTTATTTGTCTGTTCTTGTTGTTGATGGCAATCTACTTCTGGGAACAGGAAAATCATTTTAAGGGTGATGTGTTTCACCAGCGAGAGTTACTTGAAGAAGATTCTTTCATTTGCCAATGTTATCTATCAGAAATGGCTTTTGAGTGGTGGGTAGGGGCATGTGTCCATTTCCCCTTTTATTTCTAGGACCCTGTCTGGTGTTGAACTTATGCAGACTCTTCGAATGTTGCCAAAGTCACAATCTCCCAAATGAGTTTACATGTGTGTTTTTCTTGCTCTGTTTAGAAGGCTTTGTTTCCTTGGTGTTCTCATTCTCATCTGGCTCTAACATTGTTTCATAAACTTTAAGTCACCCCTCCCTGAGCTCTGATGGAAAAATCAAATTCAGGGATGAGCTCTGAACATTGTCTAATTGTAGGACTCTGAATTTGTTCCCCTGTGCTGCTGTAAACTTCTCTGATGATAGCCTATCAGAGAACTGGATTTTGAGTATATCAAAATATTCTTAGGAATCAATTTATTGTTAAGATCCTTTTATATAATAGTGGTATTTAGATTCCCCTAGGTCCTTGGTCTATCTAGTATTAGGTTTTGGCAACCCAAGTAATATCAAGTATGATTTCTATCTCACAGAGTGAGTCATATGGAACTCAGATAGATATGTGTCATTTACTCCCACAAGATTTGTGACACTATAACCCAGGCATGTCTTACAGACAGGTCACCATGTAGATCAAAAATTTGGTAACTGTCTTGGTGTTACTCTACCTCTTTGGTAACATTCAGAATACCCTCAAATTTCATGAGCACTAGTTAGTAGGAGTAAAGGCTCTACATAGGGACCAGCTTAACGTTTTCTTGTTCGATAGGTTGTATAGGTGTTAGTTTTAGCAATAAGTGTAGGAAGCAGTTCTCCCCGCCAACAGGATGACGGTTGGCATGTAGCCAGCTAGCTTGAGTAGGCACTGTGGCTATGGTTCATTATAGAAAAACGGTTCGCGCTTCCAGGTGTGGCTACTCGATTTAGCCCACCTCGCATCACAGGAGCAGCCAATTTACAGTGACTGCGTGGCAGCTGCTGATGGGATTAAGGCAAGGTATATAAGGGGCTGCTGGGAAGGAGCTGGGGGCTGGAGGAAGAAGAAGGTAGAAGCAACCGTGCTGTAACAAGGAACCTGAATAAACTGCTTGAAGAAGAACACGGTTGTAGCTTGCCTTTTATTCTGAGGGACGGAGCAGAGGGCAAGCTCAAATAAGGTCTTAAAATAGACCTTAAAATAAAGAGAAGTCAATAGATTTGGCAATAGCTTTGTCGTTTAGGAATTCTCGGAGAACTCCTTTAGCCAATAAGTAGAGTAGATACAACATATTCTCAGTCTCAGAAGCTTCATTTGGTGATGAGAAATGTCCAGGAGTGGGTTCTCTTTTGTATGTTATTTGGTGATTTCATATAGATTGCCCTTTATAAAGTTTTGGAAATTTCTACTCCATTTGGTTACATATAACTGCACAGAAGATTCTTAGATTTAGCTGTTCATCCCTGTGTTCCCTTCCTTGATTCACTCTTTCCTCCTTTAATTCTCGTTCATCTCCCTCTTCACACATCTGTAACTAGCTACTCTATTACCCATGCCTAGGGAGATCTGTCCCTTCCACTGTAGTTGCTCATTCAATAAATCACCTAGTTGTTTTACTGAATGTAGGTTTTTTATGAATAATATAAGATCTAATACCCAATATAGTGAATGCATTTCATACATGTCTTTTGGGATCTGGGTTACCTCATTCAGGATGACATTTTTTGCTTGTTTGGTTGGTTGGTTCTTTTTGTTTTTCTCTAGTTCCATCCATTTACCTGCAATTTTTTTAAAATTTTATTTAATTATTTAAATCACCTTATAATTTACTTATTCACACAGGGGTTGTAAACACAAAAAGGCAGGATGTGGGGAAGGGAATGACACCAGAGCATAGGTGTTCAGGGGAGTACAGATCCATTCAGAACAGGGTATCAGCTGGGTGAAGGTTCAGGGGACAGGTCACTATGACTCTGCCTATGATTCACTTGTCCTTGTCTAAGTTGGTACAGCCCACCGAGACCGCATATTTATACTTAGAGAAGTGAGGAGATGTCAGGGGGAGCCCTGCGTATACACTGGAGGCCTAAAATCAGCCATAGGCCTAAAATCAGCAACAGGCCTGACATACATACACACTAACACAGTCTTGGGTCTCTGTGGAAAAACACTGAAACAGAAGGCTTATAAGCTATTGTAAACAGGCAGCTTCTGTGGAAATTTACCTGTAAATATTATGGTGTTTTTTTTTTCTCTTACTTTCCTTTCTTATTTCCTTTTCTTTTGACAACATAGTAACAGTTCATTGTGCAAATGTACTATATTTTATTTCTCTATTCATGCATTGGTAGATATTTAGGTTCATTTCATTTTCTGAGACTTCTGAGTAGAATGAAAGTGATAATGTTTTTTGATCATGTTTTGTTTTTGTTTTTTTGGTTTTTCGAGACAGGGTTTCTCTGTGTACCCCTGGCTGTCCGTGGAACTCACTCTGTAGACCAGGTTGGCCTTGAACTCAGAAATCTGCCTGCCTCTGCCTCCCAGTGCTGGGATTAAAGGTGTGCACCACCACTATTAGCATCAAGCCTGAACTCTGAGTGATGTCATATCCAGTGATGTGCGACCTCTACCTCGTTACCAAGACAACGTCAAACTTTTCCATAATTCATCTGACTACCTCACCTGGTACCTGCGGAATACATCACAGCCGATATAAATATTCAGGGTGAGCGACATCGCTTCTCGTTTCTCTCTCGCCATCTTTCCCCCACTTCTTCCCCCACCCTCTATCCAAATAAAATCCACGCTCTCCCTGTGGAATCAGCCAGTCTGGTGTGGTCTGTTCTAAACTGCGCGTCTCAGTATCCCTTAAACCACTGCCCAGCAATCACTATTTCCTTTGGTAGGATAAACTCTCTTTTAGGTAAATGTCCAAGAGTGACTATAGTTAGCTGTTGAGATCTATCCATTTATATATTCCTGAGAAGCCACCATGCTGATTTTCATAGTGGCCGTAAAAGTTTGCACTCACACTAGTTATGGATGAGTGTTCTTCCGACCCCACATTCTCATCAGCATGAGAGGCTATTTCCTTTATTGTTCTTAGCCATTCTGACTGGTGTAACATAAAATCTCAAAGTAATTTTGATTTGCATTTCCCTAATGTCTAAGGACATGGAACATTTCTTCAAATGTTACTTAGGTGTTTGAGTTTTCCTCTTCTAAGAATTTTTAGACCTTACCAAATTTTTAAACATTTATTTTTTTAATGGCAAGTTTTATTTTATTCTTTATCTATTTTAGATATTAGCTGTCTATCAAATGTGCAGTTGATAAAATATTTTCCATTCTGAAACCTGCTTATCTGTCTTAATGACAGTGATCTTTAACCATACAGAAGCTTTTCAGTTTTATGAGGTCCCAGTTTTACATATTTTTAATGTCTGTATTATTGGTGCTTTGTTCAGAAAGTCCTTTCCAAACTGGTTGAGGTGAAGATTATTGTCCATGTTATTTTCTATCAGGTTCATTGTAAATAGCCTTATGATGTTAAGATCTTTGATTCATGTGGAGTTGAGTTTTATGCATGGGGATAAGGAAGAAATGATGGTTTCTTCTATTTGATCCATCTAATTTCACCTTCATGATTTGTTGATGATGCCATTACCCAGTGGATCTCTGGTTTCCTTATGAAACATCAAGTGGCCATGAGTGTGCAAACTTACACTGTGTTATATTTCTAATGTAACTTTTATTATGTAAGAGAAATTTAAGGCACAACTGCTATAACATCAAAATTATATTTAAATATTTTATAACTTTTGTGTGATTAACTGGAGAAGCTTGTTGTAAGTTAATATAAATTTTAAAAGGTTAGTACAGAACAAATTAAATGAGACATATCTGTCCTTATGCTACATGAACTAAAGAGGGAGTGAAAAGGTCCAAGTCAAGACAAAGCATTGAGATGAAATTGTTGTGGTAGTTTCAGCAACATTGAATTCCTAGCTTAGTCCACTCAACAATGGAACTCATTTATTGATTAATCACTTGATGAGTTAAGCATCTTAATGTAAGTTTCCATGACTCACCAAAGAATGATACCCAGGACTCAAATACTGTGCAAATACAAAGAGTGTTATATTCTGCAGAAGTTCAACATTCTGGGGTCTCCCATCACCAAGATAAAGAGACAAACAAGTCATCTCACAGGATTTAAAGCACATAGGGAGTTCCAGTACAAGTGGGCTTTTTCTAACTCTATCTTGTGGCATTCCAGAACCAGTCCTTGGGTGTGGTGGTTGGAAACAGTTGCTTAGGAATCCCATTTTGTTGTTGTTTGATTAATGGGTTGGTTGTTTCTTCCAGTAACTGACTTGCTTGGGCTTGCTTGAATTTGTGACTTCTTAGGCCTAGTATCTTAAACTGCCAATTTGAAGCATATCATGGAGTCAGCCTAGCCTTCTCATTAATTATCCATCCTCTGTTAATAATTGTAACTTCTATGGGACCTACAGAAATTTTAACAATGAGCCTTTTAGCATATATACAAGTATAATTATATATATATATATATATATATATATATATATATATATATATATAATATAATTTAGATCATTGTTAGTTACTAGCATTTTATAAGTCTCAAAAATATATTGATATGATTTTTGAATAGTAGATAAGAGTGTAATTTTAGTTATAATTTTAAATACAGCTTATAGAATACATATATTCTGCAATGCAAGTCACTATTCTAAACTCTTAAAACGTTTACAATAGAGTCTCTTTAACCCTAAGAAACTTTCAAATCCAAGGTGTGGCTATATATAAAGCATTTATGTATGTTACATAACATAACAACATGAATATGCTGATTTCTACAGATTGATCTTTTAATGGTTTTAGAATTAAGTATATAATTATAATAAGATGCTTTTTATCAGAATTATACATTTATAAGTGATATTAAAATATTACTCTTTATTTTAGAAAGTATTTTATATCTACATTATTTCATGTTTATTAATAAATATGATACATTTAAAAGCAGGAGACTTCAGAGTTTGTGACATGATCATTAGTGGAGACAATCGATGATAGATTAATGGAAATTGAAGTTCTGGTATGTGCTCACTGATTTTTCATATATATTAGTAAAAGATTTTAATTAAATCCTATTAAAAACCATTTAAGAAATGAACTAGTGAGTTTTCTAACTATGGATATGCCTCATGTTTGTTAATTTTTGCTTCACTACTTAGTGTACATAAACAGATTTCAAAAGGTAGTTTGTCTTTAAATTGGAAAATAAATACAATGAATATTTTAATACCATTTAATAAGAGAGGCCTTCTGGGATCACAAGCAGTAATTATGTTAACAAGCATGTTAAATTTCAAAGTGAATGGAAAAGGGCATCAGTATTGGAATATTTTAATTCCTGCTGAGTAAGAAAGATTACAACTTCTAGAATAAACTTAGGATGACTATTTCGCCATATATTTTGTGTTCTTTACTGAATGGTAATAAATATTTACACATCTGTATGTATGCAATAATAAACATAAACATGGGCTTCTGTTTACATTAAATTGGCTTTAAAATTCATAGTTTGTGAAATGCTAGCTCATATCTTCTATTAGTGTATATGCCATAGGCATTTTACCACAAAGTTTACAAAATTTACAAAGTTGAGCTTCATTGTAACTTAATCAGGAGATATATTGTCCCTCTTAAATCAAATTGAACACACTCTCCACCCTGTATCTTTTCTACACTCAATTCCTCATAAAAACGATCTTCAGTAATATATTGCATGCATCTATTATCTGTCGTTTTGTACTCCACTAAGACACAAATGTCATGGGAAGAGTGACTTTTAGACTTACTCTAATTAGTTTCTTTTACTATATTTTTGGTTTATGTCACTATATTACTCTCAATAGTTATAAGCAAATTAACCAAGTTTAGTCATTCAGTATATACAATTAAGAATGGAAACAAATCGTGAATAACAGCAAGAAATTAAGCTTATTAATATGTTCATGATATTCACATATTGATAGAATGCATGGTATTGTTCCAATTGTCTTATATTTGTTAAAGCTTGTTTTATGTCCATTATATGATCATTTTGTTAAAGTTACATGAGGTGTTGAGAAGAGAGTGGATTCTATCAGGTCACCAGAGAGTAAGGCTGGACTTCAATGACAACAAAAACAAAAGGAAGCCCACATACACATAGAAAGCTGAAAAACTCTTTACTCAATGATAACTTGGTCAGGGAAAAAAGTAAAGAAATTAAAGACGTTTTAGAATTTAAGGAAAATGAAGGAAGCATACCCAGACTTATGGGAGACAATGAAAGTAGTACTAAGAGGAAAATTCATAGCACTAAGTGCCTTCATAAAGAAATTGGAGAGATATTACACTAGCAATTTAACAACACATCTGAAAGCTCTAAAATAAAAAACAAAAATGCAAACACACACAAAAGGAGTAGAAAGCAGGAAATAAACTCAAGGCTGATATCATGAACTGGTAAACAAAGAAAAACATACAAAGATTCACAAAACTAAGAGCTGGTTCTTTGAGTAAATCAACAATAGAGATAACCCTTAACCTGACATGAGAGACAATATCCAAATTTAACAAAATGAAATTAAAAAGGAAATATAACAACAGAAATTAAGGAAATTTAAAAAGTCATCAGATCCTACTACAAAAGCCTAAACTCAACAAAACTGGAAAATCTAGATGAATGGTTTTCTAGACAAATATTAGGTACTATAGTTAAATCAGAATCAGATAAACTATCTAAACAGTCTCATAACCCTAAGAAAATATGGTATGTGCTTACTGATTGATTAGTGGATATTAGGCAAAAAGCTCAGAATACCCATGATACAACTCACAGACCATACAAAGCTCAAGAAGAAGGAAGACCAAAGTGTGGGTGATTCAGTCCTACTTAGAAGCAGGAAGAAAATAATCATGGGAGGTAGATGGATGGAGGGACTTTGGAGGGAGAAAGGAGGTTGAACGAAGAGGGGGACAGGATCAGGTGTGGAGGGAGACAGAGGAGATAAATAGAGGGTCAAAAATTGAACAGAGGTGTGTAGCAGTGGGATGAGAGCTGGGGATAGACATCAGAAAGTCCCAACAAGAAAGCAAGAGGCTCCCAGGACCTAACAGGGATGACAGTAGCAGAAATACCCCAAAGCAGAGATAGAAACTAAAGAGATCGCCTACATCAGATAAATATCTTTCCATTTGAGGATTAGGGCCATCCATCTATCTCAAAATCTTTAACCCAGAATGTTTCCTGTCTAAAAGAAAGGAATGGACAATAAATGGAGCAGAGACTGAAGGAAAGGACATCCAAAAACCACTCCACCTTGAGATCCATCCCATCTGCAGACACCAAACCTGGACAATATTGTTGATGCTAAGAACGTGCTTGGTGAACAGCTCTTCTCTGAGAGCTCTGCAAGCATCTAGGACAGATGCAGATATTCACAGCCAGCCATTGTACAGCCTAAGGATTCCAGTCAGAAGAGTTAGGGGAAGAATTGAAGGAGCTGAAGGGGGTTGTAATCCCATAGGTAGAACAACAATATCAACTAATCAGACTTCTCAGATCTCCCAGAGACTATACCCGTTTATGAATTGGATTATTTGGTTTGTTGAGGTCTAGTCTCTTGAGTTCTTTATATGTTTTGGATATTAGCTCTTTGTCAGTTTTAGAGATGGTAAAAAATTCTTTTTCCCCTTCTGTAGGCTGTTGCTTTGACATTTTGATAGTGTATTTTGCTTACATTTTTTGGGTGCTTTCCCTCTTTCTTCTAATATACACACAGATGAAAATTACACCTTGAAATGAATCTTCTGTTCCTACACACCACTTGCAAATTTATTTCCTATAACCCTGTTTGTGTTTGAAACGTCACAGTAATCAAATTCAGTTCCTTTCATCTGCTTCTTCCCTGACTACTTCGCATTTGGATACATTGACAGCCTTGTCTTAAAGTACAAACTAACATAGAGTGAGAAAATAAAAGCACAAATATGAGTTAATATTTCTTAAGAGCATATATTTTAGAACCAAATGATAAGTACTTTATTACTTTCCAACATGTTTCACTGGAAGATAAGTACTAAGCTTGACACAGGATTTATTACTGAGATCAACACAAATCAACAATGATCAGCAAATGAACAGAGGAAGGAGGAAAAATATCTTGCCATCAAGATGACTGAAGGCCAGTAATTACTTTCTCTTTAGTCTATGTCATACCATTCCTTAAAAATTAAATAACACATAAATTATTTTCTATTACCAAGCAATCCTACAATGTGTTCAGGGATCTGACAATAGATTTAATATTCTATACATCTCCTTGTAACGTCATCATTCATGTATATCATGCTATTTCCTCTCCGCAGTCTTTTCTGTTAGACTTTTCACACAATTTCTACTGCTGACATGCATAGGTACTTAGGAAAATTTGCAATAAAAATTATAGAGATATTGAACGAATTTTATTTTCCCATTCACCTTTGTAGAAAAAAATTAAACTAGTGGAGATATTTACCCAATAAACATTAAAAACCAAAATTAGTACATCTCCACTTTACAACATATCATTTTTGTAACTTGTACCTCTCACATGCATAAAAGTGTAACTATAATTTCAACATCATAAAGAGACCGAGGGTGTGACCCCCACAATCAGTTCAAGGGCAGTCTGTGCTATAAGTGGCAAGATATAACCTAAAAGATGACAAAAAGATTATAAGTAACAGAAAATAAATATTTCCCATACCGATATTAAATATTGAACATAAACCAAATTCGGTTTATATAAAATTGGTGAGTATTTGAAGTTAAATGAATTTTTCAAATGAAGACTTTTGAGTTAATTTAATGACATTTGTTATTTTCTTTTAATTTTTTATGCTAGTTGGTTCCAGTATTTTCTAATAGAAAACAGAAAGTGCATTTTTATAGTTTCATTCCTCCAACCGTCATTTTTTGCACTCCTTAGATAATGCTTGTATTCAGTTAAACAGTGACACATTTAAATATTCTAAGCCATAACTAATATAAGCCTATGAGATGATACACACGAGTTTTAGGAAAGTACTTTAGGTTGGCTAATTTGTCAAACCTCACCATTGTTTTCAATTTGCACATCTCAGCAAAACATATGCAAATGAACATCCCATCCATTTTCATGAGTAGATGAAAAATGTGTGTGTTGTCTTAGTGTCCCTTCCTCCTCATCACCTTGGTGTTATCCTTTAGTATTTCAACGTTTCAAAAATGAATTATTTTCGAATCACAGGAAAATGACTATAGACAGCAATACAATAAAAATAATGCACACTAAACATCAAAGCAGCTTTATAAATGCCATTTCATGCTTCATAGCTTGTTAAAATAGGAGAAAATGCATAGATATTATAGAAATTTTAATTTATATTATAAATAAAAATAATACCAATATTGTTATAATATCTCTCTTACATTGTTTTCAGAATTATTAACATACCTATGTGTGTGTGTATAGTATACTTACATAAAATATATATTTTATGTATTTATATGTTAATATATATATATATATATACTTTAATAGTGAAAAATAAAGTCATATATATGACTAATAATAAAGTTAGATAAGAAGTTAAGATAATTTCAATAAGTGTTAAGTGCTCAGTGCTTAATACTCTAATGAACTAATTGAAGTTGTAATAAAAGACAGAAAAATAACAAAGAAATAAATAGAAGATTATTTTCTTCTGAGATGGAAGAATAATGACCATACTGTTTAAGGAAACTCAACCATGAGATAAATCTGAGACAGTTTTGTGTTTAATGGCTATAGTTTTGAGAAAATGCTGAATATTTCAACTTCATTAGGGAATATTTTGTGGAATACTGTTTGTTGGGTCAGGGCAATGTGCCCCCATTATTCTTTTTTAATGGTCTTGAGATGTGTTTACCTGCAAGAGACCCGAATAAGACGAAATTCATTAACTAGAGACTATGGAAATGGAAGCCCCTTATGAGTTAGTGATATATGAGGATACACCCTGTCCTTTACACCCTATAAACAATTATAATCAATTAACAGTGACTGCAAAATATTTCTTCTTCAATTCTGTATAGTTACTGTAAATAATGTTTCTCCTATATTCTGTAAGCAATGTTAATAAAATCTTGTTTTACCAAATACAGGAATATTGAAGTGTTTAGATGCTCTGTTGAACATGTCTGAAATGAAATATATAGAATTTTGTACATGTTCCTCAACAAATGCTCTGATAAACTAGTAAGTACAAAATATATCTCTGATGGGAAAGAACAGAAGAGTGAGGGTGTGGGGATCAGTGTCAATACAGGTTGTCATTTAGAAATTACTCTGAGATAAACTATTATATCTTGGACAGAAGTTATGATACTTAAGCTAAAACGATGAGAGTGTTTTAAGCGGAGTTAAAACATTCCATTCTAAAGGGAAGCTCTATAATCTTAGGAAGTAATTAACTCACTGGTTTCATGGAGGTCCTGAAACTGACCAGATTCAGGAGGCTCTTTGCTTCTTAAGCAGAAAGGATTCCTGAAAGGCATATTCAGAACATCAGAGATGCCTGGCAAAATTAACTCTCAATCTGAGAAGTGATCTTCAGGTGGCACAGTGGATTCGGGATTTTTAGCTTCTATTAGCTGTTACATATTCTTTGGCAGGATTTCAGTTTCATTTCTATCTTTGTGTCATTTATCTTTCTGCATGTAATCCCTCACCCATATATCAATAATTAACAACTATAAATTACATTAGTTCACCAAGATGAAGTTTGGTACTATCCTTACTACAACTTTGTCATCTGTCGCTTACTTAGGATAAATAAACATTTGTTTATGTCTCCCCAGGTACAATATCATGGAACATATTCTGAATAGGATTATGGCTTTACCTATTCATTCTGAAAAGGCCTAGTAATTCATTAAAAATGATGTAGTGGTGTGTGTGTGTGTGTGTGTGTGTCTGTGTGTGTGGTGTGTGCACTCGTGTGCGCATGTGCCCATAAATTTTGAACTCACACATGCTCACCACTATGCACATGTAGTTCAGAAAACAACTTATGATAGATGATGCATTATTCCACACTTTGAGTTCTAGTGATTACACTCATACCATCAGGAAATGTACCATTAAGCCATCACACACACACACACACACACGCACACGCACACGCACATGCACACGCACATGCACACACACACAAGCCCACATACAAGAAAGAGAGAGAGAGAGAGAGAGAGAGAGAGAGAGAGAGAGAGGAGAAAAGATAGAAAGAGAGAGAACCCCAAATCATAAAAATGTACTTAAAATTTCTAGGATGATAGAAGATTATCAACATAGAATTTCAAAAAATATTCTCTCTGGCATGTTTTACATTTATTAAATTACTGAAATAAACAAATTAATTTTATAATTTAAGTCAATTTTGCGTGGTTTAGGTTAAAATAAATGAGTGAGAGAATGTCAAGAGTCATTGTTATCTGTCAGAATATTTATATAAGCATTAAAGCATTATTTGTGGTAAAATATATCATATCCATAAGAAATAACTACTGAGCTGCGGGGGTAATAATACAGTAAGTTCAGACTCATGTAGTAATTAAACTGACCAGTTAGGGACATTAATGACTAATTGTCAGAATTGAATGTGATTTTAAAAAAATACTTGAAGATAGGAAATACTCATCCCCAGGCAATGAGAGAAAGGGAATTCCAACAGGTATAGAAGTATGTACAGACCTTAAGTGGAAAGGGGCATTTTCTGCCTTGAAAGTTCCGGAGCGAAGTTAAGAAAGAAGAGAAGGAAGAAAGCAAAAGAATTGAATGGTTAGTTTATGATATAAGATCAGAGATATCCTTAGGAATGTCATAGAGAGCAAATAAAGAACAAAGCAGCATGTGCTTTTGAAATATAGTATAAGAATTTCTGTGTCCTAATAGTACTCAGGTCTGACTTTTCTTAATCTTTACATCAAACATTTCCTTATTTTCATGGCAGTCACTCTTCTACTTCTTTCATTGATAGAATGTAATATATTTCCACTCATTGTCCTCGCCCTCCAGGTCTTTCTCATGTCTGCATCCATACCTGATCCTGCCCCAATATGCCCCTCTCCTCCACTCTCCTCCACAGGTCCCACATCCCTCTTCCTCCCATGATTTTTTTGTTACCCCCTTCTAAGTAGTATTTAAGGTTCCTCATTTGGGCTTTCCTTCTTGTTTAACTTCTTAGGGTCTGTGAATGTATCATGAATATTCTGTAATTTTTGCTCAATATCTACTTATGAGTGACTACATACCATGTATGTCCCTTTGAGTTTAGGTTATTCACTCAGGATGGTATTTTCTATTTCCATCCATTTACCTGCAAAATTCATGATGCCTTGTTTTTAATAGCTGAATAGTATTCTATTATGTAAATGAATCACATTTTTGGTATCTGGTTTGCTTCCACTTTCTGGCTATTACAAATAACGTAGTAGACACACTGGAGCACATTTCCTTGTGGTATAATGGAACATATTTTGGGTATGTGCCCAGGAGTGGTATAGTTGGGTATTAGGTAGAAATATTTCCAATGATCTGATAAACTACCAGATTGATTTCCAGAGTGGCTGTACCAGTTTGTAATCCCATCAGAAATGAAGGAGTGTTCTTTTTTCTCTACATCCCTGCCAGCATGTGTGTCGCTCAAGTTTATTATTTTAGCCATTCTGATTGATGTAAGGTAGAATCTTTGTTGTTTGATTTTCATTTCCCTGATAACCAAGCAGTTGGGAGGAACTCTAGAAAATCCAACAGACCTGGGATGGAGGAGACTCCCAGGAATCAATGTGGGTGACTTCAGCAGAAATGCCAAACATTGGAGATATGGAACATATAGAGACCACTTGCAGTAGTCAGAAAGGATCCCCATTGAAGGGATGAAACATCATCCACCTACAAAATTTTCAACCCAAAATTTCTCCCATCTAAAAGGATTAGGGGACAAAGATGGAGCAGAGACTTGAGGAAAGGCTAAACAGTGACAGGCTGAACTTGGCATCTATCCCATTGGCAGCAACCAATCCCTGACACTATTACTGATGCTTGCTGTGCTTGTAGACAGGATCCTAGCAAGGCTGCCCTCTGAGAGGTTCTACCAGCAGCTGCTTATTGCAGTGTACCTATTTAAAGTATTATAATAAAATTTCCTTACCATTTAATTATCACCATAATCCAAACTTTTTAACAATTAATCTTCACTCAAACTTACTTCTTATAATAATAATTCACTGGATTTCCCTTGTCAATTCAGATCCAAACTATAGCTAGCACGTGCACTACTCAAATAACTATATTCCTCATACCTTTTACCAACTCTCAACAAACCCCCTACTCACTACAAACCCACTTATACACACGCACACATCAAATAATCTACAACGTCTCCTTTCTCACATCACACACCAATTAAATTCAATTCCACATCAACACAATTCACTTCCACAATTCTACCTAACCCTCCCCAATTCCACTACCATCATTCCCTACACCCAATAGAGATACTCCCCCACAACCCCTCATCACCCCATTCCTCCTACCAATACAATACCATCCCCCCCATATCTCCTCTCTCAGAGTCTCTTACCTCCTGTCCTATCGCGCACACACACATCATCTCTCACATCCTCTCGCACACACACCATCACCTCCCATATGTTGCACTTATTTTGTTACATTGTCTTTTATAATTTATTTTATATCCCCACACCCATTCTAACCAACCAACTCCCTTCATACAGTAGTAATATATTCCTCTGATCTGCACAAACCCATACATATAGATCTCTATTGCCTATTCACCACCTCACCATTCTACTACCACTACAAACACACCACAGAGAGATCCCACAACCCCCCCAATACTCCACCCTCCCCCACATCACACCTAATACCATCAAACCTAACCCATCTTCCTCACTATCTACCCACCTTCTTTCCCTCCACTCCTTAATTCCTCCTTTTCACATTTATTTATAATCATTTCTTCATGTGTAATTCCTTCTCCTATATGATCCCCACCACTAACAAATTATTTCCCTTAAAGTATGTCAATCCAAAGTATTTATTCTCGCGTTGAGTTACCACTAAATCAATAGCGCTCTCATTGCATTTATAGCGCTATCTTTACCCCAAATGTGTGTGAATCTTTTAAGAACACATTCCCTTATTATTAATATTCCACCTTGACCAAATGTAATTTTTAGCGTACTATCTAATAACCCCATCTATCTGTACCACTCGCCGTCCTCTTTCCCAATAAGATAGCACACTCTCACACATGTAATAAGCGCCGCGCACGAGGGAGTCAAGTGTTCTCGCCACTCCCCTCTCGCTTTAAGACTCTCACTCCCCCGCCCACATCGAGTGATGTGTAGAGAGACTTAGAGGAATATGACAGGGTTATATCAATGATGATAGCCATCACAAGAGATCAGAAGGCTCTCGACGCACTCGGCCGTGTCTCTCTCTGGACCACACTCATCATGAGACCCGCCCCGCCCCCCGCCCTCCCTCCTCGAATATCCACATTTTTTGTGTCGATTGTTGGCGTATTTTTTTTTGATTTGTGAATAGCTAACATAAGATTAACTATCAATACTTCACTCTATCCCACAAGTACTCCAGAGCTGAGACTAGACGTCAATCTAAAACCCAACCAAAATCCACGACGATAGGACCCTGTGAACACCAAAACTTCCCCATTCCCACCCATCACATACATTCACGTGAAGATTTAAATTAGTGAATAGCATAGGAAAATCACTAACCTTAACCCTGTAAACGATTCTTATTATGATTGCTAGACATTTCTATCACCACTAACCATAGTCAAACAACTTTGTCAGAGGCGCGATACCACTCCAAAGTGTGTGGGAATTGGTGTGTGTGTGTGTGTGGAAGAGGTGTATTTGGATGTGTGTGAATCGCACTGACCTTTGAGGACCTTGAGGGGGCGTGCTCTGCGATATAGAGAGACGTGTGTGTGGATGGTGCGTGTGTGTGTGTTAGTGTGTGTTTGTGGTGTGGTATAGTGCGAGAGTGGGTGGTTGGTAGGTGGAGATCGCAGCGCGTATGGTAAGAGTGTGTGATCGCAGAAATTAACTAGTAGGTCTTGTACCACATTCTGAGTGAATGATCTCTATAGGTAAAAATATAACCAATAGATTAATACTATCACATTATATGTCTTCGTATTTTAATAAATTTTTTTTTGATAAAATGTCAAAAAAAACCACCTGAGTCTAAAAAATTTTTAAAAGAAAGACCATTATGTTCATCAAAATTTTCCTTGTGGAAGATAACACTTAACAAAAATTTTTTAAATTTCACTGGTTAAAATTTAAGTTCCTTTTTTAAAATTATGCTAACTATTATAGCTTCAGGAGACATTTAATTTCTTAAAACCAGTTTAATTTTAGTAATCTGTAAGTTTATTAGAACTAGAGTTTTAAACATTTCAATGGAGACTTTGCTCAAGCCCGATTGCTTTGGGGTTGAGTCCCAAAAATATCCCTTCCAGGGGAAAAAGACTTTGGGATGGGTATGGCCCCCAAAGCTCACTGACAACAACAGGGGATGGAGCCTTTTCAAGGTCCTTCAATTTTTGGGGGTCAGGCCTTTATCCAAGCCCTTTGCCCAAAAATAGAATCACCAAGGCCCCTTTTATTAAGGGGAAGGGAATTTTCAGGAGCCCGCCCTGATATACACTATAGGACTAAAATCAGCCATAGGCCTAAAAAACAGCAAAGGGCCTGCACTAATACATGCTAACACCAAATTTTGGTCTTGTTTGGGAAAAAAACTAAACAAAGCCCATAAGCTATTGTAAACAGGCAGCTTATGTGGAATTTTACGACCCAGTAGTAGTCAAGGTCTTATAAATAGGCAGCCTCGGTGGACAGTACCACCCCTTAGAATTTGGAACAGTGAAGATTTGGCAGAGCCATAGTGGGCTGTCCCTGAACCTTCACCCAGTGATACCCTGTTTGAAAAGGTTTTCTGTACTCCCCTGAACACCTAGTCCCCGTGCCATTCCTTTTCCCCCCATCCTGCCTCTTTTGTGTTTATAACCCCTGTGAATTATAAGTAAATTCACCCATGTGTTTTAAGTAATAATAAATAATTAAAAAAAAAAAAGAAGCTTTGTATTTTGAGAAAGGTACATATGATTGGAAGTCAAGCCTATTTCTCAACCCCTTTGGGTCAAGTAACATATATGGCGGTTATTAAAGAAGTAAAATGTTGGCCCAGCTTGATCTTGCTTGATCCACAGTTTCCTGCTCTTCACTCTGCTCGGTTTGATATTTTGCTCTCTTCACTTGTAAAATAGAATGTCTTTTAAAGGGCTGGAAAAAGAATGCATTGGTTTGTCAGGTTTACCCTAGCTCTTGCAGATTCAAATCCATACACAATTTTATCAATCTTTTACATTTGAGTCATATTCCCGCCAGAAGAGCTTCATAAAGTCAGAATATTTGGGTTTTAAATTACCCACATTGGGTTTGCATATGATGTTCTAAGTGCATTGTCTTTCATTAAGAAAGAAATTAAATTTAATGTTCTTTGCAATTTTAATGAAATGTTTATTATTTGTTTGTCAATCATGTTTAAAACTTATGTTAAATCCCAATTGCTTTACTAGTTTCTATCAAGATTAAATTTTGAAGACCAGTTAACAGAGCTTTACAAGAGAAAGCTCTTAATTTAAGTTTCTTTAATTACTCATGTTAGTCTTATTTTATTCAAACTTCGGCACTTTTTTAATTAATATGCAATGAAGTTTATATTGGTTAAAAGGAAACTTATTAAACCCAAATAATGAGTATTTGAAATGAGTTTTATATTTCATACAAAGATTTTGTGAAAATAGATTACCAAAAGTAATTTAGAGATACTTTATATTTTCATAGAGCTTAAAATTCCATCCATGTAGGCAGCCCTGTTTATAATAGCACCTGGGACAGTTGCAAAGTATATGATACACCTAAATGAGCGGTTTTTTTCCAGTGGGTGTCTGTAAATTAAAAAAAGTCCTGTGCTTGCCCCCGCCCTCCAAGAGGTTTGCATTAATATTGGAGGAAAAATACCGGGCGCACTACCGCTTGGCAGATTTGGGCTTTGCCTTGGCCCCCCGGCCCTCCCAGTCCCGTCCTGTCCCAAATCCCGGTTTCCGGCCCAAAAAATCAAGAGAAATTTCCCCCAAAAGCTGATTAGGGGTCCGGCGGCGCGAATGGGTATTTCGAAAAAATAAATTTTAAATTTTGAAATGCATTTTTTTAAAGTTTTTTTTTAATTTTTCAGGGTTATTCCCCCGGGCCGCTAATTAAATTTTATGTTGCCGGGGCTTCCGGGAAATCATTATTTTTGGAAACCAGACTAGCTGGTGGGGAAGGAAAAAAAATGTTGTTTTACCCTTGATATTTTAATAATTTGGTAGTCCAATGAAAAATAAAGTAGGTTTGCCTGACCAATTTTTTCCCTTAACGCTTTACCCAAAAAGCACATCGGAATTTTATTGTAAAAATATCAAAATATTTCACTTTTGGAAAAAAATGCAATCCAGTTTCCCCAAATTTTTTTCCTTGATCCGATTCTACCTTACTGGCTTTTTGACTATCAAAAATCTGTTTTTGATGTCTTTATTTTCAAAGAAAAAAATTTAGTTCTTGCTGCAACGCAAAAAAAGAAAAAAATTTTAGGAAGGAAATTAATTCCCCCAGCAGTTAAATTTACACCACAATAGTAGGCAAAACAGGAAAGCTACTAAAAACAGAATTTAGCCTTTGGGAAAAGTGGATTTAATTTTTTTAAATGGGAACATTTCTAAGGTTATAAAAGGCAGAATAGTGTTTTCCTGAGGGAAAAATGGGTGGTTAAAGAGAGGGCCGAGGGCTTTTGGGGTTTAGTTAATTTTTGTTTTCTTGCCTACCTGCTTTTTTTCAAGGAGCCGGTATTTTTTCATCAAGTCTACTTTGGTTTTTTTCCCTTTGAATTTTTTTTTTTTCAATTTTATTATGGGGGGGGAAAAATTTTAAGGGGGTACAGCACTCATTTCATTTTGGCTTGAATGGAACTTCAAATCAGAAACACAGGATTTTTACATAAATGATGGAAAATTCACACATTTGTTAAACAATAGAAACCTTGTAACAGAGAAGTGTGTGTATGTGTTTGTGTGTGTGTATGTGTGTGTGTGTGTTGTGTGTGTGTGTGTGTGTGTGTAGTTTTTACTTAATTTAGGTCAAAAAAAACCAATTTAAAATTTTAATTTGGAAACCTTTTAAACTTAGATATATATCTCCTGTATTAATCTTTCTCAGTCAATCTACTTTGTGTTTCTTTTGATTTTATGTTCAATCCTGGACTTCCTCCCAGAATCTTGTCATTCCACTAGTTTCCCAAATCTGCAACTGTATTTCATTGGAACTTCAAATTGAATTCCCGTTGGGGAAAGGTGTCATTACCTATTTTTTTTTCTTGATTTACCCAACACTGAAAAACTCAAAACAGATAAAAGCTATATACAAATTTTAATCATATTTTAATCCTGTTTTTCTCATTGTTTTTCAAGTAGCTATAAAATATTTATTTCCAAATGCCCCAGCATTAGCAAGATTCCTTGAGGAACCTCTTTTACTCTATTCAACCTTCCCAAAGCTTTCCCAATTTGGAGACTCATTTCTTCTCTGAAAATCTTATTTTTATTAAATTGGATTTTAACTGGAACTCAATGTATTTCTCCTAAAAATTCTGCAAAAAAAAAAACCAAAGCTTTGCTAGGGGCGAAAAAAAAAATGACTCTATAAGTTACAGCCCCAACCCCTTTTGTTTTTAAAATATGAAATTATATAAAAAACAAAAGTAAGATTTGAAATTTTTAGGGGTATTTGTGATTGAAATAAAAAATGTAATCTACATTGTTTGTTATTTAAAATCTGCTATACTGTCAGTTTCAGGAAATTTCCAAGGATTTCAAGAGTTAAGAAAGAGTTTACAGATAAACAAAAGTTTGGCTTATTAACCCTTTGGCAAACAATTGAGTAGCATATCAAATTTGGATAATCTAGAATAAATATACAAAAAATATTGATTGAGTTTTTAGTGAATTTTCCCTTTTTCCCAATTTTCCCCAATATTTCCAATCCACAATTCACTTGGCTATGCATCCATTAGCATATAAATCCAAATGGTTGCAGGGGGGATTAATTTACTTTTTCTCATATTATATGTTGACTGTAGGTTGGCTTCCACAATATTCCCCCACACTTGGATTGAAATTCAAAGAAGTCACGCATTTGGAAAAAAATCTCCCCCTTAGTCCCCGCTGGGGAGAGCCAACCAATTAAATTCGTCTTAAAAATTTAAATTTTGTCAAAAACACTGTCTGTATTTTTTACATTTCCCCCATAGTTTTCACACAAGAAAAATTTGGCAGAGGCCAAGGAGAACAAAAGGTCATGTCAAAAGTAAAATCAATTTCAAATTTAAAACAACAACACAAACAAACAAACACCCACACACAAAAAAGATGAGAGAGGGGGAGGAGAGGGAAAGAGAGAGACCACACACACACCCCCAATTGTTTATTTTATTTAGGTTTTGAAAAATTTATTTGGGGGGGGGTGGGAAAATTTTCAAATTTAAAATTTTTTCTCAATTAAATTTATTTACTATTTAATTTTTTTTTTTTATTAAAAGTAAAATTTAAAAAAGTTGATTTTTTATTAACCCTTTTTAAAAAGTTTTTTTTAAATTTTAAATTTAAACTTAACAAAACAAGGGAAAAAAAGTTTCCAAAAGGAAAATAGGGATTATTTTACCCCCAAAAACCCCAAATTCATTAAAAAAAAAACATTAGGAATCCCTTTTGAGGAAAGGTGTCTTGAAAAAGTTCCTAGCAATATATATTACGGCTTACAAACATGTGGATCCTCCAGTTCCTGAGAATTGATATTCTCTTTCAGGTCTCCATGGCACTGCATAATGTAAGGCACAGAGCAAATAAGCAGGCGATACGGACGCACACATAAACAAACAAAATAAATAAACAAATTCTTAAATACTTTTTGGTTAATCATGATCGTTAACCTTTTTTATGAAATAATTAACCAATTTTGCCTCGTATGCTTGAACAAGGTGGCAGTTGCTAATTTAATGTTATACATTTTAAAAAAAACTATTCACATTTTCTCCTTTGAATTTTTTTTCTTTTCCTATCACCATCTCAGCATTCATTTATAGTTCTCACGTTTTAACTTGATGTACGACCCATTGATTAAGTTCGATATGAAAATTTTTTGAAAATCTTTAAAAAAGAACCTGTTGTTTAGCAAAAGAAAGTAAACCTCTATTTTGGTGTAAACTCGAATGTGTTTTCCAGGCATCATGTTTTGAACAAAAGTAAGAACTTAGCAACCATTATCCAAGTATCACTCAAATGAGGATCGTTGCATTTAAATAATTATTAATATACAGTCAGCTCACTTGGAAAATTTCTCTGGAGATTGTTCCTTGTCCATCACATGCTCGCTAGCGCGTCGCGCTCTCTCGCGATCAATAATCTGTAATTTCTGCATAGAAGTTTCAGTCATATATCTGAGGCTTTTTGAAGGACATTACTTTAACAGTCAAATTCTAGTTTAGTGTCTTCCTAGGTCTTGGTTGCTTTGAGTCATCTTAGCATTCTGTTAAGTTTTTCTTTACAAGCTATAGATAAGTACAATGAGTATTTTGTTAGTCCGTATAAGTAGGGGATCTGAGCCCCCCCCCCACTTGGTAACATTCTTCATGAGTTTTGTGTGGTCTGTTCGTTGAATTTGGGTATTTCAAGCTTTGGGCTAAAACGCCAATAATCAGTGAGGGTATTCCATGTATGTTCTTTTGTGATTGGGTTACTTCACTCAGGATGATATTTTCTAGTTTCCCATCCATTTACTAAGAATTTATCAAAATTCATTGTTTTTAATTGCTGTACACGTAGTATTATTCATTGTATAAATGTACCAAATGTTTTTTGTATCCATTCCATCTGTTGAAGGGCATCTAGGTTCTTTCCAGTTACCTGGCTATTATAAATAACTCGCTCGCGCACGCTCGCGCTCACATTACTGGAGATATATGGAGAAAGTGCAGTGGAACAGAAACTGAAGGAGGGCTGTCTACAGACCATTCCACTGGATATCTCATCCATGTGCATTAAATAGGTAGTCATTGATGTGCGCTCGCGCAGGATGTTCATGCTGTCATGATAAACGAGAAGTCTGATATAGCTGTCCTCCCTTGAAGTTTGCAGAGTCTGACGATACTCCGAGGTCAGTTGCTCCAGGCAACATCTGAAACTGATCATGGGGTTCAATGGAGAAAGATAAGAGTGAAGGCTGAATGAGTTGAAGGATTCGTGACACCATGAGGAATGTGTGTGTGTGTGTGCAACAACCAGAGCACACCCAGGGTCTAAACCACCAGCCTGGAGCAGCCTTTAGGGGAGGGACCCATGGCTCCAGCTATTTATGCGAAAGGAGCTATATATAAGTGGGAGAAGAGATCTTGGTCCATGAAGAGAATGGGCGTCGTCGGGGGGGTGCTGGGCGAGGGGGGGGGGGGGGGGTTACGCTCGAGGGTGGGAGGTGAGATAAGTGGGTAGGGTGGGGAGGTGAGTTAAGGGGGGGGAGGGTTGGTGGGGGTACACAAACGTGGATAGGCAGGAGGAGGGGAAGGATAGTGGTGTTCCTGGGTGGGAGGGCGGAAATTGAGGGTTAGGAAGATCTCTGTGAATGTAATATATTTTCCAATAAACAAAAAGAAAAATAGTAGAATACAATGAAAGGAAACTTTTCTCTCATTTTAAATTTCCAGACCACTTATATTATTTTTTAAATACTGGAACTATATCCAGCTACATTTTTTGTCGACCACTAAGTGTTGATTGGAAAATTTTATATAGGCATTATGTGTAAATTTACCGCATACGTCCTTGACTTTTACCACATCAGTATGTCATTTGTTATAGGGAACAAATCAGGAACCACACAATGCTGTCATCCCTTTTGACGCTTCTTGTTTATGCATTCATTATATTTGTTAAGTTTTGTTGGCTAACTCCTATTTGGCTCTTGCTCTTTTCATTTGGTATTCTGAACTTGGCATTCAGGTCTCTCTCAGCTCCCATGGAAATGATAATAACAAAGAAATAGTAAAGGTTTTCCAATGCCATTGTCATGGAGAAAAGTTTTACTGTTATATCCTGGACTTCTCATAATAGCATTTAGAAATATTATTGGGGTTTTAAAGGAAAGTATATTTCATGAAAATCGTAAAATACTAAGCAACTTTCAGACAAAACAAAATTAGCATCATATGTTGTTAGGTTAGTACTATCTAGATTATTTCAATAGATAAATGAAAACAGAGGCAAGGTGTACGGGAAAATTGCAGGGTTTATAATGAAATGAGAAGAACTGTATCTAGTAGTCCTAGTTGAAGAGTTTGACATCACGGATGAAAGGAGGCTTATCATTACTTTGTCGTTGTGTGATTAGGATTACAGCAGTCATCTGTAAGGTACTTCATTACTTCAGTATTTGGGATTGCTGAACTATTGACGTCTGCGTCAAATGCACTAGTCACTCAGTTGAGCTGATTATGGCAACTCTGAAATGTAATAGGAAAACTCCTTGTTTATAACTTTGCAACATGTTTTTATACATATATTTTTACAGTTACTATCTTCATAGCATAATTGATAAACCTTCCTACAATTGTCTCCTTGTCAGGAGTATCCCAAACACGGTATTCATACAATTTTTTTTTATTTTTTTATTTTCAGGGAGTATCTTTGTGTGCTGATTAAACACTTCAAGTTCATGTATAATGTTCTGTGATATGCTCTTATTACAATTAATTGTATTTTCATTTTTAGATTTTTAGATTGTGTTATGTCAAAAAAAGTATACTGTTTCTCAGTTTTGCTTTGTTCAATTGGTTGAGAAATCACAAGAAATATTATTAGTGGACAATAAATATCAGGATATAAATACGTGTTTTTACACTTAATAATTATTTTTAAGTACTTAACTATTTAAAAATCTGATAATGTTATGTTATTGTATTTTATTTTATGTTTTTAATCCTTTTTTTTTGTTTTTATTTGGTATTTAAATTTATCAGTTTAATTTGATATTAATTTTATAAAAAAACTAAAACCTTTCTCGAATCTTTTTATTATATTAATAAATTGTAGTTATAAATTTTATTTGCGTTGAATTATAAATTATTTTTTATACGACAGAATTATATAGAGGTTAGGCATGGTGACTTTGATGAGTCTTGCACTTGGGAAGGCAAGCTTTCTTTTTTTTTTTTTTATTGTAAGGAAAAGTTGAGCTTTAATAGTACATTTACCAACAATTCAGATGTCGTGAAAACCAAGTTTTGGACCAAATTTTTTAAAATATGCAAGTAATTTTATGTGTACATTTATAAGCAGTTTTTTAAACAAATTCCATTTGCAGTAACATGAATAAGAAATTTACTCAGAGGGGCGTTCGGTGGCGCACGCCTTTAATCCTGATCTTGGAGGCAGAGGCAGGCGATTTCTGAGTTTCGAGGCCAGCCTGGTTAAAGAGGTGAGTTCCAGGACGGCCCGGGCTACACAGAAGAAGAAACCCTGTCTCGAAAAAACAAACCAAAAAAAAAAAAAAAAAAGATAAGAAATATACCTAAGGGACATACTTGGCAAGGATGTGAGAATGTTTTGCAGAAATAAAATATAACTTAATTTAAAATGGATATTTTGTTCCTGATATAACACTTAACAGTATTATGCGAGCAACAGACCCAATTTCTTGTTCATATGTTATGCCTCTTATAAACCATATTATAATCTTAAACCACTGGCTTTTTTTTTTATTTTTTTTATTTATTTTTAAATTTTTTCTATTGATATTTTAAACTTTTAATTTATATTCCCTTTGCAGTGCTAGCCTAGCAGCCTATGCAAGGAATCAGATCGCCAGTAAGTGTGGGTTCTGGGTAGTCCCTCTCTACTTGGTATTGGCGGTGGAAGTCTCTTAGTTAGGTTGGCGTGGAGATGGTATTGAGGAACACTCCTGGTTAGTGTAAACAACATCATCTTGAGTCTCGTGGTCCTCATAGCTAACTGATGATAAGGTATTGAATATGTTTTGCTACCGAAGTATCTTTCTGTTGTTCATCAACAGTTGTTAAGCCTTTTAAGGCCCGGGTCCTAAAAGAATTCAGGCACTGTTATCCCAAAGGTTTATGGTCCCAAGATGGGAGGAAGTGGTGTTAACACCCATAGAGAGGTTGAAAACCAAATCCTTGTTCCTGCTTCATATTCCTCTTTCTCATTCTCTTCTCTGTCATTTCTCTGGGCCCTTCTCTGACCTTTTTCATGTCTCTGTAACCATCCCTGTTTGTTATGTATGGGCGGACATTCTTCTTTAAGGGCTGTACAACGTCAAGAGCTGTACCACAGTCTTTTCAATTGTAGAAAAATAATTCAATTCCAATAAGTCATGTGCAATTTTTGGAGATCAATTATGACATCGAAAACGGAGGGATTGCACAGGATAAGTGATGTCAATCTCTAGCTGTTTGGATGTCCTTGTAGAATGGCCCAATCAATAGGTCTGAGTAGTATAAGTCTGGGGAGGCCAGCATCAGAGTTCTACCAGCAGACAATCACGGGTGTCGTTCCTTTTTACTGTTCTAGGCTGGAGGTTTAGACCCTGGGAGCTCCTGGTTGAATCTTTGATATCATTCTAAAAAGGACTAAAGCACCCACACTTTGATCTTCCTCCGTCTTCTTGAGGGTTTCATGTGGTCCATAAGGCATTGCATCTTTGGTATTGTGTGCCTTTTGGGCTAATATTTGCTTATCTGTGAAGTGCATTCCTGTGTGTTTTTCTTTTGTGATTGGGTCATCTCACTCAGGTTTGATATTTTCTTGCTCCATCCATTTGTCTAAGAATTTCATGAAACTCATTGTTTTTAATAGCTGAGTAGTACTCCATTGTGTAAATGTACCACTTTTTCTGCATTCCATTCTTATGTTGAAGGACATTCTTGGGTTCTTTCCAGCCTCCTGGCTATTATATGTAAGGCCGCTCTATGAACATAAAGTGGGTGCATGTGGCCTGTTGTATGTTGAAATTTCGTCTGGGTATATGCCCAGGAGTGTATAGGTGGGTCCTCAGGTAACACTATGTTCAATTTTCTGATGTACCTCCAGACTGATTCCATTGTGGTTGTCTTACACGCTTCAAATCCACAACAATGGAGGGAGTGTTCCTCTTTGTCCACATCTCGCCAACATTGCTGTCACCTGTGTTGTGGGGTCTTAAGCCATTCTTTGACTGGTATGAGGTGGAATCTCAGTGTTGTTTTCATTGCATTTCCACTGATGGAATTGGGATGCTGAACAACTTCATGTTGATGCTTCTCAAACATTTGAGTTTCCTCAGTTGAGAGTTCTTTGTTCGCTCTGTAACCCCATTTTTAATTAGGGTTTTTGGTTTGTCTGAATCATATTTCTTTCAGTAAAGTTCTTTGTAAACCTTGGGGATATTAGCCTCTATAAGTTGTAAGGTTGGTAAAAGATCTTTTCCCACTAATCTGTTGGTTCCCGCTTTGTCCTTTGACAGTATGTCCTTTGCTGTTACAGAAGCTTTGCAGTTTTATGTGGATCCCACTTTCTATTCTTGATCGTAGAGGCATACTCCATTGAGTTCTGTTCAGATATTTTACCTGTGCCCATGTAATCAGGCTTTTCCCTATTTTCTATTCTATTAGTTTCCGTGTTAGTAGGTTTTATGTGGTGGTCCTTGATCTCTTGGAATTGAAGTTTTATATAGGAGATAAAGTCATGGGTCACTTTGCATTCCTTCTTCATGTAGACCTCCACCCCTGTTGATCCAGCCACAATTTGTTGAATATTGTATCTTTTTTTCCATTGGTAGTTTGAGATCCTTTGTCGAAGATCAATGTGACCTTAAGTATAGGGTCATTTTCTGGGTCTTTATTCTTTCATTTGATCACCTGCCTGTCTCTGTTCCAATTCATGCTGTTTTTTTATCACTATTGCTTTTGTTGTTCAGCTTGAAATAAGGGATGGTGATTCCCCAGTTTCTTTTATTGTGTGGTAGTTTTTGCTATCCTGCGGTTTTTTGTGATGCGCCAATGAATTTTAAGATTTCTCATTTTCTATCTTGTAAAGAACTGAGTGGGAATTTTGAAATGGGGATTGCATTTAATTGTAGATCCTTTCGGCAAGATAAGCCATTTTTCACTATATTAATCCTTCCAACATGAGCAAGGGAGTTCTTTCCTTTTTCTCGAGTTCTCCTTCGATTTTCTTTCTTCAGGGGCTTGAAGTTCTTGTCATACAGGTTTTTACTTGCTTGGTTGGTCATCAACAAGTTTTTTTTATTATTGGTCATCTATTGTGAATGGTGTCTTTTCCATGATTTCTTTTCTCAGCAGTTTTTCTTTGTGTTAGAGGAATGTACTGATTTGGTTTGATTAATTTTATTCCCCAGCCACTTTGCTAGTTGTATTATCAGGTTTTTAGGAGGTCTTTGGTGGAGTTTTGGGGGGACACTTAAGAGGATACTATCATTCCATCTGGCAATTAGTGAACTTTTGACTTCTTCCTTTCCATTTTGTATCCTATTTGATCGCCTTTTGTTGCCTAATTGCTCTGGTTTGGACTTCCAGTACTAGATTGACATATGGTAGGGGGAAAAGAGTGGGCAGCCTTGTCCTAGTCCTGTTTTTATTGGATTGGTTCAGAAGTTTCTCTCCATTTAGTTTAAAGATGGCTATGGCTTTGCTGTTTATTGCTTTTAATATGTTTTATGGTATGAACTTGAATTCCCGGAATATCTTCAAGATATTTTATATTGAAGGGGTGGTGTTTTTTGTCAAATGCTTTTCAGCATTCTAGGGATATGGAATGTGGTTTTTTTTTTTCGTTGTGTTTTTTTATATAGTGGATTACGTTGATGAGATTTCAGATATATTGAACCAACCCTGCATTCCTGGTTAAAGCCTACTGATCATTATGGATAAGTGTTTTGATGTGTTCTTGGTTTCGGTTCGATGAGAATTTTATTCAATAGTTTTCGCTAGATATTCATTAGGGAGAATTGGTCTGAAGTTCTCTTTATTGTTGGGTCTTTGTTGTGGTTTTGGTATGAGGCATAATTGTGGGCTTCTTAGAATGAATTAGTAGTTTCCTTCTGTATTCTATTTTGTGGAATAGTTTGAAAGAGAATTGGTATTAGATCTTCCCTTGAAAGTTTGATAGAATCTGCACTTAAAACCAGCTGGACCTGGGCTTTTTCTTGGTGGGGAGACTTTTAACGATGCTTCTTTTTCTTTCACGTTATGGGACTGTTAAGATGGTTTATCGGCTCCTGATTTTAACATTGGTAGTCACAAAATGAGAACGATGCATTTAAATAATTATTAAATATACAGCCCTCACTTGGAAAGTTTCTCTGAGATTGTTTCCTTGTCCACACCAGATACGCTTATTAAATGATCGATAATCTGTAATTTCTGATAGAAGTTTCAGTCATAATCTTAGGCTTTTTGAAGGACATACTTTAACAAGTCAAATTCTAGTTTAGAGTCTTCCTAGGTCTTGGTGCTTTGAAGTCATCTTCAGGCACTTATGTTAAGGTATCTTTACAATGCTATAGAAAGTACAATGAGTATTTTGTTAGTCCTTCTAACAAGGACTGAGTCCCCCCCCCCAACTGGGTCATCATTCTTCATGAGTTTTATGTGGTCTGTGAGTTAAATCTTGGGTATTTCAGGCTTCTGGGCTAAAATCCAATAATCAGTGAGTAAATACCATGTATGTTCTTTTGTGATTGGGTTACTTCACTCAGGATGATATTTTCTAGTTCCATCCATTTACATAAGAACTTATCAAATTCATTGTTTTTAATAGCTGAGTAATATTCCATTGTATAAATGTACCAATTTTTTGTATCCATTCCTCTGTTGAAGGGCATCTGGTTCTTTCCAGCTTCTGGCTATTATAAATAAAGCTGCTATGAACATAGTGGAGCATATATGGAGACATAGTGCAGGACAGAAACTGAAGGAGGGGCCGTCTACAGACCATTCCACCTGGTTATCCATCCCATGTGCACTTACCAAAGGTAGACGTTGATATGGGGTCAGGATGTACATGCTGACAGGAGCTGATATAGCTGTCTCCCTAGAAATCTGCAAGAGTCTGACATACTCAGAGGCAGATGCTCACAGCTAACCATCAAACTGATCATGGGGTTCCCAATGGAGAAGATAGAGTGAAGGCTGAAGGAGTTGAAAGGATTTGTGACACCATGAGGAAAGCAACAATACCAACCAACCAGAGCCCCCAGGGTCTAAACCATCAGCCTGGGAGCGCTTAGGGAGGGACCCATGGCTCCAGCTATATATGCAAGGGAGCTATATATAAGTGAGAGAAGAGATCCTTGGTACCATGAAGGCTGGGTGTCGTGGGGTTGGGGGAATATTGGAGGGTGGGGAGGTGAGGTACTGGGGAGGGTGGGTGGGGGTACACCAATGTGGAGGCAGAAGGAGGGGGGAAGGGATAGTGAGTTCCTGGGAGGGAGGGAGGGAGGGAGGGGAAATGGGGTAAGGAGAGAATGTAAATAAAATTTCCAATTAAAAAAAAAAAGAAAAAAAAGAAAAAAGAAAGTGCAATGAAAGAAACTTTCTCTCATTCTTAATTTCCAGACCACTTATATTATTTGTCATATACCTGGAACTATATCCAGCTACATTTTTTTCACAAAAGTTTTGATTGGAAATTTTTATATAGCATTAGTGTAAAATTTCCATATCCTTGACTATTACCTCTCATTATGTCATTATATGGGAACAACAGGACACACAAACTGCAGTCATCTCCTTTTGTAACCTCTTGGGTTATGCATCATAATAATTGATTACAGTCTTTGTTGCTACCTCCAATTTGGCTCCTTGCTCTTTCATTTGGTATTCTGACACTTGGCAGTTCAGGTCTCTCTCAGCTCCATGGAATGCATAACAAAGAAAAAGTAAAGGTTTTTAAGCCATTGATCATGAGAAATTACTTACCAGTAAAACCTGGCACTTCTCATAATAGAAATTAGAAATAATATTGGGGTTTTAAAGGAAAGTATATTTAATGAAATTAAAATGAAGCAACATTCAGACAACAAAATAAGCACATTGTTTGTTAATGTTAGTAACATCTAGATTATTTCAAAAGAAAATGAAAACAGAGACCAAGGTGTAAGGGAATTGCAGGGTTAAAAGGAAATGAGAAGAACTGTATCTAGTAGCTCCTAGTCTGGAGTTTGACATCACGAATGAAAAGGAGGCTTACATTACTTTGTGTTGTGTGGTAAGATCCAGCAGACATGTGTCAAATACTTCAAACTTCAGTATTTTTGATTGCTGAACAATGAGTCTGCGGCTCAAAATGCACTAGTCACTCAGTCTGAGCTGATTATGGCAACTCTGAAATGTCATAGGAGAAACACCTTGTTTATAACTGCACATGTTTTATACATATATTTTTACAGTTACTATTCTCTCTAAGCTAAAATGAAAACCTTCCTACAATTGTCTCCTTGACAAGGAGATCCAACAGGTAGTACAAATCAGGAGTATCTTTGTGTGCTGATTAACAACTTCAAGTTCTGTATCAATGTACAGTGATATGGCTCTTATACAATTAATGTCATTTTCATTTTTAGATTTTTAGATTGATGTTATTCAAAAAGTATACTGTTTCTCAGTATTGGCGTTGATCATTGGTTGAGAAATCACAAGAAATATTATTAGTGTACAATAAATATCAGGATATAAAAACATGTTTTACACTTTCAAAAATTATTTATAAGTCCTTAACTATTTAAAAATCTGATAATTTTATTTTTATTTTATTTTATTTACTGTTATTAATCATTTTCTTTGTTTTTATTTGGTAATTTAAATTTATCAATTTAATTTGATAATTTAATTTTATAAAAAACTAAACCTTTACTCGAATCTTTTATTATATTAATAATGAAGTTATAAATTTTATACGGTTGAATTATAAATTATTTTTTAAAAGACAGAATTATATAGAGGTTAGGCATGGTGACATTGAACTTGAATCCATGCACTTGGGAAGGCAGAGCTTTCTTTTTTTTTTTTTTATTTGAAGGAAGTTGAGCTTTAATAGAAATTTACAACTATTCAGATGTCGTGAAGCCAAGTTTTGGACCAAATTTTTAAAATATGCATTAATTTTATAGTGTACATATATAAGCAGTTTATTAAACACAATTCCATTTGCCAGTAACAATGAATAAGAAATATACTCAGGGACATACTTAGCAAAGATGTGAGAAAGTATTGCAGAAATAAATAAAACTTAATTTTAAAAATGGATCTTTTGATCATGACTATAACACTTAACAGTATTATGAGAGCAACAGACCCAATTTCTTGTTCATATTATATGCCCATATAAACCATATCATAATCTTAACCACTGACTTTTTTTATTATTAATTATTTATTTTTAAATTTTTTTATTGATATTTTAAACTTTTATTTATATTCCCTTGCAGTGCTTAGCCTCGCAGCCTAAGCAAGAATTCAGATCGCCAGACAGAGAGGGTTCTGGGTAGTCCCTCTCTGCTTGGTATAGGGGTGGAAGTCTCTTCTTTTAGGTTGGGTGGAGATGGGTTTGAGGAACACCCTGGATAAAGTAACAACCTCATCTTGAGTCTCGTGGTCCTCCATAGCTAACTTATGATAATGTATCTGAATAGGTTTTGCTACCAATTATCTATCTGTTTATCACAAAGTTAGTCAGCCTATTTAAGGCCCGGGACTAAAAGAAATCAGCACAGATAACCCAGTTAATGGTCCCAAGATGGGAGGAAGTGGGTTAACAACCATAGAGAGGTTGAAAACCAATCCTTGTACCAGCTCTCATATTCCTCTTTCTCTTTCTCTCTCTGTTATTTCTCTGGGCCTTCTCTGACCTTTTTCATGTTCTCTTTAACCATCCCCGTCTTGTTTATGTAAGGGCGACATTCTTCTTTAAGGGCTGTACACAGTCAAGAGCTGTACACAGTCTTTTCTATTGTAGAAAAATAAATCAATTCCAATAAAGTCCTTTGCAATTTTTGGAGATCAATTCAGACATCGAAACGAGGGATTTCTTCAGATTAGTGATGTCAATCTCTAGCTGTTTGGTGTCCTTGTCAATGGCCCATCAAAGGTCTGAGTAGTATAAGTCTGGAGGCCACATCAGAGCTTCTACCAGCAGACATCACGGGTGTTTCCTTTTTACCTGTTCTCAGGCTGGAGGTTTAGACCCTGGGAGCTCTGGTTGACTCTTTTGATACTCATTCTAAAAAGGACAAAAGCACCCACACTTTGATCTTCCTCTTCTTCTTGAGTTTCATGAGGTCTATGCATTGCATCTTAGGTATTGTGTGCTTTTGGGCTAATATCTGCTTATCAGTGAGTGCATACCATGTATGTTCTTTTGTGATTGGGTCATCTCACTCAGGTTGATATTTTCTAGCTCCATCCATTTGTCTAAGAATTTCATGAACTCATTGTTTTTAATAGCTGAGTAGAACTCCATTGTGTAAATGTACCACATTTTCTGCATCCATTCTTCTGTTGAAGGACATCTGGGTTCTTTCCAGCTCCTGGCTATTATAAGTAAGGCCGCTATGAACATAGTGGAGCATGTGGCCCTGTTGTATGTTGAAATATCTTCTGGTATATGCCCAGGAGTGGTATAGCTGGGTCCTCAGGTAACACTATGTTCAATTTTCTGATGTACCTCCAGACTGCTTTCCATAGTGGTTGTACCAGCTTACAATCCCACCAAACAATGGAGGAGTGTTCCTCTTTGTCCACATCCTCGCCAACATCTGCTGTCACCTGTGTTTTGGGTCTTAGCCATTCTGACTGGTATGAGGTGGAATCTCAGTGTTGTTTTCATTTGCATTTCCCTGATGACTAGGGATGCTGAACACTTCTTTAGATGCTTCTCAACCATTGAGTTTCCTCAGTTGAGAGTTCTTTGTTCAGCTCTGTACCCCATTTTTAATAGGGTTATTTGATTGTCTGGAATCTAGTTTCTTCAGTTCTTTGTAAACTTGGATATTAGCCCTCTATCAGATGTAAGGTTGGTAAAGATCTTTTCCCAATCTGTTGGTTCCCGCTTTGTCCTATTGACAGTGTCCTTTGCTTTACAGAAGCTTTGCAGTTTTATGAGATCCCACTTGTCAATTCTTGATCTTAGAGCATACACCATTGGTGTTCTGTTCAGGAACTTTTACCCTGTGCCCATGTAATCAAGGCTTTTCCCTATTTTCTCTTCTATTAGTTTCAGTGTAGCTGGTTTTATGTGGAGGTCCTTGATCCACTTGGAATTGAGCTTTGTACAAGGAGATAAGTATGGGTCAATTTGCATTCTTCTACATGTAGACCTCCAGTTGGAACCAGCACCATTTGTTGAAAATGCTATCTTTTTTCCATTGGATAGTTTGAGCTCCTTTGTCAAGATCAAGTGACCATACGTATAGGGCTCATTTCTGGGTCTTCTATTCCATTGATCCACCTGCCTGTCTCTGTTCCAATACCATGCCGTTTTTATCACTATTGCTTTGTAGTACAGCTTGAAATAAGGGATGGTGATTCCCCCAGAAGTTCTTTTATTGTTGAGAGTAGTTTTTGCTATCCTGGGTTTTTTGTTATTCCAAATGAATTTTAAGATTCTCTTTCTATCTCTGTAAAGAACTGAGTGGGAATTTTGATGGGGATTGCATTAAATCTGTAGATTCCTTTCGGCAAGATAGTCATTTTCACTATATTAATCCTTCCAATCCATGAGCAAGGGAGATCTTTCCATCTTCTGAGATCTCCTTCGATTTCTTTCTTCAGGGGCTTGAAGTTCTTGTCATACAGGTCTTTTACTTGCTTGGTTAGGGTTCACACCAAGGTATTTTTTATTATTTGTCACTATTGTGAATGGTGTCTTTTCCATGATTTCTTTCTCAGCCAGTTTATCCTTTGTGTAGAGGAATGTTACTGATTTGTTTGAGTTAATTTTATACCCAGCCACTTTGCTAAAGTTGTTTATCAGGTTTAGGAGTTCTCTGGTGGAAGTTTTGGGGACACTTAAGTATACTATCATATCATCTGCAAATAGTGAAACTTTGACTTCTTCCTTTCCAATTTGTATCCCTTTGATCTCCTTTTGTTGCCTAATTGCTCTGGCTAGGACTTCCAGTACTATATTGAATAGGTAGGGGGAGAGTGGGCAGCCTTGTCTAGTCCCTGATTTTAATGGAATTGCTTCAAGTTTCTCTCATTTAGTTTAATGTTGGCTACTGGCTTGCTGTATATTGCTTTTACTATGTTTAGGTATGAACCTTGAATTCCTGATCTTTCCAAGACTTTTATCATGAAGGGGTGTTGAATTTTGTCAAATGCTTTCTCAGCATCTATAGATATGGTCATGTGGTTTTTTTCTTTGAGTTTTTTTATATAGTGGATTACATTGATGGATTTCCGTATATTGAACCAACCCTGCATTCCTGGGATAAAGCCTATTTGATCATGATGGATAAGTGTTTTGATGTGTTCTTGGATTCGGTTCGAGAGAATTTTATTCAATATTTTTGCATCGATATTCATAAGGGAGATTGGTCTGAAGTTCTCTTTTCTTGTTGGGTCTTTGTGTGGTTTAGGTATGAGCATAATTGTGGCTTCATAGAATGAATTAGGTAGTGTTCCTTCCGTTTCTATTTTGTGGAATAGTTTGAAGAGAATTGGTATTAGATCTTCCTTGAAAGTTTGATAGAATTCTGCACTAAAACCATCTGGACCTGGGCTTTTTTTGGTGGGGAGACTTTTAATGACTGCTTCTATTTCTTTCACGGTTATGGGACTGTTAAGATGGTTTATCTGCTCCTGATTTAACATTGGTAACTGGTACTTGTCTAGAAAATTGTCCATTTCATCCAGATTTTTCAATTTTGTTGAGTATAGGCTTTTGTAGTAGGATCTGATGATTTGTTGAATTTCCTCGGTTTCTGTTGTTATGTCACCCTTTTCATTTGGATTTTATTGATTTGAATACTGTCTCTCTGCCCTCTGATTAGTCTGGCTAAGGGTTTATCTATTTCGTTGATTTTCTCAAAGAACCAGTTCCTGATTTAATTGATTCTTTGTATAGTTCTCTTTGTTTATATTTGGTTGATTTCAGCCCTGAGTTTAATTATTTCCTGCCGTGTACTCCTCTTGGGTGTATTTGCTTCTTTTTGTTCTAGAGCTTTCAGGTGTGTTGTCAAGCTGCTAGTGTGTTCTCTTTCCAGTTTCTTTTTGTTTGCACTTAGAGCTATGAGTTTTCCTCTTAGCACTGCTTTCATTGTGTCCCATAGGTTTTGGTATGATGTGTCTTCATTTTCATTAAAGTCTAAAAAGTCTTTAATTTCTTTCTTTATTTCTTCCTCACCCCATTATCAACGAGTAGAGTATTGTTCAGTTTCCATGTGAGTGTGGGCTTTCCATTGTCTTTGTCCTTATTGAAGACAAGCTTTAGACCATGGTGATCTGAGAGGATGCATGGGATTATTTTGATTTTTTTATATCTGTTGAGGCCTGTCTTGTGACCAATTATATGGTCTATTCTGAAGAAGGTACCATGAGGTGCTGAGAAAGGTATATTCTTTTGTTTTAGGGTGAATGTTCTATAGATATCTGTTAAGTCCATTTGGTTCATAATTCTGTTAGTTTTGATGTACCTTGTCTAGTTTCCGTTCCATGACCTGTCCTAGTGCTGAGAGTGGGTGTTGAAGTCTCCCACTATTATTGTGTGAGGTGCAATGTGTGCTTTGAAGCTTTAGTAAGGTTTTTTATGAAGTGGGTGCTCTTGCATTTGGTGCATAAATATCCCGAACTGAGAGTCTGTTGGTTGATTTATTTTGACAAATATGAAATGACCTTCTTATCCTTTTTGATATCTTTAAGTTGAAAGTCATTTTATTCGATATTAGAATGGCTACTCCAGCTTGTTTCTTAGGACCATTTGCTTGAAAAATTGTTTTCCAGCCTTTTTCTAAGGTAGTGTCTGTCTTTGTCACTAAGGTGGGTTTCCTGTATACAGCAAAATGTTGGATCCTGTTTGCGTATCCAGTCTGTTAGCCTATGTCTTTTTATTGGGGAATTGAGTCCATTGACATTAAGAGATATTAAGGAGAGGAGACTGTTGCTTCCTGTTATTTTTGCTAAAAGGGGAGGCATTGTTTGTGTGGTATCTTCTTTTGGGTTTGTTGGAGGCAGATTACTTTCTTGCTCTTTCTAGGGTATGATTGCTCTCCTTGTATTGGGGCTTTCTGCTATTATCCTTTGTAATGCTGGGTTTGTGGAAAGATATTGTGTAAATTTGGTTTTGTCATCGAATATCTTGGTTTCTCCATCTATGGTAATTGAGAGTTTTGTTTTTGTGGGTATATTCACAGGGATGGGGAATCAAAACTGTTTTGCATGGTTGTTGCTTTCTGTTAAAAGAGAAGACAACTGGATGAGGAGGGAGGATATTTTCTGTCGACATAAGGATAAATATTTCTACTGAAGTTAGGCGATATGCTGAGCTAATGATACAGTTTTGCAGCTGTCCTCCAAGATCAATGATTCCACTGTCCTCGGAGAACTGATTAGTCTTTCAGTATCAGACATGATTTGCTACTTGTTAATTTGGTATTGAAATCACAAGAATGCCTTTGGTTATTATTAAGTTATGCATGTCACTTAGGATTATTGTGTCATGCTGGTCATTGTTGTGCTTCATAGGTGTCATAGCTGGATAATTCTATTGGTTGCTGGATACTTTGTTGACTTTCATGGAGCATTCTTTCATGGTACCATAAGAGCTAGTCTGGAGGGAAGAACCATTCAATTTATTTCAAGTTCTGAAGTACAAATTATCAGCAATATGGGCTTACTTACCTTCCTGGACAACTTAAAAAATAATAAGGTGAAGAAGAAGTTAACATAATGAGAAACAATCTATGGAAGGTATACATGTGATGAAAGATTAATAAATAGGACATATATAAAAAAACAAACAGTTAAAACTGATCTATCTGTGGAGGGGTTAGGAGAAAAATTGAAGTAACTGAAGGGGATGGCCACCCTATAGGAAGACCAACAATGTCAAATAACCTGGACCCCTGGGAGTTCACAGATAGTATGTCATACACCAAGGAGCGTACACAAGCTGATCCAGGCCCCATGCACATATGTAGCAGGGGTATGCTTGTCTAGCTTCAGTAGGAGAGGATGTATCCAATCTTGTAGAGACTTGCTGCCCCATGGTGGGGAGATATCCAAGGGGTAACCTTCCCAGACTCAAAAGGGAGGCGAGAGGTAAGGAGGAACACTGCCAGAGGAGATTGGGGGACAACATTTAATAAAATAATCAATTAACATAAAACAAAGGAACATCAAGTAGGCTTCATCCCAGGGATGCAAGGATGGCTCAAGATATGGAAATTCATCAAGATAATCTACTTTGTAAATAAAATCAAAGGAGACAAACCACATGATCATCTCATTAGATTCTGAAAAAGCCTTTGACAAAATGTAACACCCCTTAATACTAAAAGTCTTAGAAAGATCAGGAATTCAAGGCTGATACCTAAATATAATAAAAGCAATATACAGCAAACCAATAGCCAACATCAAACAAAATGGAGAGAAACTTGAAACAATCCCACTAAAACCAGGGACAAGACAAGCCTAGCCACTCTCTTCTTATTTATTCAATATAGTATTAAAAGTTCTAGCCAGAGCAATTAGACAACAAAAGGATGTCAAAGGGATACAAATTGGAAAGGAAGAAATCAAGACATCACTATTTGATACTCACTAAAAATAACATACACTATTCAATAAGAATAGGCTTAAATCCTCATATCAAAGCTGGACAAGGAAACCCAGTAGGAGGAAAAGTTTCCCAAGAGCATGAGAAGTCAGAGACATCACTACTCCCACTGTCCAACAAAAACCCTAAGGGAAACAACTACAGCATGTATGCAGAGGGCCTAGTTCTGATGCATTTAGGCTCCATGTTTTCTGATTCAGTCTCTGAGAGGCACTCTAAAATTTGCTCAGTTGAGTCTGTGTGCCTTGTTCTCCTCCCAGTATCCTAGACTCCCATCCTGACTTGTGCAGAGTTCCTCCTGCTCTGTCTTATGTTTGGCTGAGAGTCTCTGCTTTTGTACCATCAGCTGCTGGAAGAATCCTCTCTAATGATGATTGAGGTAGGCAACAAATTATGAGTACAGCCAAATACCATTAGGGATTATTTCATTTACTGTTAATTATTATCATTATTAGTCGTAATTATTGTGTGTATGCCATATTGTTGTTTGTTATTTTGCCAGTCACATTTGATTTTATCCTATGTCTTTGAGTCATCCAGCTTCTGAATCTTGACCATCCCAGCAATGGGCTCCCTCTCATGGCTTTTTCCTTAAGGTAGAAAAAAATGATCTATTTGTTGTGCACAAGTTCTGAACCACCATTGTCTGAGACATCTTGCATTATTTTATTCATAAGCAATGGCTTAGATTAGGCAACAATTTTAAATAAATGCCTATAGATGGTAATTTCAAAGTTTAATTTAGATATATATTAATCAAAGTAAGGTGATACTAAAATGAAATTAGATAAAAAGATTAATAGGACAAAATAGTAAATTAATACTCTGCTTTCATATATTATTAATTCACTTTGTTGATGATGCCACACTATATTATTGGAAAGAACAACATTTTAATATCGTAAACATTTAAAGTTTTCTTAATAGATTTATATATAATTAAACCTCTACATTTATTCAAACCATACACTGTAATTAGAATGGATAGTATAATTGTAAATACATGCTAAAATTATAAAGCTCTTTGAAGAAATCTTGGGACAATATTCAATCTACATTTGGCAAAGATTTTTTGATATAATATTCAAAGCACATGTAGTGGTATCAAACAAGGAAAAGAAAATGACAAAGTTTGCTTCATTGAAATTAAAATATTTTCTCATGAAAAGACACTGAATACATTATTTAAAGTTAATTTATAGCCAAGAAGAAAATATTTGGAAATGAACTATATGAAAAAACTCATGTTACATTCAGTAATTAACAAAAAAGAAACTCACTTGCCTTTTAAAATGTAAACATAATTTATCAGAGAGTGTGTGTGTTTATAGCAAAATCAAACACATTCATGCAAGGTTGGCCACTATTTTCCTTCTTTAAGGAACACAAATAAAACATGAATGTACGAAGACCTGCTGGCACTCAACTGCAGTCCCAGCATTTAGAATTCAGGAAGATGAGGAGCCTAAGTTTAAGGCCAGCATGGGCAATAAAGAATAAGTCTATGGTCAGTCTTGACCATGTAGAGACAGTCCCAACTCAGAACAAAAACCATAGAACAGTAACTAATTACATTATGTATTAATAGTATAGTTAAATACATAAAAATCCCACACATGCTCCTGCAGATTTTGTTTTATTATATATCTTAAAATGATTTCATCATTTGTCAATTCTTGATCTTAGAGCATACACCATTGGTGTTCTGTTCAGGAACTTTTCCCCTGTGCCCATGTGATCAAGGCTTTTCTCTATTTTCTCTTCTATTAGTTTCAGTGTAACTGGTTTTATGTGGAGGTCCTTGATCCACTTGGAATTGAGCTTTGTACAAGGAGATAAGTATGGGTCAATTTGCATTCTTCTACAAGTTGACCTCCAGTTGGACCAGCACCATTTGTTGAAAATGCTGTCTTTTTTCCACTGGATAGTTTGAGCTCCTTTGTCGAAGATCAAGTGACCATAGGTATGGGGGTTCATTTCTGGGTCTTCTATTCTATTCCATTGATCCTCCTGACTGTCTCTGTTCCAATACCATGCCGTTTTTATCACTATTGCTTTGTAGTACAGCTTGAAATCGGGGATGGAGATTCCCCAGAATTTCTTTTATTGTTGAGTGTAGTTTTCGCTATCCTGGGTTTTTGTTATTCCAAATGAATTTTAAGATTGCTCTTTCTATCTCTGTAAAGAATTGAGTGGGAATTTTGATAGGGATTGCATTAAATCTGTAGATTGCTTTCGGCAAGATAGCCATTTTTACTATATTAATCCTTCCAATCCATGAGCATGGGAGATCTTTCCATCTTCTGAGATCTCCTTCGATTTCTTTCTTCAGGGTGTTGAAGAAAGAAATCGAAGGAGATCTCAGAAGATGGAAAGATCTCATAAAACTGCAAAGCTTCTGTAAGGCAAAGGATACAGTCAACAGGACAAAGCGGGAACCAACAGACTGGGAAAAGATCTTCACCAACCTTACATCTGATAGAGGGCTAATATCCAAGGTATACAAAGAACTGAAGAAACTAGATTCCAGACAATCAAATAACCCTATTAAAAAATGGGGTAGAGAGTTGAACAAAGAACTCTCAACTGAGGAAACTCTAATGATTGAGAAACATCTAAAGAAGTGTACAGCATCCCTAGTCATCAGGGAAATGCAAATGAAAACAACACTGAGATTCCACCTCACACCAGTCAGATTGGCTAAGATCCAAAACACAGGTGACAGCAGATGTTGGCGAGGATGTGGACAAAGAGGAACACTCCTCCATTGTTGGTGGGATTGCAAGCTGGTACAACCACTATGGAAAGCAGTCTGGCGATACCTCAGAAAATTGAACATAGTGTTACCTGAGGACCCAGCTATACCCCTCCTGGGTATATACCCAGAAGATATTTCAACATGCAACAGGGCCACATGCTCCACTATGTTTATAGTGGCCTTATTTATAATAGCCAGAAGCTGGAAAGAACCCAGATGTCCTTCAACAGAAGAATGGATACAGAAAATGTGGTACATTTACACAATGGAGTACTACTCAGCTATTAAAAATAATGAGCTCATGAAATTCTTAGACAAATGGATGGAGCTAGAAAATATCATCCTGCGTGAGATGACCCAATCACAAAAGAACACACATGGTATGCACTCACTGATAAGCGGATATTAGCCCCAAAACACACAATACCTAAGATGCAACACATAAACCTCATGAAACTCAAGAAGAAGGAGGATGACCAAAGTGAGGGTGCTTTTGTCCTTTTTAGAACGAGTATCAAAAGATTCAACCAGAGCTCCCAGGATTTAAACCTCCAGCCTGAGAACAGACAGGGGCAAGCTGTCCTCTGAGAGGCTCTAACCAGCGGCTGACTCAGACAGATACAGACATCCAGAGCCAAACAGTGGATGGAGCTTGAGGACTTTTATAGAAGAATAGAGGGAAGGATTGTGGGCCCTAAGGAGATAGGAACTGCACAGGAAGATCAACAGAGTAAACCAACCTGAACCCTTGGAGCTCTCAGAGACTGAATCACCAACCGTGGAGCATACCTAGTCTACACAGATCTACCTCCATGGGCTGGACCTAGGCCTCCCTGCACATATGTTGTAAATGTGCAGCTTGGTTTTCATTCAGGTCTCAAACATCTGGAGTGGGGGCTATCCCAAAACATGCAGCCTGTATATGGAGTATGGTCTTCTAGCTGGGTGCCTCATCTGGCCTCAATGGGAGAGGAAGCACCTAGCCTCTCAGAGACTTAAAGTGGCAGGGTGGGGGATACAGGAGGAGGGGGTACTCAGAAAACAAGAGATGGGGAAGGATTGTGGGAGGGGGTGACTGGGACGGGTTATAAAGTGAATAAGCAAAAAAAAAATAAAATTAAAAAAGGAAAAAAAAATGATTTCATCATCATTCAAATGAAATTGTATGACCAAAACATACACTGATTATTCATTTTTTAACAAGGTAATTTAATATCAGGAGTTTAAATGATGACATTGGGTTTAATTACAATTATTTTAAGTTAAATAAGTATACTTTATCAACTCCAGCAACTGAGAATGGTGCTTTTCATAAAGAACTTTGGGAACTGAAGCACAGAGATTCATCCGTTTATAAAGGCAAAACACTCAAAAACAACATCAAAACATTATGGTGTATCACTTTAGGAAGTGGTCATGAGAATCTTTAATAGTAAAAGCAACAGATATCTTGCTTTACATTTATTCCATGGTCTGGATGTAGAAATTTCTGAGTTTGTTGCCAAGGAGTCCATGACGTTTCAGGGTGGTTTGTTTAGAAAACACATGAGGAGACATAAAATGGTGTTAGGCTAACATTGAGACAAGGTGACGTTAGACACGTGACAGCAGTAACAGAGAGTCTGAAGCCAGTGTAGATGAGGGTTTCCCACTTGTCCACAGATGTTGCCCCTTCCATGGTCTTCCCCACTGTTTATCCCAACAGACTTTGCACAATTAATGAAAAATCACATACACATGACTGAAAATTTTGGCTGGACACTCAAGAGTGTCCAGAGGTTCTCCCACACTATTTGTCTCTAAAGGGATGTCAAAAGATAACAAGCCCATCTCTTAGGAATTTTGGTAAGCAAATAGAGCTGGTCTATATTAAGGTAGTAGTTGTTCTTGTTTATAGTTTATCATGAGAACTTCAGAATGATGCTCTCTCCACCTCAGCTCACTCATGACAGGATTGAGCATCACCAAATTCCAACCACTCTGCCCATTCTGTCATTCCTACACAGAACGAAGAAACAAATCTTGCATTGAAGCTTAGAAGAAGAACATGAGCCTCTAGGTTTTGTAACTATCAGTAACATGTGCCCTCCAACTGACTGCTCTGAGTGACGCAGGGCAGGTGGAGTAGGTCAGTGGTGTGTGTGTGTGTGTGTGTGTGTGTGTGTATGTGTGTGATTCAAATAATCAGTCAACATTTGAATTTAATTAAAACATTTTGATAACATTCTTTCCCTCTACCAAATCTTTACGGATGCTGCTCAGTCTTCTTACCCTCATTACCCACATAATTTTCAGTTCTCTCTCAAAAACAAAATTAAACAACAAAAATGAAAACAACAAAACAAAACAAAAGAAAAACAAAGAAAATCCCAATAAAACGTGAAACCCAGGAAAATATAATAACACCAGACCCCAAAAGAAAACAAGAAAGCAAACAAACTCACCAAGCTATAACCAAATAACCACAGCAAACTGAAGAATTCATTATGTGTTAGTTAACTCCTTCTAAATATGAGACCTGTCCTGGTGTGGTTGATATACCACAGTGTCTTTCTGTTAGAAAAGACAGATTTCTTTCTCCCAATAAGTGACAGCTCAGTTGTTGTCCTTTATACTAGTGGCTAAGTTTCAATTCATTCATTTAGTAATTCATGTTAAAAGTAGGACAAATAAAATATAATAAGATAAAACTAAAACTGTCATATCCACAGTTGGACAAGACAAATCAACAGAAGGAAAAGATCCCAAAAGAAAGTGTAAGTCTCAGAGACCCACTTGCTCAAACTCAGGAATTGCATTAAAACATTAAACTGACAACTAAATATATATACAGAGGGCCTGGTTCAGACATATGAAGGCCCTGGGCATGCTCCTTCAGTCTCTTAAAAGCACATATGAGTTTTGCTAATATTGATTTATGATGAGTGTTTTACATCCACTCTGGTTCATATGTTCTTTCTCCTTCCACATACAAGAAATTCTTTGAGCTCTCAGGATAGGAGTTTGATTGAGTCACCCTTTTAGAGGTGTGTATTCCAAGGTATCCCTGTATCTGGATGATGTCATCTGTAAGTCTCTATTTTTCCATCTCCATTAGGAGGAAGTGTCTCTAGGACAGTTAGACAAAGTACTGTCACTGAATCTTTAAAAAAAAAATATTAGTAGCCTTTTGTTCTTATCTTAGATCCCTGTGCTATCTATGTCTGGTACTTCATCACCCATACAGTGCTGGGTATGGGTTTTATCTCATGGAGTAGGCCTTAAATCAAATCAAATATTAGTTGGTCACTCCCACAAGCTTTGTGCCACCATTGCCCTAGCATATCTTTCAAGTAGTGCATATTGAAAATAACACTTTGTTGCTGGCTTGCTGTTGAGGTTTCTCTTTTGAAAGAATGCAGAACGAAGTGGTATTTTGTGATTTTCCTTCATATTGTTTTAATTCATTATATTAATATATAAACCTAATATATTCTACCACTATAAAATTTATCCAGTAGCAATGAAACTTCCATGGGACTTCTTCATTATTTTTTGACTCAGCATACTTCAGTATTTTTTTTTTTTGTAGCGCTATAAGAATGCTAAACAAGAAACACATTGCTTTGTTTGTAGGTACCAAACAATACACATACATTCACATATATGCATGTTTGGGCCTGTGTTTACACTCACAAATTCATATACATGCATATGGTATGTGTGTATGTACAATCTGTACAATATTATATCACTTATATTAGTACTGTGAGGAATGGCAGGTTTTCCATACATTATTTACTTACTAACAAAAATACATCTTTACAGCAACTATTGGCTCATAATTTTCTAAATTTTTAGAAATTTATTCTCATTTTTAAATCTTAAGGAGTAAACAGTACACGAGAATAATGACAATCAATACTGTACACATGAATTATAGTTAAAATTTGAGTATATTACACACATGTAATATAGTTTTGTAGTTAGATGTAGTTTTGGCCTTTATTACATCATTTGATGTCTTTGTGATACATAGAGATAAACCTAAATAGTTAGTGACAGTTATTTTTAAACTAACTCCTTCTCAGAAACAAATTAAAGAAGATAGACATATAGTTCTTGATCCTTGGCATCCAAAGTGTTCTTAACATTTGCACTACTGAATCAGTTTTACGTTCTAAGAGTATTTAATCTATGAAAATTAGCATTTCATATGCGTAGATAAACAAAACTTTCAATAAATCATAAATATCCTTTTAGTGATGAAATATGTAACCATAACATTGAGAAGTAAGTGGAACAAATGTTTTAATATGTAATCTCTTCTACAAAAGTGGAGTTCACATTCTGTCAACATGCCTTCATCCATATTCATAACGCAGCTTTAAATAACTCTTGAAGGAGGATCTTGTCATTGAAGCTGTATGATCACATAGCTTTTGTTCTGACTTCTTTCATGTTATCTGACTTTTATAATGGAATACTATTTAAATTACATTCATAATCACTTCTAGTGTTCATTAAGTGTATCAACAATTGATATTGCTGACTTTATGTAAATCTTGCCTGTTTCCAGGAAATTTGTCTTTATTAGCCCTCCATCTTACTACACTTTTGGCTGCTTCAAAGCTATGATACCACGTCCTTCAGCTTTCAGATGATACACTGGCCAAGGTGGTTAAAGACTTGCAATATATTCAGTGAAATTGTAAATGGTGGTGTTATTGTGATTAGAATATACTACTATGCTTCACCATTTATAAAATACATTCTTGGCTCAGCTCAGCTCCTTTCTACACATACATGAACACACACAGACACACACACATACCAGATATGTAGAAAAAATATCTATTCAAACATTACAGTTTACTTTTAGTTTTATTCATAATTGAGTTTATAAACTTAGAATATATATCTGTATGAAACTGCAGATAAGAACTTTTAGACCAGATTGCAAATTTCCCACAAAACCTCAAGGAAATGTCATGAAGAGGACAATCATAAAATCACTTATGATAGAGATAAAATTAATTTTACATATCTAGGTTTCTTATAATACCCGAAGACATAGACAAATTATTATATATATTGTATACGTATATTTTCTTCAAGATTAATATGAAGTAAATATAAAGTTATTTCATTGTTTTCAGTGTTTCAATTATCATGACAGGTGTATGATAGTCTTTAGTTCTCTTAACCAAACCCTATCTCTTCAAATCCAAAACAGCATGCATAAAAGTCTGCCATACATTCCTCGTATAGCATCCACATTCCTCTTTTACAGATTTTTGTTTATGAAGTAATTATGAATTATAGGCATAATAAAATCCTGCTTTTACCTATTATACTTGATTGGTTTTGACTTCCTTTTAGGTAGTTTTCTCTAGAATATAGCAGTAACTTCAAAATAGCAAGTTATCAAGCTAAATGTGTCTATTACTTACACACAGTAGACTTAGCTTTTGTATTAGGTTCAATTTTAGATAACCTAAACCTCATGAAGAGATGATTAAATACAAGATATTTGACCTTCCTGTCTTTTGTCTTTCCCCAAGTTCTTAGGAGTTCAATGGATCCATTAGCTCTAGTATGGCCTATTTAACTGATTACTCTCTGTAGTATTTTCAGGGACATCAAACGAAATAACAGGTTATTAAATGAGGTATTGAAAATGTTATCTTCTTACAGATGGTCAGGCAGGAATATATTTTCATTAGAGATCCCTGAACAGAGTGTGACAATACGGGTAGTATAACCATAAAAAGGCTCTCAAGTCACATATTTGTGAAGCTGAGTATCAGCAAATATGGACTTCCAACACTCCAAAAATTTGAATCTTTGGGGCTCAACAGTCCATCTCACTTCTGTAATATCAATAGATAACCCCAAACTAAATTCAGTTATTTCATTTACTTTCCTATTCTATTGTGTATCAAATGCTATAAAAAATAAAGTAAATAAACTACATTCTTTTATTATTTTCAGTTCTCTTTCATAAATTTTATCTACTTTTTATATATAATCACTTTTTGAACATTATATAATAGTTATCACATTTAATTCACTAGCAAGATTGGCATATTAATTTTTACTTTATATTATAACAATATATCTGAAATTCTATCATTCTAGAGGTTTTCCATTAGCCTAATGGTATATGCAATGACAAAAATATGATATATTGAATCAAAAAGAGTTGAAATATTTAGGGTATTCTTTCAGAACATTTAATTTAGAAATTTAGCAGAAAGAAGTAAACATGCACATTATTTATCACACTGATTTAGTTTTGTTCCCAATATCCACATCAGCTAGGAAATGTGAGCGAGTTAGAATCTCTTGAGCCACCCATTGATTTTTCATTCATTTCAATATGGTTTACCTGACAGTTATGCCCCAAAATGTATATTTATTAAGAAGCAAAAGATTACCCACTTGCAATATTAATTATTACAACATATTTGTATGAAAAGTTGGTATGGTTTGAATGTTTGGTCAATGAAAACTGGGACTGTTAGGATGTTTGGTTTTGTTGGAGTAAGTGAGTCACTGTGGGATAGGCTTTGAGGTACTTGTCTTAAGCCCCACCAAGAGAAGATGAGGAATCTTCTCCAGGCTGCCTTTTGATCACGATATAGAACTGTCTGTATGGATGTATGGATGTATGGATGTTGGATCTGTCATTAATAAATCAGATTGCCTTTGGATTAGGAAATAGGAATTTGTAATATCAGAGGGCCATAAAGGATTCTGAATGTTTTGCCCAATTTTAACATAAGAATTTTGTTCACTGTATGAATTGAACAGAATTAATTTACAAGTCAGTAATCTAATTTTTTTCTACAAGATTACATAATACCAAAATATGAAGTTAAATTGTAACCAAAATTAAAATTCTTGGATTTTAAAATGCATGCTGGCACTATTTCTTTTTGAGTAGTCTATTAAAATATTTCTTACCTAAATACTTAAAATAATGCCTCAAGTGATGCCTCAGAAATTATGAGTATATACAACTTATCCTGGAGACTTAAAGTAGGTTCCCAGTAATCACTTAGAGAAACATATGGCTTCCTGTAACTCTACCACTAGGATATATAATATCTCATGTCTCCATGACAAACTAAATCTGTGTGTAAGATCACATGCATATGTGTAACATAAACTTGTTTAAAATAATATAAATCATTAATAAATGTACACATATATGACCTGGATTTCTGAGATCACAGTGTGGCTTACATGTTAAATGTCAAAAGTATTTTAAAATATTTTATCATGTAGAGAAAACTAGTTTAAAATGAAACTATGCATAAACATACATTGGGTTTCTATTCTATAACTAAATAGTATGGTAAAGGTCAAAATAAAGTTAATTAGATTTGAAATGTCTACTGTTAATCCAAATAAAAGAACTTTGGAATTAACTTCATTATAGCTGATTAGCACTTCAATCCAGTATTCCTTGGGGTACAATTTATATCACACATAAGTTTGCTGAGACAGCACTCACAAAAACAAGTATGAGAAAGATTTTTTTTTTCCCACAGATAGTAAGAAACAGAAAAATTCTGGGAGACATGGTTTTCTTTAAGTAAAAACTCAGTAGAGCTTATTGAGAGACTGGAATATCTTCTGTACACAACACTCATAACACATCAGCTGTGGGATCCCCTAAAGCAGTTCACCATCAGTTCTGTACCATAGGAGAAATATGCCTATCTGGACTAAAGGTAATGAAGTCACTTGTCATGCAGGAAAGAATGGACCAGAACAAGGCTATTCTAGACAGGTCTTTTTTGTCTCAAGACATTGCTATATGAGTGCATTTTAAAGCTATTCTTTAAAAAGAAGAGTGAGAAATAGGATCAGGGGTATAAAGTCATATATCCTCACTCATTTTTTATGTTAAATAGCAAGTTATAGTACAGATATGATGATTCTTTTAATGTAGCTCTGTAAAATATTGTGACTCCCTCATGAAGGACCAAAAAATAAAATAAGGAGCCAAACAAGGAAAAATAATTATGTGAAGCTTTATAATACTAAATAATATAAATAATAATAATGATAAATGCATTGGCGAATAAGTGGTGAATAAAATGTATAAGATTCAAACAAAATAGAAAATGCAAATACACATTAAAGAAAGCAAAGACAAAATTTAGTCTTAGAAGTAAGTGATGAGAAAGCATAATTGAACAAGAGATTTAAAAATAAGGGTTATAAAGTTGTATTTTTAACATATATTTTGTGGGTTCATATGTGTATTTGTGTGTGTGTTCTGTGGGAGAGATATTCTCTCAAGGTCTATGTTGAGGTTTTGGTTTTTACGTTTTGTTTAGTTTGCTGCTGCTGCTGCTGTTGTTGTTGTTGATGTCATTGTTGTTGTTTGGTTATTTGCTTGGATGCTTGGTTGCTTGCTTTTGTTAATCCATGTTTGTTAAATACTATCCTCTAGGCATGACACTAAGTATCATTTTCTTGAACTCTAAAAAGATTCTTTTAAACAAATGCAATCAAGGATTATAGGACCCAATGTTTTATTTCTTTGTGAAGGGAAAGGAAATGCAGTGGTTAGTATTGGCTTTCACCTTGAAGGAACCCAGAAGAAAAATTTCTAGATATTTTCTGAGAAAGTTTCTATATTTGTGTTTAGAGTAGAAAAATCTACCCAAACTTTAGGCATCACTATTTTATGTGCTGGAGTCTTGGACTGAATAGAAAGCAGGAAGCTTCCTGACTCTCATAACAATGGTGGCTTATACATTTGCTCCATGACTTTTCTGGCATGAATGACCATACCCTCGAACTGTGAGACAAAGACTTTCATCCCCTGAGCAGCCTTTGCCAAGCAATTTGTCAGAGCAATGAGAAAAATAATTCTTGCGGTAAATTGGTAGCAAAAGAAGGACAGTGCCAGGGATCATAAGATTAACCATGTTGTCCTTGTTTAAATCCTTAAGGATTTAAAACTGATTAGACAATTTAACCATGGGATTCTGACTCTTATATGTAAAAAGCATTGCAAGTACTTTTACCTAAGATGTTTTCTGTATCAGGGATCTAATACATGCTTTCTGCTACTAAAGATACTTGCTTCAAAAATATTTGTATGGTGCTATTACTTGAGTTGGGGACCATTTAGTGTTTCTTCTTAATACATTAGCCTGGTAGCTGATATAGAGAATGTCATTCAATATATTTCCAAATTATTATCCAGGCTCAAATTTGGTTTTAACTCCATCAGGGATTACTTCAGAAACTTGACACTGTAGAGTAAGGATTCCATCAACAGCAAGTCTTCTTGCAATGACAACTGTTCTTCTAAAATGTCAGCAACTTCTATGACTACTACATTTGTCAACTATTTGAAGAAACAACTATTCTGTTTATAAATATTTTTGCTAACTAATATAATTTTGTTTTTTCACTAAAACAGTATTATTTTCAGCAAAATAAGCTTTAACTGAAAAGATTCTATGATTTTACTAACAGAGAAAACATACATTTAAATTGTGAGTGTGTGTTAGTGTGTGTGTGTGTGTAGATGTGTGTGTGTGTGTGTGTGTGTGTGTGTGTGTGTGTTCACATCAAATGTTTAAGAAAAAGGCCATGGAAGGTGAAGAATAGATCTCAAAGGTGTTTGGAAACAAGAGAATGAAGGCCACAAAACTAGAAAATGGGTAAAGTAAGTAGATAAAAATGTCCAAAAAGAAAAGGCATTAATAAAAGGCAGATTAATTAGAAGTGGAAAGTAAGAACCTGGAAAGTAAGAACATGGCAACTGCATGCTTCCTGAGGCTGGCTTAATCAGCAGTCAGAGTAGTATCACAATGTGTTTCTGATATGATATGATAACCTCAGATCCAAGATTGTTTACTCTCACAAGACAGGGAGGCTCAGCAATGTCTTTGTGATGCTGGAAGCTTGGGTGGTTCTTGGAGGACCACTGGTCTTCAGTACACATTTGGAATAAAGAAAATCTGGTTGTAATATCAGTGAAGAAATCAAGAGCAGCAAAAATACAATCAAGCAAGAACAAATACCAGGAAAACAAACCTTGAGTGGTGCTTGTCTTAGGGTTTCTAAGAGACATCACGACCACAGCAACCCTTATCAAAGAGAGCATGCAAGTGGAGCTGGCTTACAGTTCAGAGGGTTACTCCATTATCATCATAGCAGAAAGCATGGTAGCACATAGATGTTGTGCTGGAGAGGTAGCTGAGAGGTCTACATTTAGATTGGCAGACAGCAGGAATAGAGAATAATACCAAACCTGGCTTGTGTATAGGAAACTTCAAACCCCACACCTAGTGATACACTGCTTCCAACAAGGCCACACCTACTCCAACAAGGCCACACCTCCTAAATTGAGCTTCCCTGGGTGAAACATGTTCAAACTACCACACCTGTATAGGCTTCCATGCAGGGACGTCATATTCCTGGCCTCAGCAGCTGCCCTTACCTGTGGAAGGAGATTCCATAACCCTTTCTTCTACACTTGACTCTAAAGCCAGAACCATGTGACCAAAGCTGCCAAGTTCTACTGCATGCTGGGGCTGGAACATGGTCCCCTTGTTCAATTGCAACTTCGTCAGCATTGTTGTGGTCTTTCAATCACCACAGAAGCTGTTTTGACACTGATCTTAGTGAACTCAGGATGGTTTATTGAATCACACAACCCAAGGAGTGATTAGGAACACAAATCAGACTCCAGAACTAAACTGTGACCCCAAGGGAAGGTTCTACAGGTTATTCTTAAGCCTGAGATCTAAAAAATATCTTTGACAAGCCATTTCACCATTCAGGATTCAGGAATAGGGGATTTACTTAGGAACAAGTCTTTGTTGTTCATTTATCCAACTCATATGGGTTAAGGTATTCATAACTTGTCTACCAGGATGGGACTTGTTTTGTCTAACATTCATGTCTTAGCTTGCCAACCAGGAGTTCCCAGGGAGCTCTCGGGAACATAAGATTTACTCAAAACCATACTCAGAATGGAAGTCTTATTTTAAATAGTTTCTTATATCTCGTATGTTGGAGTCCATCCATGGGCAGCTTATAAAAGCAAATACCATAAAAGCTTATACATATGTGCAGGAAATGCTGCTAGGTGGTTGGTTTGGGTCCAGGCTTATTGTGGGTAACTATTCAATCCAGTTCTACTGACTTCTATCCTGATTGGTTACCAGGACACAGAGCATAACAGGATATGTAACCAATTTGGTATTAGAACATTTCATAATAACAGTAGAAATACATGAAAAGGTTTCATTATAATGGCAGGGTAGCCAGGTAACAGTTACCTAGGCCTTGACATTCCATCTAGGCCATAATATTTTACCTAGGCCTAAACAGCTTCCTATTTTTTGATGGTTTTCTTTACTGTCTATTTTTGGTTGTCCTAGAATTTGCTCTGTAGACCAGGCTGACCTTGAACTCAAGAGATTTACTTGCTTCTCTGTCTCCTGGGTATGGGATTAAAGGTGTGTACCAGCAAGTTTGGACCTAAGCTTTTGTTCTATTGTTCTTTTGTTCTATTACACACCTTGGAAGCTTAGCTGGATGGGATCTTGCTCTTATGTCACCACTCCTTTTATTCCATTTAACATCTGGCTTTTGTTTAATCTTTACTCTGGCACTCCTTTTCTCCTCAAACTGTATATTTTGTATGTTTTTTTTTTCCTTGCTCAGCTTGATCCTATGCATTATATACCTGCATTAAAATTAACTGACCATTAATAATCAAACAAAACAGTTAATGCTATGCTGTTTTGAAATGTACTCTGAAACACCTGTTAATTCATACATTTTAAAATTAGCCTGAGGCAGATTTTTTTGGACAAGGGCAGAAAGCAGCCATGTTGTTCAACAAAGATTACAATAACTGTCTTTAGGCTAAATATTCATATTCTCCTCACTTATAACCCTTTTAGCTGGGACCTCATAGTTAAATTAAACTCAGTCCCCACTGTATTCTATATTCTTACTAGTATGACCCATTATGTCACACTTAAAGTAAGCACTCCACTACTTTCCTAACCCAAGTCCCAAAATCTACATTCCTCTAAAAAATAAAAAATAAAAAACAAACATGATCCAGCTTATCACAGCAATACCCAAGTCTATGGGTAACAATGTCTTTATTAGATAGGGAGCCTGTTGTTGTGAAGAGAAACCACGACCAAGGCAACTATTATAAAGGAAAAACATTTAATTTGGGATAGCTTACTGTCATGGTTTGAATATGCTTGCCCCTGTGATTGGCACTATTTGGAGATGTTGCCTTGTTGGAGTAGTTGTGTCACTGTGGGTGTGGGCTTTAAGACACTCATCCTAGCTGCGTGGAAGTCAGTATTCTGCTATCAGCCTTCAGATGAAGATGTAGAACTCTCAGCTCCTCCTGCACCATGCCTGCCTGGACACTGCCATGCTCTCGTCTTGATGATACTAGACTGAATCTCTGAATCTGTAAACAGCCCCAATTAAATATTGTCCTCATAAGACTTGGCTTGGTCATGGTGTCTGTTCCCAGCAGTAAAACCTTAACTAAGATACTTACGTTTCAGAGATTTATCCACTATCATCATGGTGGAAAGCATGGCAGCATGCAGCTGACTGTTCTACATTGAAATTTGCAGGCAGCAGGAAGAAAGAGTGACACTGCTCCTGACTGGAGCATCTGAAGCTTCAAAGCCCAGCACCAGTGACACAATACCTCCAATGAGGGCTCACCTACTCAAACAAGACCACATCTCTTAGGAGTGCTACTTCCTATGATACTCTGTGGACCAATTTCATTCAAACCACCATGGTATGTCTTTGACCATGAGATCATAACACAAGATACTGCTTACATTTTAGAAGATTCTTTCCACACTAATTATACTAGCTAAGACCTGTGTGGCTTAAAATCAAATAGACCATACTGACATACACAGTCCTTTACTCAAGCGTCTCTTCCCAGATAATTCTAAACTTTGATATGCAAATCTTTATGTTAAGCCATCACAAGTCCATAAAAGAAGCAATTCTAATGTTCACTAGTGTAGAATGGTTAATGTAGTAAGTAGAAAGATTGTAAGAGCAAGAGTGGATAGATAAAAGCAAGAACCCAGTGTATTTCAGTCACAATAAGATTGATAAATATATGAATTCACAGACTAACTAGCACTATGCATAATAAGGCCTGCATAGGTTCAATCTAGACAGGATCTCAGTGCTAAGAGCAGAAAGACAAGATGTGCTCCCACCAGTATTGATGAAGATGTCTGTAACTGAATCTGGCATGAAAAAGACAGTAAGTTTTACAATTGGAGTCACACTAATTATAATAATCACTATTTTATTCCCTGGAGTATACTACAAACACAAACCACACTCACTGGCATTTTCCTAGATTTTCTTGATGTATTTTTTATTTATTTTTCTTAATTAATTAATGTATTTATGTATCCCATATTGCTTTGTTTTGACATCTATTATTTTGTTTTGTTCTGTGCTGTGTTTACATGTTTGTTTGTTACTGAAGGAATTCTACTCCACCAATATAACTGCTCTGGAAAGGGATTATCTATATCCAAAGACCTAGGTCTCTGTGATCCAGCTCTAAGACAGACAAGCCACACACTTTAATACCTCTGTCTGGCAAAGAGACAGACAATTAGTACACACTATTAAGGTAAAATTGTAGAAGTAAGCAGCCATGTTTGAAAGTAGCATCTAATTTAGGGGCACACAAAGTATTCAATTTTTTTTCTCATGAAAAAAGAGTAGCTTAATCTTTAAACTTAAGAAAATACCTGTAATTTTCTAAGACTATTGATAAAGATTGATAGTGAGAAATTCTTAATGGGCAAGATTTTCAAATATTTAATGCTAAATATTTAACATTATCTGTAGCAAAAATGACTTACTAATATAGTCCATTCAATATCTTGGAAACAGCATTATCATTTCTGTCTTCCATTGCGACTTATGCGTGTGTCTTCCACATCTATACTGTATTGAGGAGCTTGAAAATTCATTTCATATATATATATATATATATATATATATATATATATATGATCTTATAAATGTCTAAGGTTACAATTTAAAATTCAGAAGATATTTGATGAAAAGAATGTTAAGAGACATATTTGCTATTTGCATGCAAGGTCTTCTATGAAAAAAATCAGATATTTAAAAACAAAACATTGGAGTGAGTGGATAAACGTAAGTCCTTACAGACATTGTATTTCATAATCGTAATCGTGCATTAGTGTGAACATAGAAATATACTGCACCCTTTGTCAGCAGAGTTGAATTCTATAAAAATAGTGATGGAGAAGAAAGTCGAAGGTTCATAATTCTTTTCTTTATATTAGTATTTTCTACTTAATTAGTTCAATGGATATTAGATAAGTCCAAACCATGATAGAAGTATCTATAATGTGTTTGAAAGAAATAGTTTATAGGGTCTGTAAATACCACAGTTTCTAAATGAGTGTATCTCAAGTAACCAAAGACTAAGTTGTATATAATTAATCAGAAAATTATTTATTAAAAAAGAAGGCCTCTGAAGAAAAATACACAGATCCATAAATTCCAAAGAAGCCATAATGTGGCTATGTTTTATGCTTATTTCTTGTGTGATATGCCTGATGTAATAGTTCTACCTTATGCTGTCAATTTTCCCCAGAGGACCTGACAGACAGGTATTAATTATAATTTAAAATTCTGAACCATCATTCCATACTTAATTCTATTTTCTTAAATTTTTGTCGTCATCGTCATTTGATATTCATCAATTATGACATCAAATCCTGATATTAAACTTAATCTCAAATGTACATCATTTTGTCCACAGTTTTATTATTTAGATCATCTGACAAGTTAGTGTAGATCAATGATATGTAGTTACTTATTTGAAATGTTTGTGGATTAAATTTAAAAAATGCAAATTGATGAATAACAACTTAATGATATAACTAAGCTAATGTTTAAAATATCAACTACTGAACATTGTAAACACATCAGTGTAATTTTAACAAAATATATTGTCAGAGGCACAACAGTATAATAAAATAAAGTCAGGAATGATTAAAGAAATTATTAATGTACTTCAATAGTATAAAAATTACAAGAAGAATCATTTAAAATTATTTTCATTTATTAAACTACAATTAATAAACTAAATTTCCAATTTTGAAATTATCATATTGATCAATGGAGTTCAAAAATAAATAATATAATATTTTATAAAGTCAACTTTATAAATTAATGTACTTTTTCATTTATATTTTTGGGATTGTGATAATAAAAGTTTTTCAGAAATGCTTAGTTATTCTATTTTAAGGAATTGCTTTTATGTTTTTGTATAGTAAAACCTAATATTAAGTTTATTTTAAATTAAGCTCAGGCAGTCTAGAAACACACAGATCCAACATGTTCTGGTAATGCTTTTATGCCAAGGGTTTAAAAATCGCTCTCTGAAATCTCATGTACTAATGAAGAAGGACATTAAAGTGAAGCTTTATTGTATTATTCTTAATTTTACAGAAGGTGAACATTCATTTTTAGGCATTAAAATTAACTTTTCCAACTTAAAAAGAGTCCTTCATGTCAAGTTTCTGAGGCCCTAATGTCAGATTCATAATGTAATAAGAGTATTGGGCTCATATAAATTCTCACAAAAACCTGCAGGACAGGCAATACCTGGAAAGTGCCTGACAGCCTTAATCTACATATTTAATATAAAGGACAGTGAATCCTTCAATAAAACATTTCTCCTTTAAATATACCCTCTTTGCAAAGCCTGAAAATAGAGGTGACCTGGTAAGTCACTTTTCATTTGTTTTTAAAACATTAACTGATTGATATAAAATGACAGCAAAACACAAAGTAGGTGAAGACAAAAACAAGTCTCTGAAAAGTATTTATGCACCAAGATTGATGCCTACGGCAAACTAAAACTGCTGCATTCCGGGACATGCTTTTGAAACTATTAATGAAAAAGATTCATTAATCTTCCATGTATAGTGGACAAATTGTAATTCATTAATTATGTTTCTCTGTAGAATTAACAGAAGTTCACAATTAAATTGAAGCCAGACACACACAGGCAATCTCAGCAATGTATTTACCCATATCAATAGATCTTACTTAGATTTTTTTACTAACAGTATTTCTTCGGTAAAATACTTAACTTGAAGGACTTTTAAAAACCTTTCCAGTTAACAATTTTTATATCTGAAAGTGAAACTCATTTAATTTTGCCTTGACTATCATTACAAAGCAGTTGATCCCACAAAATGAAATATAAAAAAAATAGAGAATCTCACAATTTATTCGTTATTCACTGACAGGCGAAACATCTGTCTACAAAGTCAAGTTAGGCTCCAAGAGGAAAAAATTGGAAAGTGTAGGATGAGACGTAGAACCATGGAGAAATGATTTGTGTGAGATGACAGAATTTTAGAAACAGAATGTACTTGCTCCCTTGAGTTTACTCTGGGCTTGTTTCTAAACTGAAAACAGAGAGAGCCTCCTAATTACAGTACCTTAAGGAAGCAAAAGTAGTTGTTGTTTGTTTACTTTTCCTTTTTTTGTTTTTGTTTTAATTCTTTAAGGAAAAGCTGGTCTATTTTAGTACCTAATTTTAACTTATTTTTGCACAAAATTTTTGGAAATCATTTAATTTTTCACCACAATTAAGGTAGAAACAAGACAGAAAGAAACAAAAATGTGTACACTATGAAAAAATATTATTCACAAAGGTCTGATAAACCAATGAGAGAGAGGAATCAAATATACAATCAAAGATAAAGGATATATAAAGACAAACTCTTCAAACTGAAACAAACAAATAGAAATAAAAAATCCATTAAATTAAGACGTTACACCTGCTATTTCTATCATTAATTGCTATGTAAATTTCTATACTGTGAAAATATTAAAAATCGAAAGTTTGTTGCTGTAAAGTGTAAGATAAATCCTCAGAAGCATACCGTTACCAGATATGAAAACTGATTAGTGCAAAATTATGTTCTTCTCTCATCTTTATCATGTTTCTAATATGTTGTTTCTAAACACATTTTGCTTTCCTAGCCTAGGTATTGTTAAATTTAAAGGAGACTGAATGTGCTGTATCTCAGGGGTAGAGGAGGTAGAGAGTGTGTCTACTGTGCATGAGGTACTAGGTTTAATTGACAGTGGTCTAATTTTTTGAATGTTAGTAAATTTTATGTAATGAGGCTATTTCTATTTACAGAATGAATGGTTTCTAATGATAATTTTTCTTAATTATTTTTTTCTAATATGAATAAAATCTTTGAAATAGTTTGGTCTACTACTGAGAAATCTATTATAATGATACACTGAATATTTTTAATGTCACATATTTTTAATCGGGTAAATATCTAATTGTATTTTGTAGTCAATTTTATATTTTTTCTTATATTTAAAAAATAAAATTATAATTGTAATAAAATTATATTTCTACATTCCCTCTTCTCCCTTCTCTCCAAACTCTTCCATGCAACCCCTTTATTTCAAATTCATGTCCATTTTTCCTTCCATATATATTACATATACTTTGAATATATATGTTGCAACTGATATATACATATTTATATTTACATAACATTAAATATGAACTACTGTGTATAATTATACAGGATTATTTAAGGATGACACCACTTATATACATGCCAAAGATTATGGGTAAAAAGCAAACGATTCCTTAATCACATTGAACTGGCTGGTTTTGTGTGTCAACCTGACACAAACTGGAGTTATCAAAGAGAAAGTAGCCTCCCTTACAGAAATGCCTCCATAAGATCCAGCTGTAAGGCAGTTTCTCAATTAGTGATCAGAACTGGGAGGGCCCATTGTGGGTGATGCCTTCCTTGACCTCGTAGTCCTGGACTGGTAGTCCTAGGAAAGCAATGAGCAAGCCAAGGAAACAAGCCAGAAAGAACCATCACTCCATGGCCTCTCCATCAGCTACTGCTTTCTGATCTGCTTGAATTTCAGTCCTGACTTCCTTTGGTGATGAACAGCAGTGTGGAAGTGTAAGCTGAATAAACCCTTTCCTCCACAACTTGCTTCTTGGTCATGATGATTTGTGCAGGAATACAAACCCTGACAAGGACACACACTAAGTACTATAGGCAAATAAGGATGGAGATCTGGAGAAATAGATTATGCCAGATAAGGTCACAGCAATTGGTTATCCAATAACAAAGGGTCATGGCTGAAAACACGTACTCCTTTTTTTTTAGATCACTGTCTTAGTTACTTTTCTCTTGCTGTGATAAGGCACCATGACAACGGTAGATGGATAGAAGATTTTATTTAGATTTTACAGTTTCATAAGATGAAACCCAAGTTATCATGGTGGGAAGCACGGCAGTACGCAGGTAGACGCTATATTGGTAAAGAAGCTACAAACTTAAATCATGATGAGAAATCATGATGGAGAGAGAGAGAGAGAGAGAGAGAGAGAGAGAGAGAGAGAGAGAGACTGGTGTGGACTTTTGCAAACTCCAAATCCCACTCCAATAACATACCTTCTCCAAGATAACAACCCCCCTCTCTTTAACAAACAGTACCTGGAGACCAGATATTCAAATATGAGTATATTGGGAAGTTCACATTCAAACTACATCACTGGATTAATTACATCTCAGTCTGTAGGTTAAATAGTATAAAGCAGGTTTAAAACTTGACTTCACAATTACCACAATTGATGGGAAATCTTGTATCATAAGCTAACACCTTGATCACTTATGAAGGAAAAGATGATAATATGGAAGCTAGAGGAGATGTTTTCCTGCCTATTAAAAAGTAAACTTGGGGCTTGAGAGAGGGCTAGGCAGTTAAGAATTCTGACAGTTCATCTCTAGAACCGGATTCAGTTTCTAGTAAACGCATTGGGGCTGCCAATTCTCTTTAACTCCAGTTGAGGTCATAGCGTGTGTGTGTGTGTGTGTGTGTGTGTGTGTGTGTGTGTGTGTTACAGGGACATAGAAGCAGAAAACATTCATACTCGTGAAGCAAAAGTAAATAAAATCTCAAATATAAAAATACATAATTTTATTGAACTAAACACAAGTTTAAGTAAATAAATTATTGAGTTTATTTAAGGAAATAAGTTCAAGGCTATTAGGATGTTCAAGCTTTTTCTTGGAAAGAATATGCAGTCTAGTGGTCCAAAGAATACAATGTATCTTATTTGTTTGTGTAGAATATTATGTTATTAAAATGTAAATCTTTGGATTACCTTTTGTTAAGGAACTATATCTCTCATGTTTTCAAGGTTTCATTGATGTATATCCATTTACTTAGTTATTGCGCTAAAAAACATGTGGCCATTTGCATATGCTACCATTGACTTAATAATTACTACTGAATTGTGGTATTGTTTTGGTTGCTTCTAAACTTTAGTAGTCATTAATAAAGTTATTTGAAACGTTTACGTTCATGTTTGTATAGATGTATTATTTCAAATATTTTCAGTAAGAAATATTATTTCTATGATATATAAGTATTATTGTTAGATTATATATTGAGATGATATCTACATTATATTGAGAGTGCATCAAACTGTTAAAACAATTATACAAATTTTCACCTTGCTTATAATAACTGAAAAAATAATAAAGATATTTAAAGCTTAAAATACTTTATTTTTAATGTTTTAAAAAAATATTTAATGATATTATGAGTAAAAGTTCATCATAGGCATGTTACCTTGAAAACTCTATAATATGGCTTTTGCCAAGAGACAGTGACTTTCTTGGTTGCATGATAAGAATTTAGAATAACATTGCTGTGAGCCAAAGTACTTTCATATTCTTTTTAAATTCATACTTACTTAACACTATAGGAATGATAAATCCATTTGCTAGTCTTTTTAAATTAAGTCATAAAAATAATTTGGTATCATCCATACTTGATATCACATTGGAGCAAAAGTTCTAGGGAGTATATACTATTTATAACTACTATTTATAGATTATGTAATAATATTATGTAATAAAATATGCACTTGGTGATATTATAAAATATTAAGGTATGTCTACAATTAGTGAATATATTTTTTGCATCACAATGGCTGATATTCATATATATGTTTACTATTTCTTTCAGATATAAAATTTAATATTTTAGTAGATTTAACAAGGACATGTCAAAATATCCAAAAGTATAAGGTTTTAGCTTATGATCTCATTACCTTATTAGAGAACACTTCAAAAGCACCAATCACAACAAGTTTACTTTGGAACAATGGTGAAGGAAAATGTTCTAAACATATATTAAATATATTCCAACATATTGAACAATTAAAATACTTCAGAATTTTATGTTGTTATCATTTAAATCTTAAGATTTGCTCATTTTAACTTTATAAACTGAGGAATTTATTATTTATGAAATATCAACAAATGACACATGTATTATTTACAAGTATGGTGTCTTCAGTTATGTAAAAAATTGAATATTGACTTTGTATAATCATGGTAGATACACTTCTTATTATCAAGAAAACTGTTTTAACAAATGAAAGGATTAGGATAAAAAATGTACATGCATTGATGAATAACTTCAGCTATGAAATTATTATGTAATTAGAAAACTCCCTTAATCATTGAACCTGAATGATTAAAGGAAACTTTCAGAAAATGAAATTTAAGTAACTCTTCTTATGTGGTCTCTAATTTTGCTTATGTCTTGCATCATTTTTTATTTTCTGATTTTTGTTTTGAGACCACTTGATGTATTATGATATACACAGAACTTTAAGGCTAATTTTATTTAAATAATATATTAAATAATTTCATTAAAAATGTCTCCTCATTAGAGTATTTGTCTTTTCCCTAATTTTATTTTATTTTTACTAATATTTAGAAGAGCTAATAAAAGTCTAGTAGAGTGTTTGTTCCTGGCCGGAATAAAGCACTTTGCTCATTGATTTAAAAGGCTCACATGGTATGTGCATCAATTTGATCTATACTAACATAGTGACAATCGACACAAAGGTGTAATAACACTTTTTACTAAGATCAAATATGGAGTGATCTGTCAAGTGACTTTTTTTTAATTCAATTCATCTGGAAAATTATCAATTACTGAAAGGCACATGCTCTTCAATTTCTGAATTTTATCATTTATTCATTAAAAGAATCACAGTGTAAGCACTGCATAAGTACAGCTAATACAAATAGACTGCTTTTCTGAAGAATAGTCTACTGCTTTCATCTCGAGGAATGGATGCGAAACAATTACACAATATCCTGAACTGGATACACATGCTAATGCTAAGATATAACTTATCAATATATGTGTTCCCATTTTACATTACATGAATTTGTTAAAATGTTCGATCTCTTTTCAAACCTTCATTTGACCTGTAATCTAATGTTATGTAGGGCTGTCTGTCAATTATCAGGGAAACAATAATAAGAAAAAAAAAAAAAAAAACACCTCACCTAAGAAGGAGGGTGATTTGCTCTCCTGACATTTTGTAAAAGGTAGACTTCAAGTTGAGCTAGTTATTTATTGGCCATTCCTTCAATATCTGCTTCATCTTTGTCCCTGCATTGCTTTTAGACCGGAGGAATTTTTGGAAGGGTGTCTGGGACTCTTATGGAAGTGGTGGGTTAATTGAAGACCCTAAATTGGATATAAACCATATAGGAAGATCAACAGAGCCAGTCAACCTGGGGACTTCGAAGCTGTTAGAGACTTAGCCTCCATTCAGAGTGTACATGGATGGACCAAGGCCCAGCACATAGGAGCTGCCTTGTCTGGCTTCAGTGAGAGAGGATGTGCCACTACAGAGACGTGATGTGCCAGGTTTGGAATATAACCAGGGGGCCCACCCTCTCAAAGGATACATGGAAGGTAGCAGTGTTTGGGATGTAAGTAAGTAAATAAAAATAAATTAATAAATAAATAACAGATTTTACACAAAAGTTAAGCTAACAGCTGAACATTTCTACCTTATTGGCTTAATAAGAGACCCTCATTGTTGTACAGTCTATTGCGCGCACGCGCGCGCGTTTACACACACACACACACACACACACATGTGTATAAGTGAGAACAGATATTTTTCCTCATATAAACATACACACTTGGTCACATACTCAAGAATACAATAAAATAATGAACTGGAAGAAAAGATAGATAGATGATAGATAGATGATAGATGATAGATAGATAGATAGATAGATAGATAGATAGATAGATAGATAGATAGGGATACATATGTGGATGATAAAATATAGTTACACAGAGGACACAGTACAGACCTATGCAATACCTGTGCTTGCAGCTTCAGACTCTTCTGAGTTCTTTTGAACTTTGATCATGTTGATTTAAAGGGCCTGGTTTGGCTTGTTTCCTACTTTTGTTTTCATTTTGTCATATATAATCTTGCTTTCTGAAGACTCTAGAATTTTGCTAACAGAGCCTGGTGAAAATCAATAGTGTTTTCTTTGTCTCTAATTGTGATAGAAATGTTTTCAGGTTTTTTTCAAGTCAATGTGAGGATGACGATGGATTTTTTTATTATGGTGATACCTGATACCAAATTGTTAGGTGTTTTTATCATGGAGGGATGTTGAGTTTTACAAAATTGTTCCTATATTTCTTTTGAGTTGATTGTATGATATTTAACATCTACTGTCCTTATATGTCATATGATATTTATTGAGCTATATAGAAATACAACCTGATCGCCATGTCTAATCTTCTGAAGTTTTTTTGTTTTGTTTTTTTTGTTTTTTGTTTTTGCTTTTTTGTTGTTTTTTGTTTGTTTGTTTGTTTTGATGTGTGTGTTATGGTTTGTCTATGCTCAGCCCATGGTGTGGCACTATTAGGATGTGTGGCCTTGTTGGAGTAGGTGTGGCCTTGTTGGAATAAGTGTGTCACTGTGGGTGTGGGCTTTAAGACCCTCATCCTAGCTTCCTGGAAGCCAATATTCTGCTAGCAGTCTTCAGATGAAGGCGAAGAACTCTTAGCTTGGCCTACATCATGCCTACCTGGATGCTGCCACGTTTCTGCCTTGATGATAATGGACTGAACCTCTGAACCTTTAAGCCAGCCCCAGTTAAATATTGTCCTTATAAGAGTTGACTTGCTTATGGTGTCTGTTCACAGTAGTAAAACCATAACTAAGACATTTTGTTTTTTTTTGTTTGTTTGTTTGTTTGTTTATTGGTTCATTGGTTGGTGTTTTATTTGTTTAATTTCCAAATATGTTATGGATAATTTTGAATTTATATAATTTGAAATATGTTGGAGTAGACTTTTCTTTATTTGTTCGTTTGTAAGGAACTGATGCACCATAGATAAATATCATCACTCAATTTCATTTCTATAGAATGGAATATTTTGATAAGTAAACAGTTAAAGATACTTGTAGAGAGTATTTAATAGTATTAATAATTAATAATATTTATTAGATTCTTAATAGTGATTATTTTTTTGTTTTTAATGGAGACTTGAAATTTGGCTTTAGAGGTTAAAAATGAAACAAGAGTGTCCAGGTAGCATGCCCATGCACATAGCTCTGATATACTTTACAGGTTGCAACAAAACAATGCAGTGTGAGGGGGAGACATGATAGTGGGAGGGGACAGGCCATGTCAAGAGTAGCAAGTGAGTTAGTTAAGGGATCAGAGAAGACATGGAGCTGAATATGGTTAGATGGCATACATACATGTATAAAGTTGCCAAAATTAAATTGATTTTAAAGAGTAGAGAACAGAAGCCTGGATAACAAGGTTTTGGATGGGATAAATAAGAAGATGTTGCTCAAAGGACATGAGATCAAAAAATCCAAAAGTTCAGAAACCAGTATTTATGACACAAGATTATAAAAACTGACTTTAAAAATTGGGTTTGCAAATTATAAATGAATATATAAAATGTCAATTTATATGTTTTTAAACAAAACTTAATTAAATATTGTTATTTCAATATAGTAAAGCCCTCTTCTAGAAATATTTTAAAATATGTATATATATTTGTACACTTATAACCAAACACATACCATATTGATGCATTTGCAGTCATATTTACTTAAAAATGGAAACTTAAAATTTTGTTGCTGTGGATGAATTCACACCAGCGATGATTTTATACTCAAGAAATGTACCTCCTCATGCTTAAAAAATTAATTAATGAACTGAGTGAGTTCATTATCATTTGTGATCTATTTTAGCTACACATTTTAATATTCTGTTTTTTGATGCTGAGCTATTTAGATACAGCCATTCAAGGATAATAAGTCATTTATTCCTCATTAACTGTTAGGATGGATGTAGACATTCATTACAGCCAGACAACAGACTCATTTAGCTGCATACAGTACATGATTATATACCACATGAATGACTGGAATGCAAATTGTGTTGCACATTAAATCACTTTACTTAAGCACTTCCCAATGCCTCAGATATTTTCCTCTCTAAATTTTCTTCCAGAAAAACCACAGTGTGCTTATTTATTTATTTTTTTAAAAAAGCAAATAAACAAACCTGATATTCTGGATGGAAATTTTTTTTTGGTGTGGAATCCTGACAATACAGACTGAGTTGAACTTACAAAATTGAACTTGCAATGATTTTCTTTTTCTGTGTCCCAACATTTGATGATGCAGTAAAAGCATTTACAAAAGTAGCAACATATATGTAAATAAATTACAAATATTATCATAGTATATATTTTGGAAAATTACTGCACAGTTTTAAAATCATTACAAAGGAATGCTTCATCATCCTTCATAGTAGAAATAGCTTTAGGTATAGAAGAACATATAATAATTATGTAAATATATCAAAATGCCAGACACATAGTGATCATTCTATCACCCCAAACATGAGCACATAACCAGTAGTTAAGCAGATTAGTCACAAGAGTAGTTATTTCTATGACTCTTAGTCACAATTATTCTCTATTCATACTAGTGTTGAGAAATCTATTATTTCCATATTTTCATAAGTGATTTTTATATTGATTATATATACATTGTATATACATATATAAATATAGAACATATTCTATATATTGAGTAATAGTTAATTTTGATGTCAACTTCATTATATTAGGAAACTCTTGGTAGATTACTAAATGTATTTCTAGACATTATGTTATGTTTACAGAGAAAACTAGACCATGAAGACTCTGATACAACCACCTTCTATTAAAACTTTTGATGGATGGATTTATATAATAATGTTTCCAAGAAGTATTGAAGGTAGCAGGAGGATTAATTAAAGCAAGTGGCCACGAGAGATATAGTTTTTGTAAGTTATATGATTCCCTGAATATTTTATGTCTTCTCTTTGCTTCTTAGCTACCCTGAAGTTTCCTGATCTTTCATGTGATAACCTACCTAATAATAAAATCTAAAGTCTTTATAACTTTAGATTAAATAAAGTATACTGACTTTGAGTCATTTATATCAAGGTAATAATTATGAAAATTACTAAATGCTTTAAAATAATAAAATTTAATGTGATTAATATAGTCTGTGGATAAATAAAACAATAGTAAGCCAAAAGTTCTTCTATACTGAAACATTTACAAATGTCTTAATGGACATAGCTGTTATATCCATTAAAATAATCTTATTTTATGAAATAGTCTTGGTGATACACATTGTGTGTAACAATGTTGATAAAATAAATGTTGATATGGAATGATTATTATAGGAAAATTAGAGTACAAAACTTGAACTTTGGTGGAGTAAAGATGAGTGATACAGGGAGAGAGGATTAAATACAAATAAATAAAACTAAGGATATTTGAAAATTCCAAAGGAAAATTATGTTATATTACTAAAAATTCCAAATATCCTCCATATAATATAAGATACATGACATACAAAACTGCATACACACTACATGCTGTAAGCAACATACTACACACTACATGCTACATGAGACAGAATACATGATACACAATATAGGATACTTGATATATGACATATACTGTATAATACATACTATATTATATAATATATTATATAATATAGTAAATAATATATAGTATATATTAATACAATATATTACATCTATATACTGTAGGCTATATACTATGTACTATGTACTATGTAGTTTGGAATGTGTAATGTGTATTATATAAGACGTATAATTAATATATAATATACAATATATAATATACAACATATATGTGATGTGTGATGTGTTATATATGTGTATAGTAAACATACAATATACATGTAATATATGTATAAAAACTATTCCATTCTGAAGAATAGCAGTATGAAGTTCTCACTTAGGCCTATAAAGTCTCTAGACATAGACTCTTGGCCCCATAATGATGCCATGTATTGGTTTCATTATTTTTAGGAAAAATAAATGCAATCAGAAAATAACAGGTAACATTGATAATGTTCATATGACTTTTGCACCCGTGGGTATTTTCTGGGCCAGTTGTTATTATGCCACATAGGATTCACAGTTGGATATGATGAATGATTGTCAGAGGATCAAAGCATGCATTTCTGACAATAGATCATTTTTGAAAAGTACTTTTCAAGAAAGAAGCTGCTGCTTAGCAATCCAGTCTGCACTGTTGTCACATTCATTAGTGACCATTTCAAAAATGAAACTGGAAGACATGTAAGTCACATTGGTGCCATGTGTCTGATACTCAGAACTTTCCAAATTGTGTCAGGATGGCAAGACATTCAAGGTCATCGTGTACAGAGCAGTGAAAAATCAGTCTGTTCTATGAAGGAGAAAGGGGAGGGGCTGGGAGTACGAGGGAGGGGAGAGGACAGGGGAGGGGAGGGGAGGAGAGAGGAGGAAGAGAGTGCTTTAGAGAGGAGAAGAGGGCAAGGAAGGATAAGGCAAAGTAAGATATGGGAGCATATGGGAGAAGAAGAGAAGGGAGAGGATGGAGAGAGAGAAGAAATGGGAGGAGAGAAGAGGAGAGAAGAGGAGAGAAGAGGAGAGGTGAGGAGACAAGACAAGGTGAGAGGAGATGAGAGGATGGTATGAGATGGTGCGATATGAAAGACTTGAGAGAGAATGACTGACCTACCCAGCAAAGGAAGATCATGAACAGGTTCTTGATTCATAGGTCATAGATGTAGGCCTGGGTAGAAACTCAACAGGAAATAGGAGGTTAGGAGAGACAAACATTCCTTGGCCATTATAATAATAAATGGCAGAAGGATGAGGATGAGGGGGCAAGGAATAAAATGACCCAAAATAAAAGATCATAAAACAGAACAGAAAAGTGAATGTAAGAAAGGGAATTATAGGACAATGGGAAGGGTGACGGAAATTGAGGAGATGGGAAACTGGCAGGCATTATTCGTTAAAATACATTATACATATTTATAAAGTTTTATGGGACAAATTTAGTTAATCTATGTCTTCACTCACAATTTATGTAAATGGATTAATATTTACATATGAGACAATCCACACCAACTTTAAATTAAGTATTTCCTTTTATTATCTTTCAAGGTAAAGAATTCTGAGTACATATAAGAATAAAGAGATAACTCTTATGCAAGACCTTTATTCTATATATTTTTAAAAGACGATGGTTTTTCCCTGAGCATTCAGAGTCTCATAGCTGGGACAGAAGCCTGGTATAGATGTGATTGTGTTTTAATGGTTTCTTTAAATTTCAACAAAGTTTTAAAATGGAGAATTTCAAGCTTGGTTCATTATAAATAAAATCTGTTCTTTAATGTTGGAATCAACTCATTTTTTTAATGTCAGCACAAAGAAAAAAATTCATCATTGTGAGAAATAAAATATTACTTATAAGTCATCAGATTCATCTTTGCCTTGATGCTTCTATTATCGCAAATTGACATTCTTATTATATCACTTCAGACTTTCACTTTATCTTTAAATGGTGAAGCAGATCAAAATAAACTGCCTAAACTGTGGAATTAAAATAATCCAGGGTTGGCAAAATGGTTCAGCTGGAATAGATTTTTGCTACTAAGTCTGACAGACTGAATTAGATCCCAGAAACCCACATGGTGTAAGAGAGAAAAAGCAAATGCCACTGCTGCTAACTCTGAGACTTACAGATATTGTGGAGAAGAGGAATGTGAATCACTGATCAGTATAAAACCATTCTTTTATTTATTTAGCCACCATCTGTGTGTGTGTGTTCGTGAATGTATATGCACGTGTGTGACTGTATATGCATGTATGTGAGAGACTCTGTGTGTGTGTGTGTGTGTGTGTGTGTGTGTGTGTGTGTGTGTACCTCTGCTGCTATGCTCATGCAGGTTTTTGGTATCAAGAAAGAAAGAAAGGAAGAAAGGAAGGAAGGAAGGAAGGAAGGAAGGAAGGAAGGGAAGGAACGAGGAACAAAGGAACGAAGGAAGGAAGGAGCAAGCACCATTGAAGGCTACACAAGCAACTTGAACAAATCAATTGTTTCCCTATATATTAACAAATAAATGCACTGAGTCTGATCCCATTTACAATAGTTTCAAAGAAAATAAAACACCCATGAATAAATTCTATTAAGATGGTGAAGTCTCTTTAAAATGAAAACATTAAACCTCTGAAGACTGTTAATGTTAATAAAAGGTTGTCCCAGGCTTATAGATTGCTATAATTAAAAATGTGAGGGTAACCAATTTAACAAAGGTGTTCAGACATTCAATGCAATCTCAACCAAAATCCCTATTTTATTCTTCACAGAAATAAAAACTTCTATCTTAAATTAATATGAAAATCAAAAAAAGACTTCAGACATATTTTGTGGTTTGGAATGGTAATCCTTCCAGCATTGATCGTTTTGCTCAGGATTATTTTCTGAAACTCTGGAGTCTTTTGTGAAATAATCCTTGTATCTATCACTTTACATCAAAACCTAGTTCACATGAATCAGATACCCAAATGTGAAAACTGAAATACATTTAAAAAATGGAGAAAACACAGACAATACTCTACAAGATATAGAAACAGAAATTTTTCTCAGTAGGACTCATTTGCCCATGAATGAAATCCTGCAGTTGACATTGGGACTTCATAAAATTTAAAAGCTTCTATGCAGATAAAGAAGCAATCAAATTACTAAAGATGAGGCCAGAGAATGTGAGAGAATTGTTGCTATACACATGACAAAGGATTTAGATCTAGAATATATAAATAACTCCAATTACAAAGAGTCAAAAAACGTGTAACCCACTTAGAAAATGTGTCTAGGATCTGGACAAAGTACACAAAACAAGAAAATAAAATGGATATAGAGTGTGTGTGTGTGTGTGTGTGTGTGTGTGTGTGTGTGTGTGTGAATATATATAAAGTTTGGTTGAATTCTGTACTGAATCCATCTTGCCTGAGGCTTTTTTGTACTGCAGAATTTAATTACTATGTCTATTTTACTAGTGGTAATATAGGTCTACTTAAATTATTTATATGATCTTGATTCAACTTTTGAATGTGGTACATATCAAGAAATGTACTCTTTTCTTCAAGTTTTTCAATTTGGTGGTGTGCAGGTTTTGGTGTTTCTTGCTATACCCACCTGTTCGTCTCTAATTTTATTAATTTGGATCTTCTATCTACATCTTTTAATTAATCTTGCTAAGGGTATAATAATCTCACTTATGATCTCAAAGAACCAACTCTGTATTCCAATAATTCTTTCCAAGTTTTGTTCCTATTTTGTAGACTTTATTTTTCAGTTTTATTATTTCTTACACTCCCCTCCGTTTGGGTATTGTTTCTTCCTTTTTGTTCTACAGCTTTCAGGTGTTCTGTAATGTTACTAATTATGCAATCCCTCCAAGTATTTTGTGATGGTGTTTAGTGCCTTCCACTTGTCTCTTCAAACCATGCACATTTTATTCCATGGATTTGGGTATATTGTGTTTTCAGTACTGTTTAGTCACCATCCCTAGCAATTCAGGAAATGCCAATCAAATAGGCTTTGATATTTCAATTCACCCAAATCAAAAAGGCTACGATAAAGAAAACAACAGATCATAAATAATTTATTTTCATGTTAGTGGTTTTTCAGCAGTGAAATGAGTTTCCTAACTCATTGTTGTCTCGCCATTTAGAGCAAAAGCCAAAAAATTATATATATTTTCACCTTCACACACTTAGATTAATGTTCAAGTCATGATTGAGTCCATGTTATTTTAATTTACCTGTATCTTCTATTCTTTTGTAAAAATTGATACTTTAAGGATTTAAAACAGTTTACTCAGATCTCAGGATAAATTTGGGTTAACAGAATTACTTGTGCACATTAGTGTCCAAGAAAATTAGTATCTGGAATATTCACTTTAAATACGGAATCATTCTCTGCTGGATTCTGAAGCACATTTCCCTCTTGTGTATTCAGGAGTAATCCCTTGGTACATTTTGTGATTAAAAGAATCAATCTAATTGAAGTTTGTATTTTAGTCATCCCTTTTAATTTTTAATTTGATATTAATGTGTGTGTGTGACAAAGAAAGAGAGAGAGAGAGAGAGAGAGAGAGAGAGAGAGAGAGAGAGAGGCATGTGCGTGCAAGTATACTTGCCATGCTTTGACTTATTACAAAACAGAAGTGAGTGGTTTCCATTTAGGCACATCTCAAATAACTGAAATTATTTACATAAATTTTAATTTTATATTTTAATTTTATACAAAGGTGTCATCACCTTGACTACTTATCTATAAACATGTAGATACACTTCCAACTAGGAATCAGCAATATGAACTGTCCACTGTCTCTAGAAAATCATTATCTAGGCAGTATCAAAGACGTGATGAGCAAATAAATTTTAAAAATAATATCACATATGCAGTAAAAGTGTAATTTATAGGTTATCTCATGTCTTTTTTTCCTCAGGCACAACTATTCTTTCTGGCTGTGTGAAAGCATACTAAATCCTACATTTTAAAAACATTTAAATGTACACAGATTTAGGAATGTAATCAATCAAGTGGACCTGTATGAAATTACTGATGTTTAAACACAACCACTTATAAAATAGCAAATTTTCTTTGGTTATTTTTCTAACTTTTTACAGCTGGTGATATTTAACTTACTATTGAATTTTGATAAATGAACGACATGTACTTAGTGAATGAAACTAGTTTCTTTAATTTGTAAAGTTATTTAAAATATTTTTTCTAGATGATACAATAAACTATTTAGCACATTCATAATTTGTGTACACTTATGGTAGTTCACCATTTATTGTGTTTTGATATTGTTAACAGCTCGCCAATTATTATTCTTTTAGGTGCTAGTTTGTGTCCATATGGAAATCACTTTAGGGTAGATTCAATGAGCTAGAATTTTTATGTGTACTTATTAATACTCTAAATTATATCTTGTAATTAAGTTTCATAAACAGATGGCTCCACATCTGGTCTATATAATCTCAACACCTTGCTGATTTACGCTTAATGCTATGTGCTTATTGTTAACTCCAGTTGCAAACACATAAATGAACTTGCGGAATAAGCCCATGCATATTGTATCCCAAATGCTGTCATTGGATAATTCTCTAATACTTAGAAGTTTCTCCCACTGAAATTATTCCAATTTTAAAGTTTTCAGTTATATAATATAAAAAATAAATTCAGTTTGATTATGAATCTAATGACTGAAAAGCTATGTTTTTTTATTGTTTCCAGCTATTTTTTGAAACAAAAACTAATGTAAAGATTAATTAAAAAGTTTACTGGTGCTTTGGTTCCTGACTGCCAACCAAAGAGTACACATAGTAGGACCCATGGATCCAGCTGCACAGGTAGCAGAGGGTGGCCTTATCTGGCATCACTGGGAGAGGTGACCCTTGGTCCTGTGGAGGCTTCATGACCCAGGATAGAGGAATGCTAGGGCATTGAGGCAGGAGTGGGTAGGCGAGTGGGGGAGCTCCCTCATAGAGGCAGGGGAGGGAAGGCGGTATAGGTGGATAGTGGACGGGAGACTGGAAAGGGAGATAACATTTGAAATGTAAATAAATAAAATAACCAATACAAAGAGTGTACTGGTTCCAAGGCACAAGTACTTTTATTATTTTACTCAGCTTCTTTTACCTTCCTTAGCCTAACTGTATCATTTCCATGATATGCATTTGCTCCTCTCTCTCTCTCTCTTTCTCCCTCCCTTCTTCCCTCCTTCCCTCCCTCCCTCCCTCCCTCCCTTTCTTCCTTCCTTCATTTTATACTCCAATATCAATACCGCTGTCCTTCCATTACCTCCTCACACAGACCCCCCCCCCCATTCCAGGTTCCACTTTTCCTCTGAGAAGGAGTAGTTGCCCCCAGGGTCGTCACCCTCAGCATATCAAGTCACAGCAGGACTGGGAGCATCCTCTCCCCAAAGAAGCCAGATGAATCAGCCCATCTAGGGGAACAGGATCCACAGGCAGACAACAAATTCAGCAAAAGCCCCTAATCTACTTTTTGGCTAAGCTGCACATCTCCTATGTAAGTGTGTGGAGCCTAGGTCATATACTATACATGATCACTCTGGTTGGTGGTTAAGTCACTGGGAGCCAACAAGGGTTCCTGGTTATTTGATACCATTGGTCTTCTTCTGGAGTCCCTGCCCTCTGTGGGACCCTCAATCCTTCCCTCAATTTGTCCAGTATATTCCCTGGCTCTATCTAATGTTTTACTATGGGTCTCTGCATGTTTCTGTTGGCTGCTAGGTGTAGCCTCTCACATAACAGGTATGCTAGGTTCCTGTCTACAAACAAGAGTATCATTAATTTTGTCAGGGATTTGTTCTTGCCCATTGGATAGGTCTCAATTTGGGCTAGTCATTGGCTGGATATTCTCACTATCTCTGCTCTATCTTTGTGCCTACACATCTTTTAGACAGGACTCATTTGGGGTTGAGATTTTGTGGGTGGGTTGATGCCCTTATCCCTCCAGTGGGAGTCCCGCCTAGTTATAGGAAATGACCACTTTAGGATCCATATCCCCCACTGGTAGGAGTCTCAGTGCAAGTAACTCCCAGAGACACACTGGGGACTCCTCACCATACCACTCCCTGTCTCAAGTCACTGTCAAGTTATAGAGATGCCCCCCACTACCTGCACATAACCATTTTCCATTCTCATTCCTCTTTTCTACCTACACCTTACTATCCCTACCCTGCTCACATCCCCGTCCCCTCTCCCACCCGGGTCCCTTCCTCTGTCCACCTCCAATATCTATTTTATGTCCCTTTCTGAGAAAGTTTCAACCATTCTCCCTTGGGCTCTCCTTGTTAATTGACTTCTTTGGATCTGTGGATTACTGGTGGGAGCACAAACTTATACACTGGAAATTAATTTGGTTGTTTATCAGGAAATAGGGAATAGTTCTACCCCAAGACCCAAGTATACCACTCCTGAAAAAGTACCCAAAAGATGCTCCACCTTCCCAAAAAGACATTTGCTCAACTATGCTCATAGTACCTTTATTCTTAATAGATAGAAACTAGAAACAAACTGTAAGTCCTTCAACTAAAGAATAGATAAGGAAAACGTGGTTCATATTCACAATGGATTACTACTCAGCTACTCAAAACAAGGGCATCATGAAATTTGAAGGCACATGGATGGAACTAGAAAATATCATGAGTGAAGTAACCCAAACTCAAAAGGGTATGCATGGTATGTACTCACTTATAAGTGGATATATATACATACAACACATTTTATATAAATATAAATATAAGTATATATATATATATATATATTTTTTTAAGTACATTAAAGACCTCTATTAACAATTTTGAACACAATAAAAATGTTTTATTATACCCACTTTTATATGCCTATATAAAGCAATCATATTTATAACAATGTCTGAAAATATAGTATAGAGTCATTAATAAGCAATAATTAACTGGATCTGTCATATATTTAAATCCATATACTGTACAGCTAATTTTAAGTTAATATATGCGGGGAATGATTAGCTCATGCATGGGCTCAGGCATGGGTTCTTGAATTTTGTTGGGCTGTTATGATTCCCATGGCTCCAAAGAGACTGGAACACAGGAATCTTGACTGAGTTTACTCCATGCATGGCACCGGGCGGGTGCTATGGGGAGCCCTTCCAGACAGGGGCTCGGGGGGAGTTCTCACTCAGTCTGGTAGTTTTGCTGGGGTGCAGAGTTCTTTGATTGGGGAATCCCTGGGCCAGGAGGTGGCCGTGTCCTGGGACCCACTGGTCTCAAGCACTTGGGCTCTCAGAACGCTGAGAGGCCCTGGGAACATGTGGGCTGAGCGGCAGGCCCACAGAGAAACAAAGTGGGTGGAGAGAAGAAAGAGGCCCCGGCAGCGCCTCCCTGAGGCCTGGCTAGCTTGCTTAAAGATGTGGGTCCCTGTGGCTGGAACGCAGAGAGGTTCTCCAGGCAGGAAGTTAGGTACGGAAGCTGTAGCAGCGGCTCAGCATTAAAGGCCTTCTCCCCGTTTTCCCATGGCAGGCCCCAAGGACACTTGGAGTCCAAGAGTTTAAGAGATTTATTTCCATGGCAGATGGTAGATGGATCTGGATGTAACCCCCAGAAACTCAGGGCAGACCTGAGTTAAATAGGGAGGGAGAAAGGGATGTTCATGCATAGGCAGGTGAGTACTGGTGTGTGACTATATGTGCATATGATTGCACATGAGTTTCAGGACAGAGATAAGCTTCTGATGAGATTCCTCAGTCGCTGTCCATATTATTTATGGAGACAGAGTCTCACAGTTGCCTGAGACACACACATAAAACAGGGTCTATGGCCAGCTAACTCTGGGATGAACATGTTTCTGCTTCTGCAATACTGAGACTCCATGTCTACATCAAATATTCCGAGCCTAGTATTTCATGTGTTCCAGGCATTCAAATCAGGGATCACGCCTGTATGAAAATTATTTAGTGGACTTTAACTGTCTCCTCAGCCCTCAAGATAATTAGGCTTTTATTTGTATTTCTGAGGCTTGACTCAAGATTTTGTGTATGCAAATCAGTTCCTCTAGCCATGAAATATACCTCATTCCTTGTTATTTACACTTAATTATCATGCACTCATAAGGTTTATTTGTGTCAATCAGTATTTATATCTGGATTCTAGAACTAGTAATTTAAATGAAATGTATATCTTAAATCACTTCACACTTTAATGTGAACACAGAGAAAACAAATTTATATCATTTTTTAAAAATTTTAGTTTAAACTTTTCTTTTACAATCCAGATTTTATCCCCCTCCCTGACCACCCTATGACTTTTCTCCATTGCATAACTCCTTCCCCGCACTCTGCCCTGTTTCCATGAGGATGTCCCCACCCCAAACCACCAACTCCCCCCCACCAGACCTTCCCAGGTGACTGGGACCTCCAAACTCTTGAGGGTTAAGTGCATCTTCTCTGACTGAGTCCAGACCTAGCAGTTGTTAGATATTAAGCACAGTAGCTTAGACAGATAACATCAGGCTAGAGGGGTCCACGAAGGGAGTTTATTTAGGCAGAGGGAAGAGAGCAAGAGGAGAGAGAGAGAGAGAGAGAGAGAGAGAGAGAGAGAGAGAGAGTAGGCAGCCATGTTTACAGTTGCAAAGTAGTATGACTAGCACCTGACAATGTAAGCAGCTGGCTTCCAGAGTGGCCAGCTCAGCTAAACTGGTAAACAAGTCCTTTGTGCATGCCTCGTGCCCCTCCCGCGGGCTTATGCTAATGAGGTATTGGCAGCTTAACCTATCTTGAGAGAACACAGCCCCCTTGGGCAGTTATATAAGCAGCTCATTTCTGCTGCTGAGGGTCCCCGGCCATAGGTCCCCAGCCATACGTCCCCATCCTAGGCCCCCGTCCAGTTCCCCGTCCATAAGTCAAGAGTCATTCCTGGAATAAAGCTGACTGAGAAGGATCTGACCATGTCGTGTCTTACTTGCTGGCCAAGGCGGACGTGAGGAGAGAGAGAGAGAGCAGAGAGGTAGAGGTGGAGGCTGGCCATGACCATGTGGAGAGAGGGGGAAGGGAAGGGGAGAGGGGCCTGCAGGCGCTCGGGAATCACAGGAGCAAGATAGAAAGAAGGGGCCAGACAGCCCCTTTTAAAACTGTAGGGGGGACATAACTGGCCGCTGCCAGGTGACTGTGGAGATGGAGTTTAGACAGAATACTAACAGCAGTCCTCTGCTGTATATGGGTTGGGGGCCTCATATCAGCTGGTGTATGCTGCCTGGTTGGTGGTCCAGTGTCTGAGGGGTCTTGGGGGTTCAGGTAGGTTAAAACTGCTGGTCCTCCTACAGGGTCACCCTCCTCCTCAGCTTCTTCCAGCTTTTCCCTAATTCAACCACAAGGGTCAGCAGCTCTTGTCCATTGATTGTGTGTAAATATCTGCATCTGACTCTTTCAACTGCTTGTTAGGTCTTTAGGAGGACAGTCATGATAGGTCACTTTTTGTGAGCTCTCCATAGCATCAGTAATAGTGTCAGGCATTGGGAACTCATCTTGACTGAATCCCACTTTGGGCCTGTTGCTCGACCTCCTTTTCGACAGGCTCCTCTCCATTTTTGTCTCTGCAGTTCTTTCAGACAAGAACAATTATGGTCAGAATTTTTGACTGTGGGACGACAACCCCATCTCTCTATTAATGCCCTGTTTTTCTGCTGGAGGTGGGCTCTACAAGTTCCCTCTCCCCACTGTAGGGCATTTGCTCTAAGGTCGCTCTCTTTGAAGTCCTTAGAATCTCTCACCTCCCAGGCCTCTGGTACATTCTGGAGGTTTCCCTGACCTCCTACCTCCTGAGGTTGCCTGTTTTCATGTACCTGCAGAAATATGTTTTAATATTACTATTAAACAGTATTAATTTTGAGATATTTTTGAGTACAAGATTTTTCTAAATCTATCATATTACAGCAAAATCTCCATAAAGTGATTTTATTTTTTTTAATAATACAGGCCTGAGTGTAGGATCTAACCCATGCTTCAAGAATATGTGGTTTTGGTAAAGTAGACTCAATATAGCTTTTGACTACCAAAGGAAAAAAAAAAAAAGCATGTACTTGTTCTTAGCCACACATACAAACATAGAGGAGAATGAGAGGAGACACACCTGTCAAGTTACAAGCAAAAGCAACAACTAAGTTGTCATAAGCTGATCAAGTCAGGAGAAGCTGGTGCTGCAAGGGGCAGATGAATTTGTTAATTAGTGGATTCAGAGGGCTGTAGCCCTGACTTCTTTGTTAAAACTTTTTGATAATTTTAAGATGACCCATTTATGTTGGATAACCTACCTCTTGATTTCATATTTTGCCCTTTGAAATCTCATATAAAGCACTGATTATATGAATAGTCCTTTTCTTTTAGACCTGAATCAATGAGAGTTTATCACTAAATATCAAACTTTCACTAATATGGGCCAAACATTCCAGAATTGTAATGTTATTGGTTAATTTGAGTAGCACAATAAGCCTAATATTTTAAAATAGATTTGTTTGTAAATCTTTCCTTTATAAAATATTGAATTTCTAGACCATTTCTACTATCTTCTGGATCTGACAGAATCTTTCCTAGATTTGTATTAGAAAAACAATACTGGTAATTAAAGCTTAGAGTTTTGTTCTATTTTTAATAAAATGTAAGGCTTTCATTAAAGCTGACACATCAAAAAGAGATTTAATGTTAGTAAGAGTATCTTAAATAACACCATGCCTGTTTAGTACTTAATATTTATCTCCTCTTATTCTTATGTAGATCCCTACATCTGCCTTTAACACTGCTAATAGGTTTAAGCTACATGAGATATGGGCATAGGTGAAGAAGACATTACTTTCAATAGAAAATATTATAGTTTGAGAGGCACAGCAATATTCTGGACCTAAATAATGATAATAACAGAACTTCATTTCTACAGGAAAGACTAAAACCATGATTTATTACAATTTTTTCAGGTCAACCTATAAGCTTTTGAAACTGTTCCTAAACTTTAATTAAACTGCCACTGACTTTTAAAATATACTTTTAGAATAATCAGATATTATACTGAACAATTTTATGTTCAGAATAGTACACTAATAAGCTGAAAGCAATTTAGCCACAACATAATTCTGGGGCAATGAGGAATCATCATGTTGATGCCATTGTAAAATAATCTTATACTGACTGAGATACAGCAGCATATTAAATCAATACAATAATATAATATTAAAATAGTATAACTTCTAACATAAACATTTTTCTCGCTTCTCTATGATTACAACAAATCACATTGGAATTGACTTATAACATCTAGCAACACTCACCTCATTGTATTTGTAAATTGAATTTAAACAAACTAACTAACAATTTTAATATTCTGCAACAGGTTCTCCCCATGTTAGTGTAAGTACTGATGACAATAAACTATTCCACAACACTCACCATATGGCAATTATTAGTCCAAATGAGAGGATTAGGCATGAGTTTTATTTATGTTATCTTCAACTTTTCAAATGAAAAGAATATATAAGTGACCGATCTCAGATTTCATCTTTAGTAGCCTGATTACAAAATTTGTTTTGTAATCCTGCAAGGACTAAACATGGTATAATATTTTGTTTTCTGTGAAATTTCTCAAAATATTATATTTTAGTGTATAGACATTCTTAATATTTAAGAAAGTTTCTTTGCTCATATAAGAACATATTTATCTGCCTCTTCAGTATACAAAACCACTAAGAGTACTGGTATATTTACATTAAGTTTTTAAATGATTGTTTATTTTTCCCACCATGGGACTTAATTAAATCCTTTGATTTTACTAACTTAAAATACAGGGATTAAGATAGGCATAAAAACCTTAAGCTTTTTTCTCACAAAATATCCCTTTTATAGCATAAATGATGTCATCCCCCTATAGAAGTTAATTGCAATAATACCTTCTAACTAAATATAAATTAAATAAAAGAAACTCATTAACTTCTTGGCAGTTATTAATACTAAATACATTTATAAATGAAACTTGCATGATGTGTAGCAGTATAAAACAATGTTATTTATACAAAATATTATAATAACTTCAAAAATAATTAAAAATTACAATTTTAAATATTCAATGAACAGACTATTATTTACTTAATATTATATTACTTAATAAAAATATATATCATTGTACTAATTTTAGTTATAAATATCTTTAAATATGTCTTATTTTCAAGTAGATTTTAAAGTGATAGGCAAAACTTTGAAGAAAACAAGTGATGGTTTGAAATAAAACTTTTCTTTATAGAAACATAAACAGTTATTCTATAGTCCTTGTGTCTGGTGATTGGTAGGAATACAGATGATAGTTGTACCCTCGTTTTGACATTGAAAATGAAACATTAGAAAACGATACAGATTACACTATCTGTAAGATGATGCTGTCAATTTTGGAAGACCCAGGTAAGATGAGGGAAGAGGCCCAATATCGTTTTCTAAACTTCATTTTGAACACATTTGAATGTTTCATAGTCAATTGATCTTTGCATAAATTATTTTGAAAATGCTTCACAAAAGAGTATGATCAAAATTGTTATTTCTTCTCAAAGAAGAATAAGCATACATTGTTAACTTTGGACTAAATTTCCAGTAATAACTTAAAATATTTAATTTTTGTGTGTTTAACTGTGGCTGACATGGACTATTTTCACATCCTAGCTATGACAGCTTCAACTTTCTTGTTTACGAGCAATTTAGGATTGATCACAGACCACTTCTTTGACATTCCAGATACATAAAAGCTGTTTCATTTCTCTTGTCTTTGGGAAGAACAGTGACAAATGACAATTTTCACTTTTTGGGCTAATATAAATAAACACCAAGATTGATATTTACAGCTCTTTCCCCATGTAGAAAGTTATTTCTTACCTGTGAGAAGGAGGTCACCTGTAGAGGTTAAATGAAACTATTTCTAATCAAAGGAAATTTCTTTGAAGGGAAACATTCTGCTTCACTGAACTCTTACCCACCCTCTCTGACCTCCATGCAGAGGTTTTCTCATGACTGTCAGATAAAAACAATTTCAGCAAATGGATAATTAAAGGAAGTTTTCTCAAACCTTCCTCGATACTTCTAAGCTTTGTCTTCAAATGTGAGAGGATGGAGGATTTCATTCAGTCTTTTAAAAGACATTAAAAAAATTTCCTGCAAAATGAAACATACTTTCTGCTAATTGGGAAATGGTGCAAAATTAAGAGGACAAACATTCACTGCTTGACTATATAAATTGTTTGCGAGTTTTATTGCAAGCATGCGTTTGCCTGTATTTATTTCTTTATGTCTGTTTGATTGTGTCTCTCTGTGTCTTTCTGTTTCCCTCCCTCTCTCTCTCCTCTCCCTCTAACACCTCTCTATCTTTCTCTCTGTGCCTGTGTGTGTATGTTGTCTTAATTTTCTCTATATCTTCTTGGTTGTTTTATTTATTTACATTTGAAATGTTAACCTGTAGGAGGAGCTAAGGTGGGAGGAGTTAGGAGAGGAAGAGATAAAAGGAAGAGGAGGAGCGAGAGAGAGCAGAGATGTAGGAGTGATGGAGATGGATGTTCATGTGTCTGTAGCAGTCAAAAGTAGTTGGTATACCTAAGTTAGGTATTGGATTACACTTCTGATTATATGGGTATCTTGTTACTGATCATTGCCAAATATATGCTTTGATTAATCTATAAGAATTAGAGTCTCATTCTCTTACTGGGCCCGCATGGATGGCAGAATGGTCTGGGCAATGCCCTGCCTTGTGGAGACCGCATGGAAGATTGGCAGAGCCATTTCTCACGCTAGCATCTAGTGGGTGGCAGGGCTGGTGTTTCTGGTGGGCTGGTTCTAGCTGTAGCACTCACATGGCCTCAGGCCGAGAAACATGGCGACTGGGCTATGCAGAGCCGCTGCTGCAGCTTAGATAGTCGGCCTGAGCCAGAGGCCTTTTTAAATAATTACTACAACATTAACCCCCTTTCTGGTTTCCCCTCTAAAGACCTCCTAACCAAACCTCTTCACCCTCCACCCCCCTGCTTCTATGAGTGTGCTCACCCACCTACCCACCCCTAGCAATCCCCTATACTGGGGCATCAAGCCTTCCCATCCATTGATGCATCCCTTCCCATTGATACCAGATAAGGCCATCCTCTGCTACATATGCATATTGTGCCATGAATCCCCTCATGTGGATTCTTTGGTTGGTGTTTTAGTCCCTGAAAACTCGGGTGGGGGGTGGTGGTGCAGTCTAGTTGCTTGATACTGTTCTTCCTACGGGGTTGCAAACACCTTCATCTCTTTTCCTCCTTCCCCTAACTCCTCCATTATGGTCCCCATGTTTCAGTGTTTTCTGCATGTTTCTTCATGATATTTGTTGACAGTTGCCATACATACTTACAAAGCATTCTGATTACTCTTTTCTCAAATCCTCATCTATCAGTCTCCCATTTCTATCAATAATTCCCCTTCTCCCTATCAATCTTTCCCCAGATTCACAAGCTGTGGTTTATTTTGTGGCTTGCTCAAGCCAGTTGGAGTTACAAATGCATACACGACTGACACCAGTGACTCTTCAAAGATGACATTTGTGTCACATCTAAGACGTTCTAGACTGTACATCCATGCACTCTCTCCTCTTACACTGCATGGTACACATGCCTTTTGGAAGATTTAGCACTCATTTGTTACTCATTCTCAACAAGCTCTGCATCTGTAAATTTCTGCATTCATCACTATTCACTGAGAATGGAGGCTTCACTAAGCTGAAAGGAACATTTGTTTATACTTATATAAAGAAATATTTGGAAGGCAATATCACACGATAGTACTTTAGATAAGCAGTATTAAGTTCCTCTTGGAGGTCTCTGATCTCCCCTGCTATTGCTTTTAAGCAGAGTGCTATTATCAGGCATGATTGATCTCCTGGGAAAAAACAAACATATTTAAAACTTTCATAAGGCAATTTATTAAACATGTAGTTTGCGTAAAAAGAAAACTTTAAAGGTATATATTTGAAAGTCTGAGAAAAATATGTTCCCAAGGTAGTTCCTCATACATTAGCCTGGTTTAAAAATTGCTATGACATTGAGCGTTTTCTAAATGAACAGGATAAAGAAGGCTACAGTGTTGATGGCTAAAGTTTAATGAAACAATTTGAAACACATGGTCTGATAGTTGGACCTGTTTCCACTAGGACAGAACATTGATAAGATTTGAGTTGGAAGTCAACATAATAATCTCTGTGTTATATTTTAATTCCTGGTTTAATATTACTGGCAAGTCAAAACAAATAAATTCACAGATATTTGAGGATGATGTCCTTGGAAAGGATACAGAGGATGCTATGAGTAGGGACACTGTAAAGGGTCATTACAGTGACCCATAGGCTGCTTGCTAGGTCAAATTATGACACTGTTTCATGCTTGTACTCCACATTATCCCTGTGTTCCTGTCCAGAAATTATCACATATTTTCAAAGTTTTGTCTATACATTTGTGCTTTTAAACAAAATCATTCCTTGGAAAGCAGTGTATCATGTACTTTATTGAAGTAATACAAACCTGTTTTTATACAGGCCAACATGGATTGTTTTGTATAAGCAAGTATATAAGAAATAAAACACATTACACTTAGAATTTTAAAGTCTAATGTAAAGTTAAAGTGAATAAGGCTTGCATCTGTAAGGTCACAAGTCAGGATGTGAGTCTCCTATTTTTAACTCTGTAGTTCAGAAAGTAATTGCTTTCATGCTTTGCTTCTTCTAACCCTTAGTCTATTTTAGCTATTATAAACAGTGTTTTATAACTACAATTCTATAAGACATGAACAGAGATATGAAAAACATTGATTGTAGTAACACTAAAAAATAATATTTAATGTGGTGATAAATTATAGCATATGTTGGCAGTCATCATATATATTCAAACTAAAGTAAATAAAACAACAATATATTGAGTACTTCTTGGCAGTGGTATAATGGTAAACCCTAAAATCTATGCTCTTGTTTTAATATTTTTCTTGTTATTTGGAAAATATTGTAAAATCAGACACCTACCCTAACTAATGCTCCAAACCTTCCATAGAAGTATCCTGTAGTAAATATTGATAATAATCTAGCATATCAATAATGTTCTGATGAATTGGAATTCACCTAATTAAGAGAAACAGATTCCACATGATAAGTATAAAATAAAATTGAGAGGATCAGAGAGTTTGGTTATTTATAAAATTAATCATTAAGAAATTTGACAAAAAAGTTTGCTGATCCCTACAACATCAATGACCAGTGTCCTGCTCCTAGCAGCAACTGTTTACATGTTCAGTTTCATAATTGAAAGAAGATATTAAGTGGAATCTCCATTATAGAGCAAAGAAATCCAATTATCTTTTGAGTTTCTTCATTTGCATAGTGAAAGCATATCTATTCCTGTTCCAAATTAATGCTATGATTGAAAGGCAAATGACTTTGTATTATTCATGTCATAAACATTTTATAGAGAAATATTTATATGATGTTATACCTTGCCATAGAATAAATAGTTCAAACCAATACATACTTGAGTATATTTGTAGGTTTGGGGATTGACAACTTGATTAATGTACATCCATCACTGTGACTGGCAACTTAAGTGCCATGGTGTAAGTTCACCAATTACTGATCTTTGTTATAAAATTAGAATTAGAGAGGAAACTGACAGCTTCTTCTATAGAAAATCTACAGTATGAGAAGCTTCTGATTAGCCTCTGATTTTGAAGAATGTTTACTTTTGTTTTACTAATGAAGTATTTATACAATGGAATGAATCTTTTAAAAGGACACAAATGTAAGTTTTATTTTTAGAAAATAAAGTAATTCGAATGAAAAAAAAAATGGATCTCTGACCACAATACAAGCAGATTTGTGGGAAAGTTTTACAAAATAATCCTGTATATGATTAATATTTATTGTCTTTGAAATCTTTAAGGGCCATGAAAATAAATGTATTCATGTAATGTAGAATAGCCAATGTACTTTAGTTGGGTATGGCTGTTAGGTGGCTATAGCTTAGAAGTTAAGGAATTTAAGATTTCAGTTGACTCTGCTGAACACTACATGGATTTAATGAGGCTGATGCTGAAAAAGAAACTTAGGAAGAATGGCAGCAAAGTAAATGATGTCTTCAGTGAAGACAGTGACAGGAAGATTTTAATAGTGGACTATAAATAGCATGGTTGATATTAGTTGTTTAAGAGAATACATGCTATAGGGATAGCAAAGTGATCAGTAAGTTCCAAGCTACAGGAAAGAAAGAATAGACTCTGCTGTGTTATGGCACAATATGTTTTTTACAGATAACTGGACATACAAGTTTTACAGAAAACTATACATTCAAAGGAACTAACGAGAACTATTTTGAATGTTTTACAATAAAAATAATGAATGTTCCATAGGTAGATATTTTTATGCCATGTGATATGGTATAATATACATAAGCATAGAAATATTATGCAGAATCCATATATATGTCTCAATTTATGTGTCAATTAAATATTTTTTAAAAATCCAATCTTCATGATCAGTACTTGAGAATGGATAGAACAAAGACTGCTTGATAATTTGAATCATGGTGCTATTTTTCTATGAACTGTTTCAGTGCAAAATTCATTATCACACCAAGAGAAGTTGTGACAGCACAAGCCAGAGAAGTAGTAAACCGCGATCTGGACAAGAGATGCCAAATGGATTAATTCCAAAAATAAGGCATTCGCCACAACAAAATATGCTTAGCAAGCATGAGTGACATGAACCCATACAAATAACCCATTGCTCTTAATGGTAAGGTGTTGAGTATTACACCAGGAATGAGGAATGATGCAGACAGATTACTGGGACAGCAAAGTCTTCCCTAACCTGATAACAATTACTCTGTAAGCTCATTAAGAAGTATAATATCTTATAGATGCAAGACAGAGTGGGCCAAGAGAGCTAAATCAGACAATATTAGCAAAGAAAACAAAAGATATCTTAGATTAATATCCACGGCCTTTATTGGAAGAGAACTGCGTTCCCTGGAACTGAATACTTTACTCCTCTGAAACATCCTGTTTTCCAGATTCAGATTGGACATTGCCAACTCTGATTCCAAATGAGCATGCGGAATTAATTTACTACTTACGTTTTAATCAGGCTTGCTGAAAAAGTATTGTGTAGTTCTGGATCCCAACATAGCATGAAGGAGAAAGAAGAGTACTCAGAATTTATGGTCAGTGTTACAAAAATTAAACTGAAACCCTGAGATTGACTTTTAGAAAAAAAAAAAAAAAAGGAGTCAGAAAATCCTCAATTACACTCAGAAGGAGGAGTCTGTATCACTTGGACAAATGGGTGGGAGGCCTGACATTCTTTTCTGGAAAGAAAGATACAAGTAAATAAGAGCATGCATGCCTAAAAGAGGCAATGCTAGTAAAGAAGTTAGTGTTGAGACATTCTGACTCATTAATAATTATTTCAGAGACACTCATAAAACATTTCAGAGGCACCCAAGCAATACAAGCCATTGCCATTTTTGGATGCTCCCCAGCATATTAGAATGCTAAAATATTAATGCTGAAAACATCCCTCACTTTAGATATAGACATAGAGAAATGAACTTGTAACTGACTAGCAAATTCTCTCTGCTGGGTATCTTTCATAGTGCCAGTATGTATCAAACAAGGACAGACATGAATGTTTTCTGACCTGTGCATGGTAAAGTACACATTTGACAAGATGTGTCTACTGGTGAAATAGTGGTATGCCATTCATGGTGGATACCAATGGTTTTCTGATTGGATGTGAACTCTACTCCATAGAAGAGACTTCATGTCTGTTACCATGAACCAGATCAAAAGCACATGATGAGAAATATCACAGGCACTACTAGAGAGCCAATGCATCTACTGTATATTTCATACTGTATATTTCCCCGATAACTATTTTATATTTATACCTATAGATATGGGTCACTCCTAATTTTTTTTTCAGGGAAGCTTCTTTTAGCACAGGGTTTTGACTAATACAGAAAATCATAACTTCCCAGATTAGAGGAAACTTTGATTTCTTAGCTGCAGATGAGTCTTTTATGTAGCATACACAACCCAAGGTTCAGGGAACATTATGAAAAGCAGGGTAGAATGATGTAAAGCAGTGTGTGCTGAGAAGAGCCATAAAATGCTTGTATCTGGTCATTGCATAGCTGTGTGCAAATTAGCTCACACACCTAAACAAGACCTGTAAAAGTTCAAAAAAGCCAAAAGACAGAGGAAAAAAACAGCATTAGATATAGCCTCCCTCACGTTGGTTTATTATTCTAGCCAGAACTCAAAGCACAGGAACAAAACTAAAAATAGAAAATAATTTCTTGGTTACAAGAAATAAGAAGTTCATCAACATCAAAAGACAAATCAGAGTGAAAAGACAACCGGTGGGTTCAGGTAAAAGCACTTTCAACATAGAAAGCTTCTAAGAATCCGATTACAATAAGTATAGAAAACTCAGCTCAATACTAAATAATAAATTAAAATGAGCCAGTATCTTAACTTCTCATTGCTGGAAGGATGAGAATCAGCCATCAATAACAAACTGCTCAGGCACTTTCATGGTCACAGAACTGTGAAGTCAACCTCAATGCTGCACTTTCACCCATTGATAAAACTGTTATGAAAAAGATGAATTGAAACATGTTTTCAATAAATTACACAAAACATCTTGTATATCTTTAGCAATATAAATTTGAATGATTATTTTGGAATATAGAATTCCTTTATGATTAGCAAATACTGTTTTGACCATTTATATAAAAATTAAAACATATATCAAAGAGTTATCAACTCAAAAATTTATTATAGGCATATTCATACCAGCCAATGTATAGTATTTACAGTAGAATACTATGAATATATTTATAAAATGGTATGTCTATCACAGTAAGGTACAAGGACTTGGTAGATACTACACTGAGGGAAATAATATAGAATTCAATATATATTTCTATATATGCAGAGGTCAAAGCTTCATGTTATACCTTAAAATAAATACAATATTTTTCAGTTAAAAATAAAAATTTAAATATAATATTAAGATAAAATTTAAAATGTGATATGTGGATTATGCAGCCCTACTCAAGTTTCATATGTGGTAGTTCTTACTTTTTTCAAGTTAATGAATAAATATTCTCAAACCTTAAATTATGTGAGTGTTTCAAAATTCTGCAACGTTGAAAAATATGACCTCTTCTTTAAATGACTTATAAATATAACCTCAATCGATAGTTTGGTTACAACTCTATTTTACGACAGCTGAAAATATTTCTCCACTATTTTTCCATTATTGGTCTGACAAGCTACCTCTTTGATTAAGCTGAGGATGTATCAAGGCCGTGGCTGTATGCATGTGTCTGATTTAGAGTTCACAGCTTGAGAAACAAGCACACAGAGAGTAGTATAATGATTCAGTGCTAATTAATGCTTTTGATGAAAGTTTCTTCTGGTAATACTGCTATTCCATGACAGAGCATTCAAATGCACTCAACAAAATACTCTTACTTGTATTGGCAATATCCTTGTTTAGTGGAATTCGTAGCAAAATATTAATGTTTTCCATGGTGGGATTCAGTAAAATATATTCTTCAAATTATAAAGTCTTTCAATTGCTTTATATAACATTTACTGTGTTGCTGTTTGTAAGAAATTATAAAAAGATGTCCTTTCCTTCAGTTTCTGCTACACACTTTGTCCCCATATTTCCTCCTGTGAGTATTTTGTTCCCCCTTCTAAGGAGCACAGAAGCATCCACACTTTGGTCTTCCTTCTTCTTGGGCTTCATATGGTCTGTGAATTGAGTCTTAGGTATTCCGAACTTTTGGGCTTATATCTACTTCTCAGTGAGTGCATACACTTTGTACATTGAGAGCTGGACCTTCATTCTTACACATTAGATGAACTATTCTATTTCAGATTGTCTTGTAAGAGAATTCTGACTTTTCATCTGATTCTCCAGTATCTATAATGGGAAATTTGGAGGAAATTTTATCTATTTATAATTTTTTTGAGAATTTTTTAATTGAATATTTTCTTTATTTACATTGCAATTGTTTTTGCCTTTCCAGGTCTCCCCTTCAGAAACCCCCTATAGCATCCCGCTTCCCTCTGTCTCTATGAAGGTGCTCCTCCACCCACCCACCCACTGCAGTCTTCTGCCCTGGCATTCCCCTACACTGGGACATGAAACATTCTCAGGCCTAAGGGCCGCTCCTCCCACTGACATCAATCAAGGCCATCCTCTGCTACATATGTGGTCTGAGTCATGGGTCCTGCCATTGTGTACTCTTTGGTTGGTGGTCCAGTCCCCAGGGAGCTTCAGGGATTCTGGCCCATTGACACTGTTGCTCCCCACATGGGGCTGCAAACCCCGCCTCCATCAGCTCCTTCAGTCCCTTACCCAACTCCTCCATTGGTGACCCTGCGCTCAGTCCAGTGGTTGGCTGGAAGCATCTGCCTCTGTATTTGTCAGGCTATGGCAGAGCCTCTCAGGAGACAGCCATATAAGGCTCCTGTCAGCAAGCACTTCCCAGCATCTGCAATAGCGTCCTGTTTTGGAGACTGTATATAGGATGGATCTCCAGGTGGCAGGCAAATAGATGGAACTTGAAAATATCATCCCGAGTGAGGTAACTCAATACCTCACTCAGTACACTATTACTATAAACACACATTTAATGTTAAAATGAACTGACTTGTTGCCTAATGGAATTATTGTTACCAACTTAAATTTAATAACTCCCAAAAGTACTACAAGAGGGTAATCATCTAAGATTTTAAAGTGATATAAATATATAAAACAAAAGATTTCCCAGCCAATGCAAACAAACAACTCATATATATTTATCCACATAAAAGAACAACAATGAACCTGATATCTCAAAAAGAATGACTTAAAAATTAAGGTATCTATTCATTAACTACTATCAATGCTTCACTACTTCAAACTCTGCACTTAACTTTTTACTTCTATTTTGATAAGCCTGCATTGCAATGTTATTTAAGTGTAGGACATTTTAGTATTTGCTTCTACCTTTAGCTTTGCTATGCAGATGTGTTTTTAAATTTCACATATACCACAATCCTGCTTATAGAGTAATCAGGTAATTTAAATTTAAGAACTAGAATTTCTTCTAAAACAGTCACTCCAATAAAAAGCTATAGCAGGTCTTACCAAGTATATGTTGTAATAACATCAAAAAATAGTTGATGGAGCTTTCTAAGAATAATTTAGGTTAGATTGAACAAATTAAACTTACAAGTACCTATGAAACTTGAGTATTCCTCCCAGAGCTATCAAACATATGTCATGATACATATCAAAGATGAAAGTAAAAGGGAGAATTTGGCATTTCCATGTAAGCATTTTTCTTTTCATAACATAGTACATATTTTCAGAGTAAACTCTCATATTGAAGTGTGTGAAGACAGTTATTACTACAAATATTATGATTCAAATATCAGCAGCTGACTCCACATTAAAATATGAAATTCCATGGGATATCACAGAATACCTGGATGAAAAAATAACAGGATGGGCATAAGAGTCTAAGGCAAATATGCTTTCATGGACCCACTTTATTATAGAAACTGGTTAAACATAAGATTATTTCCAACTGTATGCTCTTGTCACTTCAAAATTTAATATACTAGAAATAAGTTTGCTACCTTTGACACTAATAGTCTAGTTTTTGCCTTGAGAGGCATGCAACTCCTCAATTGTCCATCAATTAGTGCCAGTGTGTCCACATAATAAATTTATATAGTAAAATATATTGGAGAATGTATACATTATTGCCTGCTTTGCAGTTTGACATACTATGGCACACATCATGAAAATATTTTCTTACTGTCAATGTGGTATTAAACACCAGATAATATGAAGAATTGAAATACAGTTATATACATAGACAAACATGAGCACAGCTGAGAGGAATCACAGAAACATGCAGTTAAAATGCAAAGCCTTTGTCATTTACTGATATCATAAGTTACAAATTACATGCCCTTGGTTCCTCCTAAACACTTAGTCTGATAATAATGGAAGTCTAAATTTGAAAGTATTGGGGGTGCAAAATACATCATCTCCTGAAAAGAAATGGAGAAGCAAATATTCTAAGCCAAATAGGAGAACTGTAGTCCAGGAACATGAATTCGCATTGCCTCATTAACTTCTTTGAATCTTGAATCAGTGTCATGAAGGTAAAAGTTACAGAAAAAATGAAAAGATAAATTATAGAAAATACACCATAGACTGATGGAGATCGCAGCTCGGTGTGTAACAGCATAGCAGGTAAAGATAGCTACAAAATTCATTTGCTATGTGAAGATGTTTTGATTGACTGGAGATCATAGTCTGCTAAGAATACATTGCAAAGTTTGACATAAGCAGAAAAAGGCTTTTAGATTATATACGGAGGGGGACATTAAGTAAAAATTAAGAAGAAAAAAGATCACATCATTTTACTTTTTTCCTGTTCAGCCCTCCAATCCCATTCAAACTACAGTGGATGTGAATGAAGAGGCTGGAGGAAAGTAAAGGCAGAGTAAGGTTATTTATGCTTTAATTTAAAAATATTAGGATTCCTCTTAAAAAATAAAGTGTGAAAGGGAATGTTTTGTAGTTATGTTCAAGTTCACTATGTGTGTGTGTGCATGTGAGATATATATATATATATACACACACACACATATACACACATTTACATATATATACACATATATATATGTATACATATATTTGACAGGGATAACTAACAATTATTAATACAAATTGGTAAAAAAAGAGGAGAGAAAAACTTATAATTTGACTCTATATTCAGTGTTCTAACACTGCACTCAACTATTTTAAAGCAGTAAGAAATTTGCATATTCATTAACATGGTGTGAGTTTTTTTTTCCTTTGTAGAAAATCCACTTTAGAATGGCAGAAAATTCCACCAGATACAGCTTGCTAGAGCGGAATTTGATCACTGCACCAGAAACAGTTAATAGACAGAGAGAAAGCACAATCATTACATTATGGAAGCCACTTGAAAATAGACAAAGTTTTCTTGTTCTTTCTTGAAAGTTTTGTTTAAATGTATTGACTCTGCTATTTTTCTGTACCCAACTCACGCTACGTTTAGTATGGCTACAAAAGTAATATTTAAGAGGAAAGCGTTGTATTTATTGCCAACACTTTTTCTTTCTTTCTTTGATTTTTTTTCTTTTATGTTTTACTTTTCATGAGTTTAAGTGAGCTATTAAACACGAAAGTACACTTAAAAGGCATACCTACTATTTTCATGCCATGTGCACCCGCTCATGCTTAAAGGAAAGAGGAGTGCAGTGTATGCATTTTCTAATAGAAGGAGGTGCTCATGTATTTCTGTGAGTAGTAGACTTCAGGGTAAGTTACAATTTAGAATTTCCCACTGAGTTAATAGCAGGTAGCTAAAGTTCATAAGAGTAACTGTAATTACTTCTCCCAAGAACAGCGAATTGTCTGGATGGCATGTACATTGGAATTACTCATAAACACCCTTTCTTTGTGTTTCTAAGTACATGCAATTTTATGTGTCTTCTCCTAAAATAACCAAATGCCATGCCATACTCAGACAGTTTGAATATTTTAAGTCGTTTTCCCCTTCATGTCTTTTTTTTTCTTGAAGAAATTCACTAAAATCATAATTATACTTTCTGTTCATTAAGTCTCAGCCTTTCACCAGATAGTGGTTTTTGTTCCCAATTGAACTGCACTGAGATGAAAAGAATCAGAGTTTGATGGTTCATATATTATGTGATAAATGTTTCAAACTGTTAAACAGTAGGGACTCTTCCTAAATTGGTTAAGGATATAGTAACATATTTCACATACATTCCAAGCAGATTTTAAATGATATATATGTTAATATCCTTGGCCATTTTATAATGTTTTCTCCCTATGTTCCTTTGTCAGGATACGTGGTCAAACCATTTTATCTTTCTCTGTTGTTGGGTCTTATAGAGTATAAAGGCTTCTGTGTCTCTAACACTTGGTCTAATCACTTGTTATTTCTACGTTTACTTTATTTCACTAGAGAAACTATGGTTTCTTTTTTACTTTTATTTCATTAGGTTATAGGTGACAATATAATATGTCTCAAATGAATTATTCTATAATTAAGACTATTTTTCTTTATTTAACCATTTATTTATTACACTCCAGATTTTGTTCCCCTCCTAGTCTACCCTCCAATGGTTCCACATCCCATACCTCCTCCCCACCCCCGTGGTGTCTCCAGGAGGGTGTCCCCACTCCCACCCCACCAGACTTCAAAACTCCCTGGGGAATGCAGTCTCTTGAGGGTTAGGTGCATCTTTTCTGACTGAACCCAGACCTGGCAGTCCTCTGCTGTATATGTGTTGGGGTTCTCATATCAGCAGGTGTATGCTGCCTGGTTGGTGTCCCAGTGTCTGAGAAGTCTCAGGGGTTTAGGTAAATTGAGACTGCTAGTCCTCCTACAGGGTTGCCCTCCTCTTCAGGTTTTTCCTGCTTTTCACTAATTCAACCACAGGGGTCAGCAGCTTCTGTTCATTGGTTGAGTGAAAATATCTGAATCTGACTCTTTCAACTGCTTATTGGGTCTTTAGGAGGGCAGTCATGATAGTGAGCAATCCATAGCTTCAGTAATAGTGTCAGGTCTTGGGACCTCCCCTTGAGCTGGATCCCACTTTGGGCCTGTAGCTAGACCTTTTTTCCCCTTAGGCTCTTCTCCATTTCCATTCCTGCAGTTCTTTCAGACAAGAACAATTATGGGTTGCTCTGCTCCACACCTCACGTTTGGGGCCAGATGACCTGGTCCATTTGGGTCAATCAACAGGATCTAGCAAGAGAGAGAGAGTGATGATGAAGGGGCAAGAGATGTGAAGAATAGAGACAAGACAGTCTGTTCAAGTCCCCTTTATTGAAAGGAAATCATGGGTATATATAAGCACAAGAAGGGGAGTAAAGCTGAAGACACTTTGCCACATGCATCTTGTAGCTGTGGACACTATACAACAAAGCAAGATATGTGATAAAAACAAGATGTTTATCAGAGTGTGCTCAGCTGTTGTAGACTGTTGAAAACAAGTCTCTTGTCAGGGTATGTGGCCTGAGATGGCTGCAAAGATGATAGCTGCTTTCTGCTAGGGCTTGGCTCCCAACAATGGGTCAGAGATTTGACTGTAGGATGGCAACCCCCTCCCTCTTTAAGGGTGGGCTCTATAAGTTCTCTCTTGGGCATTTCATCTAAGGTCCGTCCATTTGAGTCCTGAGAGTCTCTCACCTTCCAAGTCTCTAGTGTATTCTGGAGGGTCGCCCAACCTCCTACCTCCTGAGGTTGCCTGTTTCCATTCTTTCTATTGACCCTCATTGCTTTAGTCCTTTTCCCTCACCCAACACCAGATCAGATTCCCATCATGCCCCCAACCCCTGTCCACTTTCCCTCCCATGTCTCTCCCTCCCTTCGCACCCATGTGATTGTTTTCTTTTCCCTCCCCAGTGGGACTGAGGCATCCTCACTTGGGCCCTTTCAGCTTATTGTTCTTTCTGAGTTCTGTGAACTGTATTTTGTGTATTCTGTACTTTTATTTTTTTCTCTAATATGCACTTATTCGTGAGAACATACCATGCATGTCCTTTTAGAGTCTGTGTTACCTCAAAAGGACATATGCCACATCTTGTATCAATATTTTTTTTGGTAATTTATGACTTCTGGGATAAGAATAATCCCATGTATAATGTAAGTGCAAATAAAACATTTATATAATTATTAATTATATATAATCAAATATAATAATTTAATTCATTTATTCAATTCTATCATATATTTTGTGCGTAAAGATGGATGTGTTTATAATAGTAGATTTCCATAAATTTGTTTCAAATATCCTTAGTATTAGCTATATTTCCCAAAACACTCTCCTCTTTTTTTTCTTTTCTTCTTTTTTTTTTTTTTTTTTTTTTTGTTATTTTGTTTATTTACATTTCAAATGTTAGTCCCCCTCCTGGTCTCTCCCCACCCCAAAACCCCACTGCTGCATCCTGTCTTGCAGGTTTGAGACAGACAGAGTCCCTTCAGCAGAGACTATTCAGGATGACTCTGAACGTTTATGGATACATTATCAGTGGTACATACGCATTCCCAGTGACCAACAGTTCTCTAATCAGACTTAAGGTACATTCAACGTGAAGGAAAACACTTGTGGTACTGAAAACCCTGCCGACTCCCAGGGCTTCGTTGACTCATGGATCTAGAGGGAAAATTTAGAGCAACCATTTTATGAAATTATCATAATTCCTAACTACATACTAAAAATATCTCCAAATACCCGCAGGTAAGCATAGCAAATTTGGAATTTTACTAAATCCAAAATTATTAATGTATGTTCCTTGTATATTTTTTCTTTTCAATTTTGTTTTTATTTAGTTATTTAGAAGATGACATGATTATCTTCCTAAGCTCTTAACTACATATAGCTAGAAGCCCAATAAAATAAATTTGGTCCAAAAATGTTTCATGCTTAATTTCAAAGTATTTTAAATTCAAATTAATATTTCATGTAAATATGTATTTTATGTAAGTATAAATTTTATATTTATATAAAATATTTTGTTTTGAATTTAAAAATACATGTGTTTTGTATGGCATATATGTGTGTTTGTATGAGTTTATATAAATATATGTGTGTGTATGCAAATGTATATATTTGTGTATCTTATTGTTTCTAATAAAAATTTGGCATAAAATTAGGTTAAAACAATATCACTATTATATTCTACTTCTAGAAACATATTTCATAATGATTTTTTGCAAACAAAATGTAGCTTTTACTAGAGTCATATGAATATCTGTTCGTTCCTCTTTTAAAATTCCTAGAGAGTACCATGTTTTCAAAGGTTCACAACCCTTCCTTCTCTTAGCTAAAATTACTATTAATTTTCTTACATAGCATCTCTCTGACAGTGACTCTTCCTCTAATTCATTGTTTTGAGAACTCAGGCAATTGAAATAGTCTCATCCATATAATTCAAACAGTATCCTTACTTCAAAACAATATTATAATTAAAATTATAAAATGACCTTCATCCATCAAGTGAAAATTTCTCAGGATCTACAGATCTTAATATCAACATCTGATGTAAACATTATTTATATCTGTATTTATTTGGATTAAAAAAGAATCTGTTAGCTAAATTTCTCAATAATAATGCACAGACCTAGCTCCAATAGAATATTTGAATATGATTTTATTGTTAACACCTAAAGTGCTACTGATAATATGTCAGTTATACTAAACAAGGAAGTCCAATTGCATACATCATGAATTATTTTTCACATTATTGGAAAGTAGGAGAAAATTATGATGTCTACTAATTATAAATGAATAAAATATTGTATAAATAAGCAAATTATTTGAATAATTATTGCATAACATAAAATTAATTCATAAGTAAATGCTGAGATGGAAGAAACTATTACATGTAAACTGTTTCATGTACGTAATTATCACATGTTTTCAAAGAAGAAATAGGTCTCAGACTAATTCTCAATCTATTACATTCTAAATTATTCAGAATTGATTCACCGTATATTTGTATTTCATGAAAAATTTGGAAGCATAGTTGTTCAATAATTACTTTAAAAAACATCAAATTTTGTGTATTGGGAAAAAATATATTTTATGTATTTATATTTATGGTATGTAATTTGCATCATGCTCATGTGTATAAATCTAAATGGTTTCCATGCTTCAAGACCATGTTAAAATTATAAATTTACTTCATGGAGCAAATGAAATTTTCTATTCTCAACAGATCTTAATCTCAACATCTCACGTAAACACTAATCACATGTGTATTTATATATGTGTAAATTACCTATTTACATATATATCTGTATCTTAAAACAATGATTAAAGGAAGAGTCACTGCCAGAGAGCTGCTATGTAAGAATATTAATTGTAATTTTTAATCTAAAAGAATGAAGATGTTATTAGATTATATTATAATTATATTGACATTATATTATTTGTATACACAATAATTTTCACCAATATCTTTTATAATTTGTACATTTCTTAAGATGGTGGAATATAAATAATTGCAATCAACCTAATTTTGGGAAATCCAAGCCAATTAAAACTGTCTTGTTTCTACGAAACCCATCTAAATAGTAATTTTTTAAAATTACAATCAATTTATAAATTTCAAAGCCAAATAAAAGTAAACAAATTTAGAATATCTTAAATGAAAAAATAATACCAACTTAAATCACTGTGGGCATAGAAAGTAATTTAGCTAAACTTTAAATTAAACAATAGTAAATTGTAGATCGCATGCAAAATTACCCGTTTGCATATATAATTGCAAGCTTTCCTAGTCATTAGATGTAACTTTTGAAACTTAACATTAAAAGTTGCTTTTCCACTTTGATTAAAGTTTTTTTAAAAATATAAAAGTATTGAGTTAATTCTAGCATGCTTTCTTTTTCTTTGGTGGAAGAATGCTGTTTCTTAGATATTATTTTTCTCTTCATGAAAGATTATAGACTTATTCTCGTTTATAAAATATTGCTGTATCTTTACTCCAAAAATATTGTGACATTTTTATTTCATTTATTAATGAGTCAATATTATGTTAATGATTTCCATTAACCCACACAAATGAAAAATATTACGATTGAAATATGGTCAATTTGTTTTGATTTAAAACATTGATTCTCATGCTTGACTATCAGATAAATGACTCAAGAGGATTTAAAATGACTATTTAAGCCCATTCTACATCTGTTATAACAATAGGCTGAGGAATGACAAGGTCACTCAAAAATATTAATCATTTATAGCATCTTCTGTTGTGATGCCCAGGTAGGGGCTCACACTATGACAAATCATTGCAAACACTCTTTATTCTTTGATTCTCCAAGTATGTGCAGTAGTCCACAGGATCTTTAATTCTTAGAAGGTTTTCAAACTCTTGATGTTATGATATAAACATTATATAGATTCACATATCAAGAAAACATGATCAGTATTCTAAGTCTTTTATCTGATAACTTATTGTACATGATTAAAAGTAATTTGAGATTCGAACACCCATTCTCCACAGTTCTCTCATCTGACGTCTTGAAAAGACTCAAAGATGCAGCGGTCAATAATATACATTTTAGAAAAACTGTCATCCATTTATGTTTATATCAATATATATTTAAATATTTCTTAAATTAGACAATCTAATCTATCCTTACACTAAAAAATTACTAGAAAGCTAAATTATAATTATTTTAGAATAAAATTCAAACACTAAAAAATTAATAAAGGACTAATGTAAGTTATGGCAGAAACTTATGTATCTGGTTGTTCTATTTCTCTATCTGACTAAATTAATTTCCTTTGGTATATATCATATCATATCACATAATATTAATATCTCTTAAAGAAATATTCATTCCACAGATAATACTTAAACTGTTTATAATGGTTGACATCAACAATTCATTCTTAATATTTTTATGACTTCAAAGAGTATAGTATTGAACTTTAATCACCATGAAGACAGTAAAAATATTTCTGTAAACAAGTTGTTGTAAATAACCACTTGTATTCACTTCTGAAAATACTGGGAGAGAATACAGAAATTGTGAGTTGTAGAGCTTAAAGTTTTGGATAACTTCTCTTGTTTTAATTATCGCCAGAAAATATGATAAATATTTTCCAGATGTATATTCTAAAACAAATAACAGCCTAAAAGAAAATAAGATCCATGTTGTGTAATTATCTGTGGTTTTTAAAACCTATACAATATAGGTCAGTATAATACTTCAATACAAAAAAAATAAAATAAAATAAAACCTAACCATGACAGTTCGTGACTGGTGTGATCTGTACTTTTGCCTTGCATCGCATCTTGCATAGTATTAACACCAGTCTCCAATGAAAAAATACACTAGTGTACCACAGTAAAAAAATAAAATAAGAAAGTTCTCAAATAAAATATAAGGAATGTTTTTAATTAATTTTAATACAACTGCACTAACAGTTTTGTTATTAGTGGGAAAATTATGTTCGGTTCTTAAGTTCACTCACATCTGTCAGCACTCTTTATTCTTTTCTTCCTTTTTTTTTTTTTTTTTGCCTCATATAAGAATTTGGGCTGGCTTTTTAAAGTATAATTTTACAAATTATTTACAAATACATATTGATAAAAAGAGACTAAAATTTCTAAATTAGATAATTTTAAATATAATAGAGATTAGAAATGAAAAACTTGTCCATCTGTCAGTGAATTATAATTTCTAGTGGTCTTGTGCTTGCTCAGATCTCACTTAAAAGAGACTAAATAGGCATTTTGACGACATGTGGTTTTAGCCAGTGTGATATAATTTTCAGTTCCTTTGATTAATGAGTACATCCTCAGCTCTCAGGTGTTACCTATTTGTTCAGAAGCCATAGAATCCCTCCGACTTAACTGGCTTAAACACACTTTTTGACTTATTTAATTAGCTTCTCTGGAGCTGCTAATAACCATACAGCCTTGACTGTGAACCATGTAATTATCTTGACATTAATTCTCTCCCTGGGATATCTTATTCTTGAGGTCATCATTTCTCCACTTCAATTTCTGGCTAGTAATTTTTACATCAGTAATAAAACCAGTACTGAAAGATGTTCACGACTATTATACTTTAAGATTTTCCAAGATAAACTGGTTTAGATTTTACTCTCTTGCCAATAGCAACTATATGTTCCATATTATTGATTAATTACTGAAAAGTGTGACAAAAATCTAATTATCTTAAGTTTAAGCAAAGACATTCTGAAATATCTATGTGTAGTAATACTTTACTCTTATTTGTTTGTTTGCCATTTTGTCTTGAGGATATATATTTGGCTCATTTTCTGTTATCAACAAGTGAAAATATGACAATAATAAAATTCAAATATTTATTAACCAAAATTTATATATTTAATATATATACCACACAAGTGATACGCATGTGTGATCTCACTGAAAGTTTCCCACTGTCACTTTCCATCTGCCCGCAAGTTCTTTTTCATGCACCTATACATCCCAGTAATTCTTAACCCTTTGTAGCCTCCAGTCTGAGCTTTTTCTACCTTCATTGTTTCCTTGACTGAGCCTGTCATTCTCTAAAGAGATGATATGATACTTTCAACAACTGTAATCCTCTTAAACTCCCTCTTCCCTTAGTTTTTTTCTCTCTCACTTCCTCTCTCTATTCTCCTCATTTCTCCATATATTCTCCTTTAATAAAAATTTTACCTATTCTCTTTTCTTAACAACAACAAGGCAAAAGTTGGCATTGATGAGAAACACTTTAAATTCAAAACCATAAACTAATAAAGGAGTAAAATTGCTTCAAAGCTAAGTATTTCCTGTTTCTTATGTCGATTAACATAAAAACTCCTTAACAAAGTTTTATAAAACTAATAAGTTTAGTGTAAGTCAGCCTGAACTTAAAATCTAAGAACTTCTTACTGTCATGGATAGCATGAATAATAACAATAACAAAACAATTTATTTTTATATATGCCCATTTATATCATTATACCCAAAGTTTAGATTGATTTCATTATAATTTAGAGATATTTTCTGAAGATTAGCATCTTTCTGTACTTCACAACTGCCAAAGTCATTTACAGAATATTGATTAAGAATATATTCATCTACGTATTGAGAAATTTCATGATATAAATGAGGATATTGATGATTTTCATTACATTACAAAAAATGAGTTAATACATGAATGGGGCCTAAAACCATACTTTAAATAATAAGGTTAATGCATATATTAGTGCATCAAACTTTACTTAGACCATTTCATCAAAACTTAAACTACACAATGATATTAAAATTGTTATTTACCTAACTTTAAGATCCAGCCGAGTATTACTTTCACAAATGAAACTAAGAAATTATTCATGGGCCATTTGACTGATATTACATCCTTTAAGGAAGAGACTGCTACTGAAAATCTTCCCAGTGAGGAAAGACTTGTAGTGATCATAGATAGAGTTTTTATGTCTACTCCTTGCTTCTCAGGTTGAAAAACAAACTGTTGAAATTAAAGGTCACTTTTATTATCAATGTCAGCACTGTGATTCACTCAACCAGAATAATACCTGTCCCACCTAAAATGACAAGCATAGAATAATATTATAACAGATTTAACAATAAAGCAAGTATTGTGTTTTATCAAATGGCAAAAGGGTATTAAGAGTTTTTATTTTTTCATATTTTCAGTATATAATTTATTGATAAACATGATAAAATACCCAAGAAGATATTCAATTGGCGTTTAAACATTTGTAGCATTATATCTTCTTGGTTTGTGATTAATTTCTCAGTGTGTTCCATAAATGAGTCCTACTATAAATGTATGCCAAGTCTTGAAATCCATCCAAGAATATTTTTTCTAAATACAGCTTGGAAATCTCTTCATTAATGTTACCAGTTGCTAAGCAACATCCCTCTTTCCTGGTTGTCATGGTGACCCTTGAATTCAAGAGGACACATAGCCATTTATTTAGACCAGTAGTTTTTTCTTTAAAATATGTCCTGCTTTTCTCATCCAACATCCTATACAAGATAATAACTTGGGGTGAGCATCTAGGTAGATATAAAGAAATGTCATAAAATAGTAATTTTGTTTTTGGTTTATAAAGTAATAATGCCTTGGTAGAATATAGCATAGATAACCCTGCCTAAATACTATATGGAAGACAGACTGAAAATGTTATATGAAGTGAAGAATATGAAACAGTAAATTACCCAATGAAAATTACATTGTTTTTCTTAATAACGGATTTACCTTTTATAATATACTGTGGTCCTTAGTGCATATTAATCTCACACTGAAACAATATTTTAAAAGATAGTTAAAAAATGAGTAAGTTTAAATGTCATTTTATTAAATCACATGGAATCCTAGGATGATAAATAAACAACTTGGTGCTAGGATCATCCCAAATAAAAATTCGAATGCATATATATTTTATATATATATATATATATATATATATATTCCCAATGCAAATTTAATACTATGTGAACTACTAGATGTAAATGATCAGAATACTTCTGACAGCATAGTTTTATTGAGAATAATCATTTCAACAATTTTCTGTTTTATATGTACATGTGTATGTGTATGATTGTCATTTTGAACAAATTGTTTAGTTATAATAGCTAAAGAGGTAACGTAAATTTGTTTTTCTATTTCATGTAATATGTATTTGCAATAAATACATATATATTTGTGCTCGCTACAATATCTACACACTTCTATGCACTTACCTTTACCTTATGATAAAATTTTTTACTGCAGAATTCCATCTAGAAGTCATTAGTGATAAATTTTCTTGAAGAGTTTCATGTCTCTCTACATAATCTTGTATAACCACCTTTAACGGCATTTTACATGAGACCACATCTTTTTATTCTTTATCCTACTGATGTCTGTATTCCATAGGAGAATGAGATGTGACTTGTATGAAAATGCCAAATATTTATTTAATATTATTAAAGAAATCTAATGATGTCAGTAAGTAGTTTTCGAAAAGGATATCAATTCATGTATAGATTATATACTATCACTCATCTTTAAAACAGCTGTATTACCCTCAGCCTTTTACCAAGCAATGGCAAAATTGGAAGCTTATATTTTTTCTCTATTAACATTGATCAGAGTCTCTGATCTAATAACTTTGTATATTCTTGGGGATGTTCTAACTTTATAAAGTTGTTCTTCTTAATTTATTATCCAATTAGGGCATTGCTTATAAAATAAAATTTAACAATAAAAATATCCTATCTTAAGATGATAAATTAGCACATACTGCGTTTCTTACTCTCAAATAAATTTCAGGCTCTCAGAAAATGTAGTGAATACATGAAATTCTTGGAACTCTGTATATTATTTGAGCAGAAGATGAGAGCACTGAGAACTACAGAGATAATTATAAAAACCACGTAATTGAACAATATAAGTCTAACTTAAAAAAACGATGAAAATTTAATACACATTATATACTCTGAACATTAATAAAATATATTAGTCGAACTAAAGACAATTCATCAATCAATAAATTGATATTAGCAAATATGTTTACTCTAATTTTTTAGAAAATCATAACTAATGAGAAAAAAATTGAGAATACACAATGTGAAAAGAACATCATCTAAGTTCAATTAGTTTTTGGTGTTAATGTTTTAATTTGTATTTTGGTTTTTTTGGAGGGAAGGTAATTATAGAAGTACAGCTATGGCAATCAGTTATTTTTAGAATTATTTTAGTATTTTACTTATATTACTCAATGTGAGATAAACTTGGTTTCAATATTAAAACAAAACACACAAGCAAGGGAAAGCTGTCTAGCATTTTTTTTAGGCTTCTCATGTCCAATTATTCCTCAAATATTCCTCCTGCTTCTATTTTATGAAAACTGCTTGAAAGAGATAAATGATTCATTAGGATAGAATCAAACTGAAACATGGAAATATAGGAGTGAATGTAGAAATAATACTCACATGAAGACAATCTAAAGTACCATAAGAAATGTTCGAGGCCCTTTTCTCTTTCGATGGGAAACAGTATAGGATTTGCTGGGAGAATGTATTTCTAAAGGGTAGTTTACTGGAGAAGAAGGAGGAGAAGTGGGATGAGGATGAGGAGGAGGAAAAGGAGGAAGAGGAGAAGAAGAGAAGTGGAATGAAGAGGAAGAGGAGAAGAAGAGGAGGAGAAGGTGGAGGAGGAGGTGGAGGAGGAAAGGGAGGAGGAGGTGGAGGAGGAGGTGGAGGCGGAAAAGGAGGAGGAGGAGGACGAGGAAGAAGAAGAAGAAGAAGAAGAAGAAGAAGAAGAAGAAGAAGAAGAAGAAGAAGAGAGTCTACATTCTAGTATATTGAGCTGTGTAACTGAATGCTTTTCACAGGGAAACAAAGGAAAATTAAGTGAAGTGAGAAGGTCTTCAGGAATGAATCATGTTGAGAAGTGCAGAACACTAAGCAGAAGCTCATGCTGAATTAGAGATACTAGGAAGCAAGCAAATCTGGCACACCGTGTTTTATCCCAAGAACAGTGTGAAGCAATGTTGTCTTTTAAGATGATGGGATTTACATTTTCAGAACTGATCATTGTAGTTTCTGGCCCTCTGTGAGGTTTTGAATAAAATCTTATTAGGAAGAGGTTCCTGTATATTAAAACTATGAATTCTGTGTGTGTCAATGCAAATGACTGAAGGAAGCAGCGGATAACACAGATCCTATCAAGAGAACTTGTTTCCTACAAAGGAGATGTGCAATTGGTTTTTGCCTGCTTTTTTCATTTTATCCAAATGACAACTAGCTACATAATTATAATTTTGAAAGGAATGTTATAATAGTATTGAAAAAGATATGGGTGGACTTTTATCATGTCTTAATTGTGAAGATAATTAACAAATAATTTTTTCCACGGCAAACAATGTGACTTATAAAAATTGAAATTTTGGCCGGGCGGTGGTGGCACACGCCTTTAATCCCAGCACTTCGGAGGCAGAGGCAGGTGAATTTCTGAGTTCGAGGCCAGCCTGATCTACAGAGTGAGTTCCAGGACAGTCTGGGCTAACACAGAAACCCTGTCTTGAAAAACCAAAAAAAAAAAAAAATTAAAAAAAAAATAAAAATTGAAATTTTGATACATACACACATATATATACACATGCACACAAATACACATACATTTCCATTTATATGTTTTTATGCATTTAAATATATTTAATTTCCATTTATATCTATTTATGCATTTAAGTATATACAGTGCATGTATATGTATTTATATGTATGTATATTTGCATTACAATATTAATAATGTTAATTTTACCATGAAATTTTATATTAAACCTTCACTGTCCCATATACATTTAATAGATACCACTATCAGACTCTTCCATGTGTCTAAATGTATTTCTACTTATCCATGTTTTGGAGATAGAATTGCTAGCCCCTCAGTGAATAAACATTGACTGTGTTATCATGAAATAAAAGAAAATAAGGTATGATGTGGATTAAATGCTCAGTTTCATAGTCAAAGAGCTATGTAATCTCACATGCAAAACAAACCTGAAAGAAATTATAGAATAATCCACTTCAAATTATGAAAGACAACATATGTGAAAAATATGCTATTCTCAAGCTATTTCAATATAACAAAAATTATATTTATGCAAGTAAAATTTCAAATTTTGCAAACAAAAATATTTTTTCCTAAAACAATTCAAATTTTAGTGTGAAAACTTTTTGAGCCCGTTTATGTCAAGAAGCTTAAATACAGTTCAAGTAAAGAAAGTTAAACCTTTAGACATTATCTGTAAATTAAATTGATGTTAAAATTTATGCTCATTTTTAAGACGTTTTGTTGTTTTTTGAACTTAACATGTGTGAGTGTTTGGTCATCTTCTATGTTTGTCTACCACGGGCAGGTTCGATACTTCTTGGCATCAGAAGAAGTTTTGGGATCTGTTTTTACCTAAGTGACAGTGTTTGTAAGCCACTGTATGTGATGATACAGTAACCAGATTCTATGCAAGGATGAAGAATGATCTTAAAAACCCAGCTTTCTCTCCAGACACTAAATTTGTATCCTAACTTATGATATGAAAATAATCCTATGATGTGTGTTTGGTGTATTCCCATGTGTGTTGAGACATTTTTGTGTACACCTGGAAGTATGAAGCAAGTGTGAGGGCACTTCTATCATTTTTCTCAATAAATCACTCAGAGGCAGTGTCTTTCTCTGACCCTTCAGCTTCTATTTTCTTGATAGGCTGGCATTCCAGCAACTTTCTGGTTAATCTGTCACTGACTGGGTTTACAAGTAGGACTGCATCCAGATTTCGAAGCAGTTCTGGGATCTGGACCATAGTTCTTCTGGCCATACCAAAAACATTATGCATTATTGATCAGTAAGTTATAGCTCTATCCCTTCACTGTCTAATTTTAATTTTGCTGAGGAATAATTTGCTTAACAGCCTTATGTCCCTTTGTAACTTACAAGCTATTTGTTATTAAAATGATATTTGTATTTTAACAAGTTTACAGTACATGTTGTTGTACCAGAGATTCTCCTTTCTCGTTTACAATAATGTTCATATATATCTAAACTTAGTATTCTTTCTTAATTCTAGACTAGAAATGAGAACTCTTTAGGAAATGATATGTATCAGAAATACAACTAACTAATGGCCTAATGTTTTAATCTATTTAGACATATAAATGTCTTTAAACTGATAATGTAAAATGTACCTTAGAAAAAATTTCAAAGTATAACTTTCATTTCCAAAAACATTTGCTATTGAATAATACCACATGATTATTTTATAAAAATTATGCATAGAACATTATGATTAAAAGATTAATTTCACTATGATTTCTTTGCAAAAAAAATTAGCTGCATTAACATAGAAAGCAAAAGATGAACATGAGGTAGGAATATTGGCCCAGAAAAAAAAATGAAACTGTATTTTTCATATACACTGACAAATGAAGGAAAATGAGAGAAACTACAGGAAATAATTCACTGTAACATCTGTCTGATCAATGTTTTCAAAGTAATGAATCATCTCTCATAGGAAATTTACAGAGCTCATATCTTTGAGCATTTGGCATACTCATTGGTTTCCCATCACCAAATTGGGAACTACTATATAATTCAGAGCACACATTTGCATTAAAGTAAGAAGATTTTATTACCTTGGCATTCACAAGATACTATAAGCACTGAAGGATTTGACAGGACTTAGTGTTGTGAAACCTCTAAGTAATTAGCACCTTATCTATCTTTAAAACTAGACACTAGCATTGAGCTAAAGGCACCAGTGGTTTGGTTTTTGATTTAAAATGAGTTATCTTTTAATTACTTGCAAATGATGCCTCTTAATTGCTAGGACTGCAATTTTACCAAGGTAAGTTTTCACATTGACAAAGAATATGAAAAGAAGAGAGCCAATCTTTTAGACTTACTGTCCTGACATAAACATTGAGTTATCATGAATTCAAAGGAATGCTTGCATTTTAAGATATTGGGCAAAACTACAAAATATTAACTTGTAATGTAAGGGTGTTTTTGAAAGTTTTTTTTCTTTTTATTATGAATTAAATTTTATTTCTCTTTTATTTATTCTTTAATATTTTTTTTACAATCCAGACTTTATCCCCATCCTGGTGTATCCCCCGATTGTTACACATCCTACACCACCTCCTCAACCAATCCCTATCTCCAAGAGGATGTCCCCATCCGGACCACCACCCCACCAGACCTCCCCACTCCCTGGGGCCTCAGGTCTTTTGAAAGTTAAGTGAGCTTCTCAGACTGAGCCCAGGCCCAGCAATCCTCTGACATATACGTGTTGGGAGCCCCATTTCATTGAAAGTTTTTAATAATCGTTTCCATATTTGTAAATATTGACAGAATGATAAAGTGACAAATTTACAAAGTAGAAGATGACTGAAACTTTCTTTTTAAATTTCTTCTTTGTTCCCTGAATATAATGCATCAACACATCTCTTTATTAAATGTTATTTCATACAATATACTCTTCTCAAGGGAGGGAAGATTTTTTTTTTTTTTGGCTCATGGTTTCAGAGAATACAGACTACAATGGCTGAGGAGTCATCAGTGGGTTTACAGGATGCTGTCCTTATGTCCTGACTGGATCAGATCAGTAGGCATGTATAATCCTCAAAGGTTCACCCACAGTGAGCTCTACCAGGACACACAGTTTTTACTGCCTTCAAAATAGATTCATAAATTGGGGAACCAACAGGTCAAAGAAAGCCTACAAGGATAGATTCATGCCTTGATACACACCTTAATACACTTCAAAAAAACTATACATTAACAGTATCACAGATATAGTTTTTTATTAGGGAGAAAGATGTATTCTGTAAGAGGGTTTAGACTAAAATTCTAGTCAAAACATCATAAAAAGATATGTATATAATCAGGGGAAAGATTTTTTATAACATTATTACTTACTCTTATGAAATAATGAATTGTAATCAAATTCATACTTCTATAATATGACTTATTCTTCCTATAGACTTATTTAACAAGTAATATAGATATTTGTATAACTATTGAAATTAAATTAATTGCAGATGAATTATAATATTAGCCAGTACACATGAATGGTTTGACAACACTGCTTCAAATTTAGTACTACAAAAAGTAACTACCATATAAGGCAAAACAAACATTTGTAGTTTCCTTAATGACTTTGAAGAATTAGAGAAACAAAAGCTAATGGATATGTCAATTAATATTTTATATACCACCTTGATTTCCCCACATAAGAGATAAAGGAGATGTCAGAATTTAAAAATCCTTTTCCTTTGTCCACTTATAATAATTTGTACTAAAGAATACTAAAATCATCTTATAAGTTCTTTTCATTCATTCAATTATGATTTAATAAATATAGTTCTTATGAGAAAACTTCAATAATAATATTGCAAAACTCAAAAGGAAGATAAATGCACAAACTTAACAGACTGGCTTTGAAGAACCTCCTGATAACCCTAAAATGGCAGATTGAAAACAACAAAAAGATTAAAGCAGCCAGCCACTATCTCACCACACACATTAAGAACTCTAAACTACACATGAGCTTTTCTCTTCCAATCAGTCTGAAATATGCTGGATATTGGTTCCAATGTTTTGTCTTATTTCAAGTCCCAAAAAGCCACACTTCAAGGCCTGAGGGTCCCTGCCACCAGCTGTTTTCAACTGATAATAAAGAGTTGCGATACAGCCAATAGCTGGGCAGAAAGATGGAGGTGGGACTCTTAGGTTGCATGGGTGAGGGGCTGGGAGAGAGAGGAGAGACAGAGAATGACTCATAGGGTAAAGGATCAGATGTAAGAACTGCAGGAAAGAAAGCAACTGCCAGCGCCTGACATATACCAAGGCAGATACGAGCAGCTAACCATTGGACTGATCATGGACTTCCCAATGAAGAAGTGAAAGGAAGACCGAAGAAACTGAAGGGGTTTGTGAACCCCATGAGAAGAGCAACAATACCAACCAACCAGAGCTCCCAGGGTCTAAACCACCAGCCTGAGAGCACATAGGGAGGGACCCGTGACTCCAGCTATATATGTAGGGGAGGATGACCTTCTTGGGCATAGGTGGGAGAGGAGGTCCTTGTTTCCCTGAAGGTTGGAGGTCCCAGTCTGGGAGAATTCGAGGGCAGGGAGGTGGGAGTGAGTGAGTAGGTGGGGACGCATTCTCATAGAAGCAGGAGGAAGGGGGATGAGATAGGGAGTTTTTGGGTGGGCGAAAATGGTGAAAGGGGATACTATCTGAAATGTAAATAAAATGTCCAATAAAAATTAATTTCAAAAAAAGAAAGGAAGTAAGGAAGAAAGAAAGAGAGAGAGAGAAAGATGGAAGGAAGGAAGGAAAGGAAGGAAGGAAGGAAGGAAGAAACAAAGAAACAAAGAAACAAAGAAACAAAGAAACAAAGAAACAAAGAAACAAAGACAGAAAATAGCCATGTAAGAATTCAGGAAAATGGCCCCACTGGCCGCTTCCTGGATTGAGTCTGGGGTAGTAGGGATGAAATGTTGAATTGGCATATTGACACAGGAAATTTGGAAGAGAGAATGTATGCCTGGCGTGGGAAGGATTGGAAATGTTTAGCTATTGAGCTAGTCAAGGCATTTTTGAAACTAATGTGTGTGTCTTTCATTTGCCAATCCAGAGTGGTCTGGCAGGTGGCTAGAAGTGCTGCCTGCAAGGAGCCAAAGTAGTTTAATCAATTCACCACTACAGAAATGTCTTTTGTTGTCGTTTTTTTTTCTCTTTTGTAAAAAGTAACTTTTATTCACAAGATGGAATTGTAGCCTCTGACACTTGCTACTGGATAAGCTCACCCCTTCTATCTCTCTCTGAACTCTGGCTATTCTGGTACAAATTCCCCTTCAAGTTGATTGATTAAAACTGGGTTCTCTCGGCTTCTGACTGAATTGCTCTGCTTGGCCTCCAATGAACTCTGGGCAATGTGTTTTAATTTTCTGGCTCCTTCTACTTCTCTAATTCATTCTGACTTTCTGCCTTCATTTGCAACCTGTCTTTGTAAAACTGTCTATGTAAGCTTCATCCACACACCCACCTCCCACTCCCTTGCTCTCTTAAGTCATCTCTCTTTCTTGTATGTCTAGTGAAATTTGGTAATATTCTATCTCTGATTCATTCTATCAAATCTTTCTCTGATTCATCACTTTGCGTGCTACAAAATTAGTTGTCACATGTCAACATGGCTGCTTCCTTCTACAAACTAAACCTATCTTCATTGTTAGAACCTAAAGGTCTGTGCTATGGGCATCTCTGTATTCCAGTAAGAAAGATCAAAGGTGTGCGACATGTCTTCATTCTAGTCAGATTACACAGACATAAAAGGTCTGTAAATCTGATCCCTTTCCAGAGGAATAAAATTCCTCTAAACTGTTGTTCTTGGGCTATTTTGTTGTTGTTGTTGTTTTCGGGGATTTTTTGTTTTTGTTTGTTTTTTGTTTGTTTGTTTTTTGCTTTTGTTTTGTGTGTGTGTGTGTGTGTGTTTTGTATGTGTGTGTGTATCTGTGTGTATATGTATTTATGGGGGTGGGGGGAGGCAGTTCAAGACATACCTACTACATGGGATCTGCCTTACTCAAAGTGATCAGTTTTTGTTGTCGTCAGATTTATATAACTCTATTTAACACAATCACACACCACCAATTCAGATTTTGATGACATTCCTTCTCTCCATCAAATATAATGTGAACATTAAACAATGTTCTATTTGCTTCTACTTGACTGAGTTCTGGCAGTGAATATATAGCATATACTAAGATGGTAACTTAATCTGCAGTCTGATGCCAGTCATGTCTACATGGAGCAGTATGTTTTAGTCCACACATGTTTCCCTGCCATAGAGCCCTTTTGGGCTAAGAACGTATTAAAATCTGACATTTTTCTTCTACACGAACTCCAGTATTTCATCCTTTCAGGGAAAATGCTTACTCCAGAATTACATACATAGAATTCTTGTAGACTCTATAGACTCTGGTCTGTCTTTGAATAGCCTCTATTTGTACACAAAATCAATTTCATCACTGTTTTTGTCTTTTTGATCTTCATTCTCTGATTATAATTTGTCAATTGCTAGTTTTTGGGAAGTAGATGTTTAATTACAACCTGTATAATGTATCTTATTTTCCCTTCCTAATTCTTGTCAGTTCCTCTACTCCTTTCTATACACCCAATTGTATATCCTTCCTCCCCTTTTTTATATTTCTCACAATGGAAAGACAAAACATAAAATAAAAAGCAAAATATCAAACAAAAATAAGCAAGACAAAAAAATTTCAAAGCAAAACAAAATGAAACATAATACCAATAAAATCCAAACAAAACATGCTCATACCTATGTGAACTCTCAGATACCATTACAATATTGCTACTTCTTGATTGTGTTTGGCAATATGTAGAAAATTTTAAAGATTAAGGAAAGTTTAATATTATACCCAGGGGAAAATTTGGAGACAATAAAAACATGTAAGCAATAGTGCCTATATATATCTGGCAAAATGTAAAAATAATAGAAGATAATATAAATGTACTTCAGGTATATATTTTAAGCAGAATTAATGTGCAAGGTGTAATGTTTTTATACTTTTTCTTATTTACATAGTGAAGTAATGAAGTAGACACTCATCTGTTGAGTTACTGATAAGCATTTATGTAACTGTATTAGCAAAATGTGTATAATTATTATCTTCTATAGTAATGATCCTTTTTGCTCTTGGCATAAGAGAAATTCACAAGTCTGTGGACTCAAATTTTATACTGTCATTTGATATGATAGTATATTATTTATTTATTTTTGCTACCTTTATTTTATTTTGTTTTATTTTACTTTACTTTTTTACAGTTCAGCTGTTACCCCCTTTTTGATCTGTCCTCTTACAGTTCTTCATCTCATTCCTCCTATCCCCTTTCTCCTAGAGGATCTCCTGACCCCCTAGCCTACCGCCTGCTAGACCTCCTCACTCCCAAGTCTCTCAAGTCTCTCAAGGGTTAGGTGTGTCTATTCTCACTGAGGCTAGAGCAGGTAGTCCTCTGTTGTATATGTGACAGGGCCCCCAGACCAACTAGTGCATGATGCCTATTGGCTCAGTGTCTGAGAGATCTCAGGGGTCCAGTTTAGTTGGGACTGCTGGTTTTCCCATGGGGTTACTCTTCTCTTCAGACAGTCTTCCCATGGGGATATTCTTCTCTTCAGAGAGTCTTTTCCTAATTCACCCACAGGGTTCTCCGACTTCAGTCCATTGGTTGGGTATAAGTATTTGGGTCTGTCTTGTTCAGCTGCTTGTTGGGCCTCTTAGAAGGCAGCTGTGCTAGGCTTCTGTCTGCAAGCACATCATGGCATCCGTGATAGTGTCAGGCCTTGGAGCCTACCCTTGAGATGGATCATATTGCACCTTATCATATTGTAGTGACATAATTAGACCAAAACCATAGAATGTACACATATGAAAACTTTTTACTGATATCATGTTCTATCTTGATGTTATTGTCTCTCTATGAAGTTTTATAAAAGACTAACAGTGTAGGAAATGAAGCTGACAGTTCACTAAAGAATTTATGAAATATATTTGTTAAATGAATTAAAATATAATTAATTAAAATTTAGAGAACTGATTTCACTCTAAGGGGTGTGACTCATTTTAGTGAGATGTCCCACAGAGTCTATAAAATATGAATAATTAGTCCCAAATTGGTGGTACTGTGAGGGCAGTTAAGAAGGAGCAGTAGTAGGTAACTAGATGAGAACTTTAAGGTTTTAAAAGACTCACACCATTGTGAGTTTTCTATCATTGCTTCCTGATTGTGGTTACAATCATGAGTTCTCAAATAATACCAATACCATTTCTGCCAAGTACTCTCACTGGCCTCAGTCATGCTAGATTCATCTCTCTGGAACTGTAATCCTAGATAATTGTCTTCTTCTGTCTATTACCTTGGCATGGTGTTTTCCAGCAACAGAAAAGTAATTACTACAGTATGGTCCATTGTAGAGGAAAAGTACAATTCAAGAATGGATAGATTCCATAGTCCAACATAATGGAACATTTAGGAATGAGGTAATCTTGTTATTCAAACATTAATCAGGAGAATTAGATAATACCAAAATATTTGGTTGTAAGAGAAAGATAAAATATTTATGCATACCTGAACATATTCAAAAATAAACTAAAAATTGATCTACCTAACAAAAGACATGAAATGTTTAAAATCAACAAAAGAAATAGAAATATAGGAAGTTTAAAACATTATCTTGGTATTGAAATATTTGTGATCAGGTTATTAGGATCATACTTCCAAGATTAGATGAAATAACAGAAGATAATATATTAACTAAAATATATAGTGTTATAAGGAAAAAATCCACATAGTATAAAGAGATGGAAAAAATACCAAAATTATTATATGCCATTTATTAAAGATAATTCAATTTTATTATATTTTAAAAAGTTAATTTTAAATAAAACTTTAGATATATTTTGATTATATAAGATGATATGATTTTCAATTATGTAAATTATATGTGTGGATAATTATATTTCAATAGTAAGAGAGCAAATGATTTTAAAAGGTGAAATTTTATTATTAGGGCAATTCAGATGAAAACATATATATATATATATATATATATACATGGTTTGACTATAGTAAATACTAACAAGTCTTAAGAGATACTAATTATTATCGTTACTATAATACTTAAAGAGATGTTAACTGGTATATCAACTATGGAAGTCACTATCAAAATTATTGAAAAGGTATAATTTAGAGCTGCCATATGAAACAAGCATGTTGTACTACTTACAATTCCATTTACCTAAAGAAATTGAAAAACAAATCACAAAGAAATATTTTCACACATAGCCAGAGTAGCATATTTGACAGTAACTAAGCCATAGAAACCAATTAAATCTCCAATGATGACTGAATGGAGAAAATATATGCTATAGAAGATATTCAAAGAAATACTACTCAGCCTTTAAAACACGAGAATACTCACCATGTTATAATATAGATAAGCCTTGAAGACACTGTGTCTCCAAAGGGCCAGAATCATAAAAATCAGTGTAGTAATCATTCCCAAAGTCTTGAGGGAAAAGAAAATGTAAGATTTTGTAAATGAGAAGTTTCTGGAGAGCTTTGAAAAATAATGTTCATATAGTTAAATGGATCATACTATTAAGTTTTGAGGATGCATTTCATATTATATAAATTTTAAAGAATTGAAAATGTATAGTAATTTTTCTGAGTGTAGATTTCTTATGGTCAAGACACATACATGAATAAACATTATATTTACCATAATACTAAATCTCATAAACTTCAATAACCCCCATGTTCTTCCTTATAATTCTTCCTGTATATCTTCAAAGTATAACTCTCTAATCTGACCATATGGACAATTCATTTTATAAGTATTTTGTATATGAAAGGGTATACCAAATAGGCAATAAGCAACATCGGCAAAGGCGAAGATACATGTAAGTTCTTCAGCTTCATATGAAAGCATAGTCATTATATCACCCATTGGGAGAAAATGAATTTCTGTCTACAGAATGATATATTAAGATAGTGTCATGCAAGTCATCAAGTGTTAAAAGTGATTCCATTCACATACTATCACGGGCTCTTGCACACAGTGGATGCACAACAGCAGGAAATTAAAAGAGAAACAAGAAACATTTTTGCAAATCCCATATTGACTAAGTAAACAATAGACCTGTCTGTGAAAGAGGATTGGAATTTATGAAAGAAAATGAATACACTTAGCAAAAACCAGACTTCCTGAAATACTTCAACAAGAACAACAGAAACCACCACAATTTTATGCTTGCTTAGCATCCTGTTGACCTTTGTTTTCACTCTCTGAAGATTGGCTATCTGTACTATATTTCAAAAACGGAAGACTTTTTGAGAATGCTAGTGTATCAATATTATTTAATAGTTTAATATTTAATATTTTTATTTCCTAAAGTAATCCTATTCAGGATCAGTTCAAAATGTATTAAGAACACATTTGTTTTTGGATGAAAGCATGCTACAATATTAGGCATGAAACTATGTCTATCATATATGTGTCAAATATATGTGTATATTTGACAACAAAATAAATAACAAAAACTGTTACCAGAGTATAAAAGTCTGTGTGTTTCTGGAATCATTAACATTGTAATGGCATCATATGTTTAGAGATGGTAACTGAGACATATTTATTGGGTTGCATTAGAGATGATAACACAATTAGAACTTATGAATCTCTAACACTATGTCCTTATGAAAACTAATATTCACTGTTTCCTAAAAGAAATCTAGTAAAAATATAAATTTCATCTGAAATTCAGTTGCTTTTATGTTCTATTTCTTTTAACAAATTATTTATGTTGATACCCTCTATTCTTGTCTTTATTTATTACATTAAACTCATACACTTTGCCTTAAATGAAAACACATCTCTCTCCATTATTTCACATATATTTTTTTTCTTGAATGTTCGTTTTAGGGAGTTATGAAACCACTCCAGTGATAGATATACAATCAATAAACACAGTGTACATTTCCTATTTTATGCTGACTGAATAATGAAACATGAATAATGTAAAATATTGCTTTTATTAAATCAAGAATAATCTGTATAATGTAAGTACAATGCTAGATCCTAATCTTGCTGTCCTTCCCTACTTCAAAATCATGTCTTCTTGAAAAATAAAACAATAAAACAAACAAAACCACAGATTATCATTTGTGATGCTCACATATTCAGTGTGGGTAGAACCAGTAAGTATAGCATGATAAACATACAAGGATCCATCTTCAATCCCTCCTCAGTTAGAAACGTGGGCTGGTAAGACCTTATATCTTCCACAATAGAATTCTGACTATCTCAATCAGGCCTTAGAGAAGTAACCACATTTACTGTGTGTTCACATACGTGGAAGTCAGGTCATTTTAAAAATATACTATTTCAATCTAATCCTTTTTGGTCTATGGCTTTTACAATCCCTCATCACTCTTCTTCAATATTCCTCAATTTTTCAGTGTTTTGGAAGGAATATGATATGGAAAATGAAGTGACTTAGTCACAAACAAGAAGATGTTATTAAAGTGGAGGTAGAAAGGTTTAGATTAGTCAGAGTTCTTATTGCTGTGTTTCTCAGTCCATGACATCATGTATATAAACACTATATATCTGGGGGCACTAAACATTTCTATAAAATCCAATAAGGTAAAGTAAGTTCCGAAAAATTAACTTAAAGGGAAATATAGAATGGAGGATTATAATTTAATTATTAAAGAAAGATAGATGCATGGAAATATTTGTTTTACCTTAGTTGATATTTTATGCATTTTTGAATACAAAGACAAAATACTGCAAAGTGAGCATCCAATGTAGTCATATTTTTCCAAATTTTAGAATGTCTACAACCAATTTTGATTGACAGTGATTTAATTGGAGGACTTTTGGCCAACTGTAATTTTACTTACATCAATGTCCCTTCTCTTTAATGTGGAACAAATGCTGTTTTCTGTTTGTAGTTAAATCCTAGCTTAAATGTTCCTGTGGGCTTTAAAAACAGATGGTAACACCTGTCTATGCTGATATGGATATTAATGTTAAGAAAATAGTTAACCAATATTTAAGTTTCAACTAAGTTACTCTCTATTCTTCATGTATTTGAGATAAGAAATGCCAGAGAGTTATCTGTTTAGTTGATATTGTAAAAATGTTAACAGCCCATAGGTATAAAAACGACATATAAAAGTAGGCAATTAATAGAACTGCACTTACTGTCTTTAATGTCATGCAAAGAAAAATTTAAAAGGCTAAGTGATGTGAGCAGCACAATTAAGAAAGAAATGTTAAAACATGCCACAGGTGCACACTTTGGGGGTGGCATTAGGTTCTTAGGAATGTATCTTTAAGTGAACTATGTGGTGCTGACCTCTTCTATTCGGTGTTAGCTTGGTGGCTGCAAAAGTAAACAGATTTGCATAACTACAAATTTGTGTGATGGGAGAAAGGAACAATTCAATGAACAGAAAATGCTAAAATTCTAACTAGATCATCAGATTCTGTTTCTTTTTGTTTTGTTGTTGTTGTTGTTGTTGTTTTGGTTTGGATTTTTTCTTTCTTTTTTAAAATAATACTTCATTTATTTACATTTAAATGTTATGCCCCTTCCTAGTCCTCCTTCCCAAAGTTCTTCACTCCATTCTCCCTCCCATTTGACTCTGAGAGGGTTTTTTCTCACATTCCCACCCACTCCCACCTCCTCCCCCCAGCATGTCCCTTACCTTGGGCACCATGTATCTACAGGATTAGACACATAATCTCCCACTGAAACAGAAAAGGTAGTCACCTGTTATATGTTGTGCCAGAGGCCAATGAACAGCCCATTTATGCTATTTGGTTGGTGGCTTAGTCTCTGGGAACTTTGAAGGGTCTGATTTAGTTGATATTGTTGTCTCTTCTGGCTTCTGCTTCAGCCCCTTCAAACCTTCAACTAACCCTTTCACAGTGGTCACCATCATCAGTCCAATAGTAGCCTGTAAGTATCTGCATCTGTCTCACTTAGCTACTGGTAGAGCCTCTCCGAAGACAGCCATGATAAGCTCCTGTCTGCAAGCACAAAATGGCATCAGTAATAGATTCAGAGTTTGGTGCCTGCACATGGGATGGAACCCAAGTCTGGCTAGTCGTTTACTGGTCAGGCTTTCCTTCAGTCTCTGCTCCATTTTTGTTCCTGCATATCCTTTAGACAAGAACAATTCTGGATCAAATATTTTGACAGTAGTTGAGTGACCCCATCCCTCCACTGGGGTACCTGTCTATCTACTGGAGGTAGTCTCTTCAGTTTCCACATCCCCACTATTAGGCATTTTGTCTAATGTTATCCCCACTGGGCCTAGGAGCCTCTCACATCCTAGGTCTCTAGGACTTTCTAGAGGTTCCTCCAACCTCCCACCCCCAGAAGCTGCATACTACCATCCATTCTCCTGTCCTTCTCAGCTTCTCTCCTATCCCCCCTCATACTTGATCCCGCCCTCTCTTTTTCCTACCCCTGCACTCTCCCAACTAGGTCCCTCCCTCCATCCCATGATTATTTTGTTTCCCTTTCTAATTGGAAATTAAGCATCTTCATTTGGGCCTTTCTTCTTGTTAAACTTCATAAGGTCTATAAGTTGTGTTACAGATATTCTGTAGTTTATGGCTAATATGCCATATCTGGAGGAATCATCAATGAATATATATCATTTATATCCTTTAAGGTTTGGGTTATCTCACTCAGGATGATCTTCATTTATAGAAATGATAAAGAGACTGAAAAAGATATTAGGGAAACAACATCCTTAACAATAGCCAAAAATTATATAAAATACCTTAATGTAACTCTAATTAAACAAGTGAAAACTCTGTATAACAAGAACTTCAAGTCCCTGAAGAAAGAAATAGAAGAACACATCAGAAGTTGGAAAGATCTTCCATGCTTAAGGACTGGTAGGATTAACCTAGTAAAAAATGGTCATCTTACTGAACGCAATCTACAAATTCAATGCAATCCTCAAAAATTTCAACACAGTTATTGACACACATAGAAAGAGAAATTCTCAACTTCATATGGAAACAAACAAACAGAAAAGCATAGGGAAAACATTCTCAACAATGAAACAAATTCTGGGTGAATCACCTTCCCTGACCTCAAACTGTACTATAGAGAAATAATGATAAAGACCTGATGGTATATGTGCAGGAGCGACAGGTAGATCAATGGAATAGAATTAAAGACCCAGAAATAATCCAACACACTTGTAGTCACTAGGTTTTTGACAAAGAATCCAAAACCATACAGTAGATAAAAGAAAGCATATTCAACAAGTGGTACTGGCCTAACAGGGAGTCTACATTTAGAAGAACACAAATTGATCCACATTTTTCATCCTACACAAAACTCAAGCAGAAGTGGATCAAGGACCTCAACATAAAATCAGATACACTGAATCAAATAGAAAAGAAAGTAGGAAATAACCTCAAATGCATTGCCCCAGGGAAAAACTCCTGAAATGATATCAGTGAATCAGACTCTAAGATCAATAATTGATAAATGGGACCTCATGAAACTTAAAACCTTTTGTAAGGCATAGGATACCTTCAGTAGAACAAAACAGAAATCTACATATTGGGAAAAGATCTTCACTAACCCCACATCTGATAGAGGGCTAATACCCAAAATATACAAAGAACTCGAGAAGTTGGACTCAAGAAAAAACAAATAACACAATTTAAATATGGGCCATACAGCTAATCAGAGAATTCACAGTTGAGGAATCTCAAATGGCTGAGAAGTACCTAAAGAATGCTCAAAGTCCTTAGTGATCAGAGAACTGCAAATCAAAACAACTCTGTGATTCCACCTCATACCCATCAGAGTAGCTAAGATTTAAAAAGTCAGGTAATAGCACACAATGGTGAGGATAGGGAGAAAGAGGAACACTCCTCTATTGAGAAGTAGGAACCCTCCTTCATTGCTAGTGGGATTGCAAACTAGTAAAAACACTCTCAAAATCAATCTGGAGGTTCCTCAGAAAATTTAAAATAGTTCTACATGAAGAACCTGCTATAGCACTCCTGTGTATTTACACAAAAAGATGTTCTACAATATCACAAAGACACCTGCTCCACTATGACTGTAGCATTCTTATTTGTAAAAGGCAAAAGCTAGAAACAACCTACATGTCCCTCAACTGATCAATGGATACAGAAATTTGGTTCATTTAAACAATGGAATACTATTTATCTATTAAAAATGAGAGCATCATGAAGTTTTCAGGCAAAAGGATGGAAATAGCAAATATTCTGAGTGAGGTAACCTAGGCCTAAAAGAACATGTATGCTATGTCTTCATGGATAAGTAGATATTAACCAATAGTTATGAATACCTAGGATACAACCCACAGACTGTAAAAAGTTTAACGTGAAGGAAGGCCCAAGTGATGATGCTGCAATCCCACTTATAAGGAGTAAAATAATCGTGATTGGCAGAGGGAGAGGGGAAAGGGGTTGGTAGAGTGGAGGGTAAGCAAAAAATGGGAACAGGATCATGTATGTTGGGAGTTAGAGAGAAGCCCAAGGTTTAATAGGGCCAGGAGAATGAATGGAAATATGTAGTTTCTAGGGATGGGGTTTGGGGAAAGGACACTCTAGAAAGCCCCAGAGACCTGGAATGTGAGAGATTCCCTGGACTCAATGGACAAAAGGCCCAACAGTGGGAAGAGGGAACTTGAAGTGACCCACATCCAGTAGGTTGACAGGGTTCCAGGTGGAGGGAAGGGATTACCAACCCACAGTCAAAAATTCTAAGCCAGAATTGTCCCAATCTAAACAAAATATAGGGTCAAAAATGGTGAAGAAACTGAAGAAAAGACTGTCTTGTGACTGACCCAACTTGTGATCCCTCTCACAGGGGGATGGGCACCAAACCTGACACTATTACAGATGCTATGAGGTACTTACTTACAGACAGGAGCCTAGCTTGGCTGTCCTCTGAGAGGCCCTACCAGCAGCTGACTGAGACTGATACAGACACTTACAGCCAATCACTAGACAGACGTTAGGAAATCTATGGAAGACTTGGCGAAAGGAATGAAGGAGCTGAAGGTACCCCATAGGAATACCAACAGTTTTAACTAATCCAGTCTCCTGGAAGTTCCCAAAGACTGAGCTACCAACCAGGGAGCATTCACAGGCTGGTCAGTGGCCTCAGACACATATATAGCATAGGACTGCCTTTCAGGCTTCAGTAGGAAATGATATGCATAATCCTGTAGAAACTTGAGGCCCCAGGGAAGGGGTATGCTGGAATGGGGGAACACACTCTCTGAGGCAAAGGGGAGGGGTAATGTGATGAGGAACTGTGATAGAAGGGACCTGCAGGGGAAGCAATGTCTAGGATGTAAATAAATAAAATAATTAATTGAAAAAAATCAAGATATATGTAGAAAAGTTTTCTAAATTACTTATAAAAGATAGAATAAGATTATGCCAATTGCTAAAACAGATTCAGTCCAAATTGTGCTACATTAATTGTATTAATGATGAGATCATGACATTGTGGGTGACCAATGAAGACAAGCAAAGAGCTTATAGTAAATACTTGAGAGAAAATAATAACAAATATACAAAAAATAATTGTATACATTTTAAAAATATTAATATGATTCTTCCACATATTAAAAAGAGAACATCAATTCCAGAGGCGCCACTAATCTATACTGATGCAAACAACATGGGGATGGCCGGTTATAAGTCAGACAAAATAAGAAAGGTGAACAAACATCCATATACGTCAGTTCTAAATCTGAATTTCATACACTCTTTATAGTATAATTAGAATATCCTGAATCTCTTAATATAATTAATTATATTTATATGGAGAAATAGTCGTTTTTATATAGAGAGTGATAAATGTGTTTCTGATAACTCATGATTAACCCTGTTATTGATACAATTGCAACAGGCCATCGGAAGTAGAAGTTATCCATTACATATTACGAATATTCAGTCCCATACAAGTTTGACAGGTCCAATGGCACAAGGAAATGAGAAAATTGACCAACTACCAATAGGAAATGTGTTAGAAGCTTCAAAATTTCATGAGAAACATTATGTTAATAGGAATGTTTTAAAGAAAAATTTCCAAAGAAATAATAAAATACTGTTCTATGTGTTCTCTATATAGTCAGTCTTCACTGGTCGTCACTTCCTAGAGAGAAATGCACCAAAAATTTTCTCATGAAATCATAGCTGATTTTGTCCACTTCAACAGATGCATGCAGATTTTACAGAGCCTTGCAGTTTCTGCAGTTTCATGCTATCACTACTGTTTTGTGATTGGTGTTTGCTATTGAACTGGACTGCTGGTATCCTGACAATAAAGAGTAGAATCACCCCCAAGGAACTACTTCTAAAAGTCCACCACACCCTTTTCCTATTAACCTTCTTTTACTCTTACCTCTGGATTAGAAAGGAGGTTGATGCATTTAAGAACCCTAAATAAAGTAGCTTTTGAAAGTATCTAAAAGAAAGAAAGAAGGAAGGAAGGGAGGAAGGAAGGAAGGAAAGAAGGAAGGAAGGAAGGAAAAAGGAAGGAAGGAAGGACGGAAAGATAAAGAAAGAAGGAAGAAATGTGATGCAATCAACAGGAAAGAAATTCCGGTGGTTATTTCTTTCTTTAAAACATTCCCATACATTTTAATTAATCATTATAACTTGTATGCCCATGTGCTTGCCTGAGTGTGCATGTGAATGTGTGTGTGTGTGTGTGTGTGTGTGTGTGTGTGTGTGTGTGTGTGTAGTACAGACAAGAGAGTTAGAAAAAGAGTTTCTGCTGTGCATTATAATTCGACTCTTGCCTGGAAGCCCTCTCTATTGTAGTCAGATTTTTACATTTTTGTTAATGGTACAGGGATTTGCAAAATTTACTAAAGGGTCCTGGGACTCAGGTTAACAATTTTGAACTGCTAGTATCTTAAATGAATTCCCATAACCCAGAAGTACATATATGAGGGGGAGGGCTCTTTGACGAGTTAAGGAGAGGAAAGAATATGACCAAATTCTGTGTTGTATGTTTTTATTTAAAAAATTAAATTGAGGAAATAAAAACAAGTTACTAAAGATCCATTAATAATAGATAAGAAATATAAAAAAGGACCATGGGAAAATTAATGAATGAATATACAGTGATTTATGAAGACATTTTACCTTTAGTAAGATAAATAATAAATTATTGGCTTTACTGAATATATTAGAAGCCAAACAGTGGATGGAGCTTGAGGACTCTTATAGAAGAATAGGCGGAAGGATTGTGGGCCCTAAGGAGATAGGAACTGCACAGGAAGATCAACAGAGTAAACCAACCTGAACCCTTGGAGCTCTCAGAGACTGAATTACCAACTGTGGAGCATACCTAGTCTACACAGATCTACCTCCATGGGCTGGACCTAGGCCTCCCTGCACATATGTTGTAAATGTGCAGCTTGGTTTTCATGCAGGTCTCAAACATCTGGAGTGGGGGCTATCCCAAAACATGCAGCTTGTATATGGAGTATGGTCTTCTAGCTGGGTGCCTCATCTAGCCTAAATGGGAGAGGAAGCACCTAGCCTCTCAGAGACTTAAAGTGGCAGGTGTGGGGGATACAGGAGGAGGGGGTACTCAGAAAACAAGAGATGGGGAAGGATTGTGGGAGGGGGTGACTGGGACGGGTTATAAAGTGAATAAGCAAAAAAAATAAAATAAAATTAAAAAAAGAAAAAAAAAGAAGAAAATGAAATAAATAGAATAAATATTTAAATTGAAGAGGATAAAAAGTAAATCAAATACATACAAATTCCAACACATTAAAATAATGAAAATAAGAATATGCAGTAATGCATTATATTTGAATAAAAATAATAAAAAGTCATGTGGAAGTTATTGTGAAACTAAATGAATTTTATCATTTCTGCATGAACTTGAAGAATTAAATAATTAAAGAGAAAATGATCAATATTCAGGATTGCTAATGATGTAGACTTCTGAAATTGGAAGAAAATAAACTCTTGTTAAATAACTTTCAGACAATGAAGTCAAAGTTTTAAATAAATGATAGTTAAATATGTAACTTAAAGATATATAATATATAATTGATTCAACATTTAAAATACTAATGCCATTTTTATTATAGGTCATGTGTGATTACACTGTTCTTCAATGCTTGATTATTAGGAAAATTAACTAAGAGGTAATAATCAATAATATCATAATTGTTTATAACATTTCATTTTAAAATGAGCACAATTCCTGATCCTTCCTAAGTAGTTCTACCAGCTGAGCAAGCATTCAAATATATGACCCTCTGGGTACCATCCTAATTCAAACCAACACAGTTGCAATCACAGTCAAAAGAAAGCAATGCATTAATTTAGAGGTATTTTCAAACTTTGTGTTTTTGCTGACATCTTTCTCCTTCAGAGGATAGTCCGCTAATGAAAAAAAATTATATATATATATATATATGAAGAGATTTATTTGATTAATATTGATGTGTTTGGGAATTTTCACATCTTCTTCATGAAAGGTGGAATACTTCAGCCATACATTAGAAATCTTAGAGGCTATTTGATATAAGTCATTCTATGATGATGATTTGTTCCATAGAGATTTATAGTGATGATATGAACAGAGCTTTTAGTGTTCCTCTATTTTCACTGATTTCTATAAATAGACAAACAAGAAAAGCAAGAAACTCAAGAGAGATGTAGACAATTGTGTCTGGTGGTACACTTATTATTGGAGATGATTCTTTTTCTCTGATATATATGCACTATGTGTTAGTCAATTGATGACCCGGTCCAATTTTTGACTTGTTGCTGAGACTTAAGGAACACAGTAGAGAGGAAAAATCTCTCAAAATTTTCCTTTTTTAAAATCCTGACAGAATGCAGATTAATATTTATTAAACGGTAGTTTAAATCAGCAATTTGACCTGTCCATGTCGCATCACTCCATTCTTTGTGATTTCATTTTCCTCTTTTGATTTTCTTATGTTCCTTTTGTCCACTTCGCTCTTTGAAATGAGAAAGCAACTAAAATGACAATATTTTTTGTAAATTCATGCTTTTCTCATCTACATATCTTGTCTATTTTGATGTTTATGAGGTATCTTCCTGTGGTGATGTTTATGGAACATTTACTCCACATAGTATTTATCTCTGCTGCATTTTCAAAGATAAATTAAGACATATTTGAAAAACAGGGTAAAATACATATTCATATACATTTTAGTAGATTTCAGAATTGAAGCAGGTTTGACTGATAGTATTTCCTTTATGTTTAGTTCACCTTTTCTATGAAAAATTCATATTTTGTTTTTAATATTCATACTTCCTTTTTCAAATGAATACCCAATGTCAAATAACTCCAATATTCAGTGACTGCAAATAGCAGACTTGAGGGTGTTTGGTGTTGGCAGAGTGACTACTTTTCAATCCACATCTGTTTTTCAGCAGTATGCCTCATCTGCTGGCTTCAGCACCATTGGGATGGCTTTCCAAGTACCTCTCATCCTTTTCCTAATTTGAGAAGGCTTGCTGGTGAATGCATTCACCAGGTGAGACGACAGGTGGGAAGTAAAACACTCAAAGTCATAGAAGTGCTAAAATCAAAAGTGGTACCCTGCTAACTTCTGACTAATTTTAATGATAAACAAGCTAAATCATAATTCCGGTACCTGGAGGAAAGAAGGTAAAATCTATTATTCAGTTTTGGACCAGAAACTATACCAAAATATAGGTAACATTTTCAAAATCATGTAAAAATATTTTTATATTATCTAATATTTCGTTGTTTTGTTTGTTTGTCTGTTGGATTGGTTGGTTGGATTGGTTTGGTTGGACAGTTGGTTAGTGATAGCCTATGTCTGTAACATGTCATAGCCTAGAGTTTCTTATCCCAGGAAAGCACCAAAATATATTTTCCTTCTACTTTTTACTTTCGTCAGAACCCAAAACTGCTAATGTTTTGCTATTATTGTTCTTTTCAACAGAAGATCAAGAAGAACATTTTAACATGTAAATTTTTTTCAATGATTTCATGTGAATTCTTTAAAATATGATTAAGATTCACTCACTGATTACTGGATTTTAGTCCAGAAGCTTGAAATACCCAAGATTCATCTCACAGACCACATAAAGCTCATGAAGAATGAAGACCAAGTTGCGGGGGGGCTTCAGTCCTTCTTAGAAGGAGTAACAAAATACTCAAGGGAGCAAATATGAATACAAAGTGCAGGACAGAAACTGAAGGAGGGTCCGTCAGCAGACCATTCCACCTGGGTATCCATCCAATGTGCAGTCACCAAAGGCAGACATTGAAGTGGATGTCAGGAAGTGCATGCTGACAGGAGCCTGATATAGCTGTCTCCTTAGAGGTCTGCAAGAGTCTGACACATTCAGAGGCAGATGCTCACAGCTAACCATTAAACTGATCATGGGGTTGCCAATAGATGAGTTAGAGTGAAGACTGAAGGAGTTGAAAGGGTTTGTGACCCCATGAGAACAACAATATCAACCAACCAGAGCCCCCAGGGTCTAAACCACCAGCTTGGGAGTGCTTAGGGAGGGACCCATGGCTCCAGCTATATATGCAAGGGAGGATGATCCTGTCAGGTATAGGTGGGAGAGGAGATCCTTGGTCCCATGAAGGCTGGAAGTTGTGTGTGGCATAATTCGAGGGTGGGGAGGTGAGGTGTGGGGGGGATAGGTGGGGGCACACCCTCATAGAAACATGAGGAGTTGGGATGGGATAGGGGGTTCCTGGGAGGGAGGGGGGAAATGGGGTAAGGGGAGAACATCTGAAATGTATAATAAATAAAAATAAGAAAAAATTACCCAGTACGTTGTATGTTAACTTAAAATATTAATAAAGAATAAAAAAGTAAGAAGAGGGAGGGAGGATAGGATTGGGGTTTCTGGGGGATGAATGGGGAAAGGGGATGACATCTGAAATGTAAATAAATATACAATTAAAAAGAAAAAGAATTGTCTAAGTATTCAGATACTCTTTTCATATCTGAATATTCCAGATTATTATCACTATTTATTGAAATAATGTTCTTTTCTAAAGTGAGTTTTCATATATATATTAATCTTTGTCTGGTTCCTTTTAATAATATATTATATGCAGTACTAGTTATATGCATACACCCATGGATAATTCATATTACAACTTATTTTTATTTATCCATATTTAGTTTTGAGAATTATATCACTAGTTTCTTCTTAACAATAATTTGACTTTTATTGATGTAATAAGATTCTAAAAATTTATATATTTTGATACATACTTTTCACCCAAACATGTACCACATATTGATTCTACTGAATGTCAGAAAATGCTTCAGCGGAACTTAAACCCTTCTGATTACATTCATAATACATTAAGAATCCATTAATTTAAATTTTACTAATGTTTACAAAAATATCTTATAGTTTTCCATATCTGCCATTTTAATTTACAATTTAAATGTTGATATTTTGTGTAATGTAACATTTTCTAAAACAATTTTTTGTATCAGTAATGGTAGAGTATATTTATTACAGTCAATGGCCTTATAAACATAAATTGTTGAAACTATTTGTAATAATAATTTTATTTAAATCCTTTATGATTTCTAATAAATTATATTATTTTCCAATATAATCGGTTCCCTTAAAGTACTAATGTTCTCATTTGTTTTCCTTTGCCTGTTGCAGTAGGTAAAACCACTAGAATAATACTCAGTAGTCTAAGTTGATTCAATAACAATTAAAGAGAAACATTTTCTTTTGGATTTGGAGAAGCAAAGAACAAAAATTAATGTAGTTTAGTATTATTCTTCACATATGATATACTCTAGCATTTTCATATCTCAGATATAAATAATAAAATACAGACAATAACGGACAGTAGCTATCAGCAGCCTTTACTTTTATATCATAGACTTTGATTATTTAACTTCCAATATGTGAGCATTTGTTGCCTCCTTATGTTTTCTAATTTTACTAATTTTACAGTTATTTCAGTGTATGGTAATATTAACAATTTGTTTCATTTTAATTTTAATTGCATTTTCCTGCATGTATGAATTAAAGGTGCATGTGTGCTTGATGCTAACAGAGGCCAAAAGAAGGTTTTGGATTCCCAGGAACTGAAGTGACAGGTGATTGGTAAGATAAGGATTCCTGGACCAAATCTAAGTACTATACAATAGTAGCAAGTTCTCTGAACCACTTAGCCATCTCTCCTTCTCTTAACATCTTTTCTTAACTCAAATTACTTGATCAATATGGAAATCCAATGGCTGTATTTTATTTAATTTTTGAAGTATAATAGTTTCAATATTTAGCACAATACTTGCAAAGATAACACAGATTGCTCATGTTCAACAATGAAAAGTATCTTTTAACATAATGGAACATAGTAAATATATGACAGTTCAACTTAGTATTGTATTATAAAGAAATCTACAGTACACATATTTGGAGAAGTTTTACAAGCTTAATTTGGGGGCACATGAGTAATAATGATTTTATAGACACAGCAAGCCCCCATGGAACCCCACAATTGTTCCTTAACACCAAACCCTAATGCAGATTTCTGCATTACTATCAATTACATGTTCAGTCTTACATGCATGAGAAAATTTTCTATGTAGCCCTTTGTGATAATATTTGAGTTCTTACTGAGCTTAAAATCACTGTATGTATGTGGTCGTGAATTTAGATATGTTAAAATGTACTGCTATGTGGATGATCAAGTTGACCAAAAAAAGTAGAAACACAAGTGTATTTCTCTAATATGTCCCAAGAAATAAAAATATTCAATAAAGGAGTATTAAAGAAATCAGTACAAAAAAAAATCACTGAGATTTGCTTAAGCTGAAACCAGCCACTTCTTGATTAGTGCAACAACAGGAGTTCATGATGTTTCTATCAATAGAAGACACTTTATCTATGCATTCGGTTAAAAAGACCTTTGAGCCATTTACATTTTGTACATAGCACAATGATATTATTTTATGAACATAGACTGTTTTAATCTATGCAAATATTTTGATGACTTTTATTTCTGAGTAGTGCTTCATAAATGTTTAGAATCAAATATTATCTTTTAATAAATGCACCAAGATTTTTTCTAAAATAGCATTTGGATGCTTATAAATATTCCATAATACTTGGTTTATTTGCTTATTTGCTGTAGTAAGAATGTTTGTGTCTGTTACATGAATATACACAAAATGCAATTATATAGAATAACATAAAATATAACTTTGCATAGATTATGGTATAAGAAGAGTACTGCTATATACATGCAATTTATTTCTCCTTTGGTTAGCGCCTGATAAGTTCATTCTTCTAAATTATTGATAAAAATCCTTTGTACTTTCATCTAGATGTTCCTTAAATACATTAAAATTTAGCAATCTATGATGCATATACATAAACAAGCAATAAACGAATTATATATATGTCTGGGTGTCTTGTATATTTCATATATATAATGATAGCACTTATGATTTCTATTATACATATATTATTGTTAATATTATATATTATGTATATAATATACATTATGCATGTTATATGTATAAATTCTATTATACATAGTTTATTTATCATAATAGATACATGTCCTATACAAAAAACACTTTATACAAGACTTAGTATTATCGTATTATAACTTAACCTCAATTAGAAAGAATTGCTTATCATTTTTATTTTTGATATCCTGATTCCTTGAACAAAAGCTTGCATGAGGTATTACACAATCTGGTAACTGTTATATAACACTAAGATAACCTATTTAATATTTTAAAACATTTGCATTATATTCACAATTCAACACGATTTGTGTGAAGTCAAACTATTTAATCTATTAGTAAAAAAATAAATGTTTTCATAATACACAGTGTTTTCTTCTGAATTTCCAGTGTGATTATCATTATTAACTCTTTAGCAGAAATCAATTCGCTTTGAAGGGTATCAATGGGCTCCTCAACTGTATTACTCAATTATAAGGAAATATTCCTTTTATTTTCCAACTGTTACTTTATTATTGGCTTTGAAGGGTGCCATGAATAAATAGTTCCTGAGTGTACAAGAATAGAAATGCATCCATTGAATACCATTTGTTATATATAATGCTATAGATTTACTTGCATAGTTTTATGAATGCAAGCAGCATAAGAGAATCAACACATGAGCAAAATGCATTCGTTTGCAAACAGCTATAATTACTTTAGTCCAATAGTGTTTTATTAATTGTAACAAAAACAATAATGATACAAAATGCAGTTAATATATCACCTTCCCCAATAAACATATGAAATTGTGAAAAAATGTTTTTGTCTAATAGCTTCAATTAGCATGTAGTGCTATTATTAAAGCAAGTATTTTTTCATGCTTAAAAATTACTAAGATTGCTTTTAGCAAAATAGGCATTTTTACTATATCCTGCCAATCCATGAGCATGGGAGATCTTTCCATCTTCTGAGATCTTCTTCAGTTTCTTTCTTCAGAGACTTGAAGTTCTTGTCATACAGATCTTTCACTTCCTTAGTTAGATTCACACCAAGGTATTTTATATTATTTGTGACCAAAGTACGGGTGCTTCACTCCTTCTCTGGAGTAACAAAATACTCATGAGAGCAAATATGGAGACAAAGGGTGGAGCAGAGACTGAAGGAGGGGCCTTCCAGAGACCGCCCCACCTAGGGATCCATCCCATGTGCAGTCACCAAAGGCAGACATTGTTGTGGATGCCAGGAAGTGCATGCTGACAGGAGCCTGATATAGCTGTCTCCTGGAGGCTTGGTCAGAGCCTGACATATACAGAGGCAGATGCTCACAGTCAGCCATTGAATTGATCAAGGGGTTCCCAATGAAGGAGTTAGAAAGAAGACTGAAGGAACTGGTTTGCAGCCCCATGGGTGAGTAACATTATCAACCAACCAGAGCTCCCAGGGTCTAAACCATCACCAGCCTAGGAGCACACAGGGAGGGACCCATGACTCCAGCTGTATGGAGGATGGCCGTCTGTGAGAGAGGAGGTCCTTGGTCCCATGAAGGCTTGATGCCCCAGTGTGGGGGAATTAGAGGGCAGGGAGGTGGGAGTGGGTGGGTGGGTGCACACCTTAATTGAAGCAGGAGGAGGGGGTGTGGTAGAGGGTTTCTAGTGGGGGATGGGGAAAGGGGATAACATCTGAAATGTAAATAAATAAAATATGCAATAAAAAAGTAGGAGTTTAAAAAACAGATTATTAAGATACCTTGGGATAGAGAATGTTATATATTTAGACACATACAATGTGTTTAAATTTACCAATGAAAAGTTTCCAGAATAAATGCTGAAACATACATATGTAATTTAAAAAGAGAAAGAAGTTGACACTTTCTAAGAAATTAAATGCACAAACTTCTTTAATTATCTCCTAAGCAATGCTTTCTATTAAATCATGTGTAGAATAATTAATACTTTCTACTAATGGATAAGAAATAACTAAAAATTATCAAATATCAAAATGCATTATTATTTAAAGTCAATGGGTCAAACTCAAAACAACTGCTTGAAAATAAGAAATAGACTTGTGGGGAAAATTTTCTTATACTAGAGAAGAGAGATGACAGAAGGTATTAAGAGAGAAATATTAAAATTCATTGGAAATATTTATAAAAATAACATAGAAATGTTTAAAAACACATGTAAATAATCAAATGGATGAAATAAAATAATAAATATTTTTTTAAAATTTCTTAAGACACAACCTATAAAATTGGTGGCATCCAGTAATTAAGACATTAACATGAATGGTTATTTCAATAGATATTTACATCACAAAACAGAAAGACTTCAAGTAAAATACTATCACTGTCGAAAATATAATTTGAAGTATTATTAGAAACAAATCAATAAAAAAGACTAAATATTTGTAATAGAATTCTTATATTTTCACAGTAAAATAATCAATGACATTAACATGAGCTTTTGAGATAAAATATGTTAAATTGAAAACCTCTTACCATGAAGGAGAACATGACACAGTGTATTGAAAAATAGAATTATAGTTATTTTATATATGCATAATTATTTAATGAAGTATTATTATTATATATTTATCCAAATGAATTAATCTTTTTCTTTTTTATTATAAGCTATTTTATCTATTTACATTTCAAATGTGGTCTACCCTCCATGTTTCCCCTCTGTAAACATCTTATCCCATCCCTCTCTTCTCTGCTTCTATGAGGGTACTCCTCCATACCACCCATATCTGACTCACTGCCCTATCATTCCCCTACACTGGGGCATTGAGCCTCCTCAGGACCAAGGGCCTCCCTTTCTTTCCATTGATGCCAGATAATGCCATCCTCTGCTACAGATGCAGATGCTGGCAGCCAACCATGACACTAAACACAGCGACTCCAATGGAGAATAGAGGGGAAGGACTGAAGGAGGTGAAGGGGTTTGCAACTCCATAGGATGAACAACAATATCAACTAAAGAGTTCCCCCAGAGCTTCCAGGGACTAAACCACCAACCAAAGATTACACATGGAGGGACCCATGGTTCCAGCTGCATATGTAGCAAAGGAAATAAACTTTTCTAAGACACATATTTGCACTCTGTGTATTGAAGCATAATTTTCAAAGGAAGACAATTAGAAACACGACTATTGCCCATGAACTAATGAACATATGAGAACATTTTTAGACTTAGACACTAGAATGCCATTAATCAAAATATGCACAAAATACAACTGTTTGTAGTAAAATGGATTACACAGGTGATCCCCAGATTACCGAAAATAAGACATGCATAGAAAGCATCTTCTCTAGCCTTCATGGGACCAAGGATCTCTTCTCCCACTTATATATAGCTCCCTTGCATATATAGCTGGAGCCATGGGTCCCTCCCTAAGCTCTCCCAGGCTGGTGGTTTAGACCCTGGGGGCTCTGGTTGGTTGGGATTGTTGCTTTCCTCATGGTGTCACGAATCCTCTCAACTCCTTCAGTCTTCACTCTATCTTCTCCATTGGGAACCCCATGATCAGTTTAATGGTTAGCTGTGAGCATCTGCCTCTGAATATGTCAGACTCTTGCAGACCTCTAAGGAGACAGCTATATCAGGCTCCTGTCAGCATGTACATCCTGACATCCACATCAATGTCTACCTTTGGTGACTGTACATGGGATGGATACCCTGGTGGGGCGGGGATATTCGAGGGTGGGGAGGTGAGGTACGGGGGAGAGTGGGTGAGGGTACACCATCATAGAGGCAAGAGGAGGAGGGAAGGGATAGAGAGTTCCTGGGAGGGAGGGGGAAAAGGGGGTAAGGGGAAAACATCTGAAATGTAAATAAAATTTCCAAAAAAAAAAAAAAAAGAAAAGAAAGCATCTTCTCACTCATATGAAAGACCTCATGTTGCCCTCAGTATGAATTGAGAACAAAATAACAAAATCTGAGGAGAGCATATTAAGGGTGAAATGAGGAATGATTAGCTAATGCTTGTCAAATGAATACTAAGTTGGTTCAATGATTTCTCATGTTTATTTCACAGTAGTGTGTCCATATATAACTCTGAATCTCTCCAACTAGGAAAAAGAAGTTTAATAAAAATTAGAGAAATGTTAGAATAGTACATTTGTTGATCCATAAACAGTATGTACTGTGTTACCCATACATTAGGTATATTTATGTTCCTATAAATATTTAATTTTATGAAAATATCATAAGTGAAATTTAGACTAATGTTATCAATCAGCCAATAATCAATAAGAGAATGAGACAAAAGCTTGACTCAGGAAGGAAGCCATATACTTCAATCATTAAAGCAATCATCACATCTTTTTGAGTTTTATTAAAGTAAGCTTGTTTGTACGTTGAAAGAGAATAAGTCCTACTGTTGAGTGATTTTACATCTAGACAAAAGTCATGAATGAAAGACCGTGAGTAGAAACGTCCACAGGATAAGTGTGAGCTATTGACAGGCCTGACCTGTATGTCGTAGAAAGAGAAGAGATATCACATCCATATCTTTTGGTTTTTCATTTCAGTGGGGAATGTAGGACACTTTTAAATCTATAAATAGAATTAGTCATGAATTAAAAACTTGAAAACTAATTTGAGAAATATGATACATCATATGACTTTAAAACAGTTTTGTTTTTTTCAAGACTTATAGTCTTCCATTTACTTACTTTATCAAAACAATTATGTCTTTTCTGTGTGGGTGCAGAAATCTATCTAGTCACTGAACTGAGTAGATAGTTTTTTGTGTGTAAAGCTCTTAATTTGCGAACATGACAGCTAGAGTCTGACATCCAACATTCACATGTGGCATCCTGCCTGCAAGCCCAACAAAAGTTTTTTTTTTTTTTTTTTTTACTTGGAATATGACTAGCCAAATTATCCAGAAAGATATGTTGTGAGATCAAGAGAGACTCTGCTTCAGTAAAAAGGAGGCATTCTATTCATGATACTATCAAGTCCATAACTCTATTTTACAGATACAGATGCTAATATGTGTGTCTACCCACATATCTATGTTTGCCCACACAGGAATGAACAGTTTATACATATACGTATATGCATACAGATACACATATGCATATACATATGCACAAGAACTAAATATCAAATACATTTTTCTGTTTTTGACTTTACAATAATTGAAATTTTAATATATAATATATTTACTTATTTGGAAAAAATCGATGTTATATTTTTCTTATAAAATATAACTATCATTTAGTTAGTAAGTGCACATCAATGTGACTTTAAGTATATTAATATTGAATTCATTATAATTAAATTATAATTGAATAATTATAATTCATAAATATAATCCATATGTGGTAGAATCTAAATATATAACACTGTAAGTAAATAAATAAGCCAAAATAATGGTTTGATATTAAATATGGTTATCATAGTACAGAAAAACATGAGTTAATAAAGACTATGAAACGTAACTTCTTAAACCGTAATTTGGTGTCATTCTAATAATAAATCTGTGGTTAGTTGTAGTATATCAACATATATTCTAAATAATAATGGTTTCAACATTCCACATTTGAGACAAATTATTTATTATTACTTAATTCAACATTTTCACTTATTTTCAGACCATTAAAGGGATGTATAAAAAATTAATAATTTCCTGAGATTACTTTGTAATTTGACATGATCTTATGTATTTAAAAAGACAGTAAGAATAATTACAGAGCTTGGATATGATACTGTGGGCACAGAGAGGATTGTTCAATTACATAGTGGATCTGTTAATAGTTTTATGGGAGGTGAAAAGTTTTGAGCAGTTACTTATTACTTCTGAGGTCTTCTTCACAAAGGTATAGTAGAACATATTCAAAAGACAAAGGATAGTTTCCTGAAGAAGGTAAACTTAGAAACTGGAAATTATGGCTAGCCAATATGGTTCTTTCTGTAGATCTTACTCTTATTAATATTTAGTTCAAAGTAATTATCAGAACACTCTATCATCTGTATGGATGAGCACTCTTCAGTTTTCCTGTGTTTAGTCATTAGTTCCAGTGTTATAAATAGTATCAGTGCTCTTGGTCTTACATTCAATACTGATACTACATCTTTCCTGAAGGAGAGAAAATGAACTGGAAATATACTAGCTTCACGTGGTGTGCTTGACATGATGAACTTCAAGCAGGAAAGTGAAATAGGAAGGCATGATCTTGTTCATATTTGTGATTTTTCTGGTTTTGAGATTTTAACATATTTACATCATCTCTCTCTCTCCTGATTCCTCCCTCTAAACCCTTACAAATTCATGTGATTTTAAAGAATGAGTCAACTAAGAAGTCATTATTGAGAAATTTATATATGCTTGAATATTGTATGCTATTTTAATACTTTAAAAATTATAGTACCAGGCAGTGGTGGCACATATGCCTGGCAGTGGTGGCACATGCCTTTAATCCCAGCACTTGAAAGGCAGAAGCAGGTGGATTTCTGAGTTTGAGGCCAGCCTGGTCTATAGAGTGAGTTCCAGGACAGCTAGGGCTTCATAGAGAAACCCTGTCTCGAAAAAAAAAAAAAAAAAATATATATATATATATATATATATATATATATATATATATATATATATTGCTTTATTGGCAATCTTTTGCTTCATTAAATTATTCTTCCCATGCCTATTCCAGGGAACACAGCATGCACATATAATCTAATGTAACCTCAAACTGGCATAATCTAGCTTTCTGCAGAAGGTAAGGACACTATGTAATACTGCCTAATATTTTTATGAAAATTATTTTGCAGACTCATACAAATAAAAATAAATCAGCATATGTTATTACAGGGTAATAACTCAATGTATTGATCCAGGTAATTATAAATAAGCCTGCATTTTTCCAAAGAATATCATTCAATATATTTCTATAAGTGAAATAATAATTAATACTCTAAGTAAATGAATTAAAAGATATTTCAATTAAAATTTAACTAAAAGAATGTCATATAATTAGCTCATGTTTATGATTTCTTTATATTAATCCTTGAATAAACATGGAAAATCATGAATATATTACTATTTTTCTTCTATCATATGTGTATAAATACGTATGCATCTGTTTCTCTGTGTATACGTCAGTTTATGCATCTTCATGAGAGTTCCCATATTTAAAAACGTTCACCGGGAAGTTCTGTCTTTCAACATATTTGAAATAAAAAGTTCTTAAATACCTTCAGATTTATCTGCCATGGACAATCTCACAGTAATTTTAGGTATTTTTATAATGGACATATATACATGGATATATGGATAAACATGTATCTTTCCCTCTACCATTATGTATGCCTTTACATATTCAAAAAATGGGTTTAAATTTCAAACACTTTACAAATTTTGTTATTGTATTTTTGTATTATTATTAAATGTATATTTTAAAAAATACTTTCTATATTTTGTTTAAAATAAGAAACTCCAAAATTTCTATTTACAGAATGCTGAAAATACTCATAAAAACAGTATGGAACAATCCAATGTTCACATAAAGGATAATGTATCCTTTATCATAAGTATATTTTACCAGACTAATAGTTATTGAAATTGTTGGTTTTACTTACAATAAAAGTAAAGTATTTTAGGAATTTATGATGTATTTGAAGGAATATATATTCCTGTAATAATATAAATATAATTAAACAGATACTATAGAGGATGAATAAAATAAATATAAGAAGGTTAAAGATGATCAGAAACAAATTAACCAATGGCCAACAAATAGCTTGAAAGCATCTTTAATGTAATCAGCAAATTTGTTTTGAGAAATAACATAAAAGCCTATAGAAACGTCACATTGTAGATATATAATATACTCTATTAAAATTATTATCCCACTAAGTAATACAAATTGTGAGCAACATAAAAGAACAGAAAAATTATCTAAAAATGCCTTTGGATCTGTATGCTACTCCAGGGAACTGAAAGTGGCTAAATCCCTGAAAATGAATACATTTAAGAAATATTCTCTGACTTTTGAAACTTAGAGGTTGTAGAATTGGACTAAAGGCAAAATTTGTTCAGTATTTTTGAAGCTAGATACATGATAATTTCTAAAAGTAATCAAAGGCAAAATATTCCTTTTAAATAAGACTAATACTTTGACCTAAGGCATGAAAAACTTTGAGGGGCAAAGGACCTTCTCATTTGTCCCTAAAGCAAAAATCTATAATGTGTTAGAAGATAAAAATTCTTGGGAACATATAAGAATCACATTTTAGAAGTCTAACATATTTTGTCAAATTTTATTATTGGATAATTCATTAGTTCTCATTTGTTTTTATTTTTGAAATATTTGCATTATTTCGCCCTTCCCTTTTCTTCTTCCAAACTCTTCCATATGTTTCTTCTATTCTAAAATCCTGTCTTCTTTTCTCATTAATTTTTGTTACATACACATATATATGTTCATATACAAATATATTCCTAAAAATAACCTGTTCTGTTTGTATAACGTTGGTTCTTTCTATGATTTAGGACTTATTATTTGGTATTGGATAATCATATATTCCATTTAATATAAAACACTACTTTCCCAGCTTACAGGTTTCTTAGTTGCCCATATTTATTTGTGTTTAGTTGTTGTCCCTTGGTATTTCCCCCACCCACTCTTGCATGTATAATGTTGTCCTTGTTCATCTCATGCTAATAAGTGTTGTTTCTGAGACTTTATTGATGAAATTTCTGGCATTCCTAGGAGACAAAAATCTCACAGAAACCACCCTTGACCCTTTGGAATTTAGAATATCCCTTTGCCCTGTTTCAAAATGTTCCCTGTGCCTTAGTTATGAGAGTTGTTTTGTAGATGTATCCCTTGGGTTTGTCTACACAATCCTGCAGTAAGATTAGTTATGGTGTTCTGTAATAATAGTCTCCATATTTGGCAAAGGATCTGTTGTTGTTGCTATTGTTGTTTTTGTTTTGTTTTGTTTGTTTGTTCATTTGTTTTAGTGAGAGGAGAGGATTGCACCTATCTTTAGATATAAGGACAGATATTTAGAAAAAGTTAAGGTTAAAACAGGTTACGTACAGTGTAAGAGTTTGTTATAAGTTCTCCTCCACAATCCATGATTTTACTGTCTGTGGCAAGTTGGCTTGGCTTCCAGTACCCAATATGATTTCCTCTGGTTAAGTAGACCTTATGTACATTTAGGGAGCTCTAGTTTACTTCAAATTTATGTATGCCAGTACTGCAACCTTAGAGATATTGCTCCATGCTAGTCACTAATGAGACTCATAGACATCAAAGATGGGTAAGACTGCTAATTGCTTCCTTTGTAAGTTTACATTGTACCTTCTGGTACTATAAAAGATAGCTATAATGGAAGAAGAACTCAGGTCAATTCCATCTCAGGAATCTCTGAGCCCTGCATTGGAAGTTTATAGTATCTCTAGCTATAGTAACTTACCTTCAGCCTCTAAGGAACAACAATAGGCAATAGCAATTGTTTGTGATATTTTGAATCATTTAATAAATAAAAATTAAATAATAAATAAATAATAAAAATAAGTAATTCTCATGTTTTTTGTTGCTGTTTATCTTAGATGATCTTTGGCTCTTAGATGGAGTATTGTCAGCTCAAATGACAAAATTTCATTTAGACAATTTTTATACCTATACACAGAATTAGAGATATATTTATAGATAAATAGTATGATTTCTTATAATGTTTTCAGACATCTTCACTGTTAGTTTACTCTCCTACTTTCTTTATTTTCCTTCCCCTACAATAATGAGATACCTAGCCCTCTTTTATTCCATTTCCCCAATCAGATAACTGATTCACTTATCCTCTCAAGTGTCCTTCTACACCCCTATCCTGACAATGGATTCTTTTCCTTTTCTTATTTTTTTCAGTTAACCTAATATTCTAGAAGATGATGTCATCATAAAATTGTTCAAGTTTTATATCAAAAAAAAAATCAAGACTGAATTCTCAATTTCTATGACATTCAGCCAGGAAATACAAATAGCTACATGAGTTCATGGCTTTATGTATGAAGCACGTAAATATGAGTATGCTTAGATAAATTTGAAATAAATCTCAGATGGCTATTGGAAATATTGTGATGAGAAATAATTTTTCACAGTACAATTTCAAAGCAATTTTATAAAATGTCTATGTACAACATTCTTTGTAAGCAAACCTCTAGATCAGGCTCAAAACATTTGGGAGAAGAGATTGTAGCTTAAGAGCAATTTCTAGGACAAAGATGTTTCAGACTTTCATTAAGATGTTTAAAGATGACTGCATGCTCTAGTTCCTTTTAATCATAACTCTAAGATTTTTTACAGCAGAGAAGAATCATTAAAACTTTTCAAGCTCCAAAACAAAGCGTGTCTATTACCTTTATAATTTATTTGATCACTTATTTAGTATCCAAAGCCAATTATGTATTTTATATGGATAATAATTGTATTTTGCTATTCATATTTTCTTTAAAAACAGAATACATGAGCAATCTGGTTTCTTACATAATAAACTATAAGTGTTTTAATTACTTAATGTAATAATAACCAACTTCTAAATCACATTGTGTCCCGATTTGCATGTCGTGGACGAAAAGATCATAATTGATTATGACTTTTTTATTACTACTTTTATTTTTTTGCAGTTGAGCCATTGCCCCTCTTGGTCCCTCCTCCACAGTTCTTCATTCCATTTCTTGTCCTTCTACCTCTAAGAGGATGCCATCACAGTCCAGGCCTTCCACAACAGCTTTTCAAAATATGGAACTCTTTAGAATATAGTATGGCCTCTGTACAAATATCACACATAGAATGAGTAATGGTGTGGGGTTTTCTGCAAATCCCAGTATCAGAAACGTAATGATCATTAATAAAAGCACAGGAATACAGGAAACATACCTAAACATAATCAAAGCAATATGCAGCATTCAAAACTCCAACCTTAAACTAAATGGAGAGAAACTAAAAGTATTTCTTCTAAAATTAGGGCAAAAAAAAAAAAAAGCTATCCACTCTCTCCCTGTCTATGCAATATAGTACTTGAAGTTCTAGCCAGAGCAATAAGACAATTAAAGGAGATTCATTTGCTATATATATTAGAAAGTAAGAATTAAAAGTATCACTATTTGCAAATGATATGATAAACAACTCCAGAAATTCTAACAGAGCAATACTATAGCTGATAAGAACCTTCAGCAAAGTGGCTGGATACAAAATTAACTCAAATAAATCAGTAGCCTTCCTTTATACAAATGATGAACAGGGTTGAGAAAGAAATCAGGTAGAGAACACCATTGTCAATAGCCATAAATATAAACTACCTTGGTGAAAATCTAAGCAAGCAAGTGAAAGAACCATATAATAAGAATGTCAAGTCCCTGAAAAAAGAAATATAAGAAGACCTAAGAAGATTGAAAGATTTGTCATGCTATTGGTTAGGTAGGATTAACATAGAGAAAATGGCAATCTTACCAAAACAATCTAAAGATTCAATGCAATTTCCATCAAAATTCCAACACAACTTTTTATAGAACTTGAAAGAGAAATTTTCTACTCCATAAGGAAACAAAACAAACAAACAAACAAAAAACAGTATAGCCAAGCAATTCTAAACAGCAAAAGAACTTCAGGAGGAATTATCATCCCTGACCTCAAGAGCATTAGTACTACAGAGCATTAGTGACAAAAAGTGCAAGGTATAACAGAGATAGACACATTGATCAATGGAACTGAAGAGAAAACTTCAAAATAAACCCACACACCTATGGACACTTGGTTTTTGATAAAGAAACCAAAGCCATACAATGGAAAAATAAAAGGATCTCAAAAAAAATATTGCTGGTCTAACTGAATGTCTACATGTAGAAGTGGCAAGGAGGAGGATAGAGACAGGAATGGGGGCATGTTCAGGATCATGTGTGGGGAGGAAAGGAGATATAGTTAGATGACTATAAAAATGAACAGAAATCTGCTACTGACAGGAGTGAGGAGGTTGGAGGTATCACCAGGATGAGCGAGAGACCTGGGATAAGGAAGGCTCCAAGAATCAATGGGATGACTTCAGCTATGAACCACTGTATTGGCGATATGTACTCAAGCAGGGACGCTAGTGAACAAGCCATTCACAAAACTATAAACCAAAAATTTACCCTTTCTACAGGAAATTCAGGTAAAGGCATGGAGCAGAGACTGAGGGAATGACCAACCATAACTGGTCTAAAATGAGACCCTTCCAGGGACAAGCACCAATACCTGACACTATTAATTATAAGCTATTATGCTTGCAGACATGGACATGTTGTTCTCTGATAGGCTCCACCCAACAGCTGACTCTAGACAGAGCCAAACCATGAATGAAGCTAGAGAACTTTATGGAAGAATAGGAGTAAGGATAGTGAGCCCTGAAGGTATTAGGATCTCCACAGGAAGATCAACAGAGTCAACAAACCTTTGAAACTCTCTGAGTCTGAACTACCAACTAAAGAATATACAGGGGCTGGACTGAGGACTCCATGCAGATATGTAACAGTTGTGCAGCTTGCCCTTCGTGTGGATCCTAGAAAACTGGAACTCTCTTGTCTGGCCCCAGTGGGAGACAAAGCACCTAGCCTCGCAGAGAATTGAAGTGCAAGATTCGTGGGAATACCCACATATGTCCCCACTTGCTCAGAGGCAGAGAGACTCAGGAAGGTTTGTGGAGGTGACAGGGAAGGAGACAGTGATCAGCATGTAAAGTGAATATGCAAAGATTAAATAAAATAAAAATTATAAAATAAATTTTAATATTAGTTGAGAAATAGAAAAGAACAAGCTTCTAAGTGATAACAACCAAACAAGACAAAATAAAATGTTGTTATATAAAGCAAACACTTCACATTATGGCTGGACAAGGTAGCCCATTTTAATAGCATTATAGTCATCTAAATACATCTATTATAATTCCCAATGGATTTTTAAATTTCATGTTCCTTTTCATTTTGTGCAGTTTCCTAAAATATACCTTTTTTGTATGGGTGGAGATAAGGGAGACTCTTTGATTATGTATTTCCCATCCATGTGGAATAAAGTACCCAAGATATTTCACTGAGAATTGTCTGAGACTGGCTGTTTTAGTGAGCTGTAATACTTTGGAGAAGAGCTTCCTCTCTAGAAGTCATCACTGGACTTTGGACTTGTCTGAAGAGTAGGCTTTCCCATATGGACAATGACACAAGCAGTCTCGGATCTACTACATATCTGCTAGGTTTGTGGATCAGTAGGTGTATGTGTTTTGGTTGGTGGCTCAGTCTCTGGGAGTGTTCAGGGTTCCAGTTTAGTTGACCCTATGGATCTTCTTGTGTGGTTACCATCTCCTTGAGGTCTTCAATCCTTCCTCTGACTCTTACATATGGGTCCCACATCTCTGTCCAACGTTTGCCTGCTGATATCAGTATAGGTTTTGGACAGCTGCTGGATAAGACTCACAGAGGGCTGCTATGTTATGCTATGCTCCTGTAGGCAACAGCTTTAGGGATAGCCCTTGTTTGAGTTGTTTGGGATCCACATGAAGACCAAGCTGCACATCTGCTACATATATTCGGGGAGGCCCAAATGACTGTTTATTTTTGAAATGAGCACTTTTAGTGTCTTGATGCTTATACATTCCAAGTTCTGTAATTTTGTAAGTAGTTGTTTTATGGGGAAAAGACAATTATCTTGAGAATTAAAAACAAATTAAATTTAATAGTGTATTGTCACAATGTGCAAGCTTAAAGAAGTTAGACATAAATTATTATCAAAGTAACAAAAATATTTTCATGAGTTATCAATGTTAATCAGTTTGAGCATGAACTTATTCATTATAAAATCACTTGAGTTCAGTAAGAGTGTTCAAATGAATTAAGAGGAAGAAAAAGAAGGCAGGAACTGTGTATCATCACACAGACTTACAAAAGGCTTACACTACTCTCAGTATTTAGATATCTGAGGTTGGTACTCTGTAATTTCAGTTTTCAAAAATGATTTTTCATCATTACTTGCAAGCAAAGTATGAATCTTTATAATGGCTAGTTGATTTGGTCTATAAAGTTAAAAAAGTTATTGTTTTTACAATGTGTTAATTGTTTACATATCCACAAGTTTTTTTGTCTACTTCCTTTATAATGCAAATATTAGCTATACATTTTCTTATCTCTCTTATAGTTATCATTTTTAAATTTGTTATATATCTTAATGCATAATTAAATATCTGTATAATTTTAAATATCCTTTGAAATTACAAACGTTAGGTGTAATTTTTCTCATAAATGTCAGTAAAATTGATATGTATTTTTGAAGTTTGAGTAGGAAAATACAGGTATTTGAAACTTAAATTGATAATGAAGGAAACATAACTGACAGAAAAGTAACTCTGACCAAATAATGTTGTTAACTGAGCTCAAAAAGCAAGATTGCAATTTATCATGAACAAATTATTGTACAAAGAGTATAAAATAAGTTATTCCTCCCATCATAATGATAAATGGTCAGGATAAGTGGTAAAATTGATATAGAGTATACCTAGTCTCTCTAGACTGAAATACAATATTTTATGAATTTAAAATTGTTTTATCAAGTGTGTGTTTATGGTGGTTTGAATATACTTGACCCATAGGAAGTAGCATTCTTCCTAAAGGAGGAAATGGTTTTGTTAGAGGAAATGTGTCACTATAGAGATGGTACTTTGAGATCTCTTATGCATGGTCAAGTCTGGCTAATGAAGAATTCTAGTCACCTTCTGTCTGCCTGGAAAAGATAGTTTCCTTTTGGCTGTCTTCAGATCAAGATTTAGAACTCTGGGCTCCTCTACCACCAAGTCTTCCTCCATGATGCCATGCTTCCCGCCACAATGATGATGGATGGAATCTCTGAAACAGTAAGCGAGCCCAATTAAATGTTTGCCTTTTGAAGAGCTGTCTTAGTCATGGTGTCTCTTCACAGCAATAAAACCCCAATAAGACAGTGTTACAAAGTACATGTCATCTTGTTCACACAGAATTTCCTTATTTTCAAGAATTATGGAAGCTCTGCAGTAAATTAGAAGAGGCCTTAATGTTGACCAATTGTAATGAGTCTAGATACTGGAAATTAGGAAGATCTTTCAATGATATTCATCTCCATCTTTAGCAGGAGATAGGTTACTGATGTTGTGAGGTGCTGTGACAAATAATAATAAATGGCTCTGTTAAACCTCTGAACAAGTATAGTAAAGACTAACTATTTCTAGTGCTCAAAGTTGTTTGAATATATATAATTCTCAATAGTTAGTATCAAATGATGAGAACCACTTAAAGAAATATCCAACAACCTTATCTATCAAGGAAATGTAAGTCCAAACTACTTAGGGATTTCATCTTACTCTTGTCAGAATGGTTAAGATCAATAACTTTAGAGACAGTTCATGATGGCCAAGATATGAAACAAGGGGAACACTCTTCCATTGCTGGTGGGAATGCAGACTGTTACAGCCACATAGCAAATCATTTTGGGATTTCTCAGAAAATTGGGAATAGTTCTACATGAAGACTTAGCTATACTCCTCTTGGGCATATATCTAAAGCATTCTCCATGCTGCCATAGGATGCTTGTTCAACTATGTTCATTATAGTTTTATTCATAATAGATAGAACCTGGAAAAATGCTAGATGTCCTTCAATGAAATAATGGGTAAAGAAATTGTGAGGCAATTTTTTTTTTTTTTTTTTTTTTTTTTTTTTTGGTTTTTCGAGATAGGGTTTCTCTGTATAGCCCTGGCTGTCCTGGAACTCACTCTGTAGACCAGGCTCAGAAATCTGCCTGCCTCTGCCTCCCAAAGAGGCATTTCTACAATGGAGTTTTACTCAGTTGTTAAAAGTAAATGGAATCATTGAATTTGCAGACAATTATATTCAGCTAGAAAATAACCATCTTGAATGGCATAATCCAGACATCGAAAGACAAATATGACATGTATACACTTATATGTAGATATTAGCTGATAAAAAATATAATTAAGTTATAATCTACAGATCTAGGGAGTTTTGCTAATGAGGGGGGCTGTTGGGAGTTGTCAATCTTCCTGAGAAGAGGAAATAGAATAGCTTCTGCAGTGGACTGAGGATAGTTGGAACAGAAACAAATGTTCACCTGTGGGGAGGGATTTGCCAGAGTAATGGAGGTACAGAATAAATTAAGCCAAATATTATTTAAGGCCTATTCCATTAGAGGGAGTCCTACATTGCTAAGATGCCTGCAGATTGGATAGCCCAGAGACATGGGGTAGAATTAAACACAACTCAAAAAGACAAACAAACAAACAAAAAACCCAAAACAAACAAAAACAAAAAACATGGCATAGATGATTTCTAATGATAATCTGTTATACTTGTAGATAGATGCTTGGTCCATTAGTTATCAGAGAGGCCTCTTCTGGCAGCAGAAGGAACTGAATACAAAGATACACTGCCAGATATTATGCAGACGAGAGTCTAAATTGGAGGTTTCTAACAGGTCTTCCCCTCAGATATCAGAGGAACCCAAAGAAGAAGTTAAGGGAAGGACTGTAAGAGTCAGAGGGGACGCCGGGCGGTGGTGGCACACTGCCTTTAATCCCAGCACTTGGGAGGCAGAGGCAGGCGGATTTCTGAGTTCGAGGCCAGCCTGGTCTACAGAGTGAGTTCCAGGACAGCCAGGGCTACACAGAGAAACCCTGTCTCGAAAAACCAAAAAAAAAAAAAAAAAAAAAAAAGAGTCAAAGGGGATAACAGAACACCAGAACATGGCCCACTAAACCAATCAAGCAGGGATGATATGCACTAATAGAGCCTGAAACCGAAAGCACAGGCCTGCAAGTGTCTAGAGCATATCCTCTGCATGTATGCAATAATTATTAGCTTAGTGTTCTTGTGAAGACTCCTCACAATGGAAGCATGCTATCTCAGACTCTTTTGTCTGCCCCTGAGCCTCTTTTTCTCTTATTGGATTGCCTTGTTCAAGTTCGATATGTGGACTTTCACCTTTTCTTATTGTATCATGTTAAATCCTGTCTGGTGGTCATCTTTTGGAGGTCTGCTCATTTCTGGAGACGAAACTGAGAGAAGAATCTACTTTCAATTGCAAAAGGAAAAGAAAAGAAATGAACGTTCTGTTCTGGTAAGGTGAAAAAAATTGCATTAACCAAAATTCAAATGTAAACATACTAATTTTTTATAGAGACTATAAATGTGAATTATTACTCAGCAAATGTATTTAGTTAAGTTAAAACATATAATTCATTCTTGCAAAAAGAATAAACATAAATTGAAAGTTGAAACTGAGCTTAAGGATATAAACCAATTAAATATACTGAAATAGGACATTAGATATTTTTTTCTTTTTACAGTATAATATACCTACTCAAATAAATGACATTTTTATCAATGTGTTTTATGGACACATTGAGCAATGCCAACAACAAAAATCACTGTTTTACTCAAAGTCCATCTGATTTTATTATGTAAAGGAATGTATTTTTCTCTCCACAGTTCATACTTATATAGACCTTTTTAATTTTATCAAAACAATTTGATCTGATATGATTGATAAATTTGTGATTTTTAAAATACATAGCTATTTATTAATTTATTTGTTTGTTTGTTTGTTTTTCAGGACAGGGTTTCTCTGTATTGCCCAAGCTCTCCTGGAACTCACTCTGTAGACCAGGCTGGCCTCGAACTCAGAAATTCGCCTGCCTCTGCCTCCCAAGTGCTTTGATTAAAGGCATGCGCCACCACTGTCCAGTTACATGGCTATTTATATTAGCTTGTCTATGATTTTCTTCTTAAGAGATCAGTAGGTTGACAGAAATTAAACCCAGTACAACCAAGTGTTCTACTAAAGGTCAGCTATAGACACACAAATATAAGCACACAAAATTACAGCTTTTAAAAAAGACAATACACTTTAGGTTATTATTTCTACTAATGACTTTTTATCACATAAAATAGTTTTATTACTTTTAATTTTTGATGTGTGTGGTGTGTCTGTGTCTATGTGTGTAATCAGGAGTGCTGGTGAATGTCAATATCATAGGCATTAAATACCTTGGACAAGGAGTGTTAGACAGTAGTAAGCCACCCAAGATAGATGCTGGGAACCTAACTCAAGTCCTGTGAATCAACAGGAACTGCTATTAATTGTGGAGTCATCTATCTGCCACACAGATTCCACCCCTGAATTCAAGTTTCAGTTCCATTAACTCACAATAAATGAGAAGCCAATTTGTGACAACATGAAAATGAATTTCATGGTCTTTTTAAGGTGAAGTGTCATATTTGTTACAACATATATATACATTCCAACCACTGAGCATATACATCTGAAATGATGTGATTCATCTCTAAGTGCTACCTCATCAGAATGTCCTTTTGTGTCAATATATTCACTGTCATCATCTTTCTAATAAGATGTATATTCTAAATGACAGGTGAGACTTTACAAGAGATTTCTACTTCTCATTTCTTACTAGTCTCATCATTACTCAGGGCCGCACAGTCTTCTTTCTAGGATATCCCTCTAAATCACTTCACCATGTAACCAAAGCTACAGATAACTTCTGAGATTTGTTATTGCATAGTCATTCTATTCACTGGTGTCAGTTTCTCTCTTAAGTCACTTTGTGCTAAAATACCAGAAATGAGACTAATAATTTTAGTAGCTCACAGTTCTATAGGGCAAGAGATTCAAGGTCATTTTGTCAGTACCTAGACAAGGTCTCCCCTCACCCCCTATAACATGGTATAAGGCAGAGAAGCAAAAGCAAAAAAAAACCCACATAACCAATTTAATGTATATATTTCAACTGTACATGGGTGGGCAGGAGTACAATATGTATGTGTGTGTGTGTGTTTCTTTGCCTATGTGTGAGGGGATATAGAACTTAGAGGCAGACAGAACATTGTCACTATTTTATTCAGATGTAAAATAGTATCCTAATTAAACATGACTCTATTCTATCAGCTAACAAACTCATGTGATAAGGATTTTCAGTATCAACAACACTGTCATCATGGGCACTAACTTGTCCTCTACCATTTTACAGAGTTACAGAGATTTGAACTTAAGTCTTCATTCTTGAGCATCAAGTGCTCTTATAGAAATAGCCATTATACCAGGACCATTATACCTCATAAAATTAAATGTTTCGCTGGGCGGTGGTGGTGCAGGCCTTTAATCCCAGCACTTGGGAGGCAGAGGCAGGTGGATTTCTGAGTTCGAGGCCAGCCTGGTCTACAGAGTGAGTTGCAGGACAGCCAGGGCTACACAAAGAAACCCTGTCTCAAAAAACCAAAAAAAAAAAAAAAAAAAACAAAAACAAAATTAAATGTTTCAAAATATTTTGGCAATCAATTTATACACAATAATTTTGGAGAATAAATTTATCAAAGATAGCAATGCATGCACAGGTATTGATGATATTCTTAGATTATTTCCATTGTAACTGTTTGTTAATAAAACTGTTGCTGAAGATTTTTTTCTCTCTCTTTTATATGTGAAGAACTCTTCATGACTTCTTAACCATCAAGTACCTATACTTTACAATAGAGGCAATTATACATAGTAGCTTCTACCTGCTTAAATAACATAAAGTGATAGAAGGACCTCAATACCCAAGCTAAACATATAATTTTGTTTTATTAAGAGTATTTTAGGTTTTGCATCACAAAGTTAGTCAGCCTATTTAAGGCCCGGGACTAAAGAAATCAGCAGAAATAACTCAGTTAATGGTCCCAAGATGGGAGGAAGTGGGGTTGACAACCATGGAGAGGTTGAAAACCAGTCTTTGTACCAGCTCTCATCTTTCTCTTTCTCTCTCTGTCATTTCTCTGGGCCTTCTCTGACCTTTCAGATACATTATCATAAGTTAGCTATGGAGGACCACGAGACTCAAGATGAGGTTGTTACTTTATCCAGGATGTTCCTCAAACCCATCTCCACCCAACCTAAAAGAAGAGACTTCCACCCCTAGACCAAGCAGAGAGGGGTTACCCAGAACCCTCTCTGTCTGGCAATCTGAATTCTTGCTTAGGCTGTGAGGCTAAGCACTGCAAGGGAATATAAATAAAAGTTTGAAATATCTATCTGGGTTCTCTGATGACAAGCCTGACTGCATAGGGGTTGATGTCAAAAGTATCCCCTCTCCAGGAAAAAGACATCAAGGGTGGGTATGGCCCTCATGCCTCACTGGACAAAGACAGGAGGACCGGAGCCATTACAAGGTCCCCTTCAATTATTGGAGGTCAGGCCTCTATCCCCACCTTTACAAGAATAGAATCGCCAAGGCCCTTCTATACTTAGAGAAGGGAGGAGATGTCAGGAGCAGCCCTACATATACACTAAAAGACTAAAATCAGCCATCGGCCTAAAGTCAGCAATAGTTCTGACATACATTCATGCTAACACCAAGTCTTGGGTCTCTGTGGAAAAACACTGAAACATCAGGCTATAAGCTATTGTAAACAGGCGGCTTCTGTGGAAATTTACCAGCCCAAGTAGTCATAGGTCTTATAAATAGGCAGCCTCGGTGGACAGTACCAACTTAGATAAGGACAAGTGAATCATAGGCAGAGTCATAGTGACCTGTTCCCTGAAACTACACCCAGCTGATACCATGTTCTGAAAGGTATCTGTATTCCCCCTGAACACCTATGCTCCGGTGCCAATCCCTTCCCCACATCCTGCTTTTTGTGTTTATAAACCTTGTGTAAATAAGTAAATTATGATGTGATTTAAATAAATAAATAAATAAAGAGTATTTTAATATAAATTGTTAACATGAATGCTATTGCTTCTATTGAACAGTTATTAATAATACATTTTGTTTTATACCATAAATTTATAATTTCAAAATTCTGTCAAATGTATTTTTTCAGACAATGATGTTCTGCATTTAACAAAGAGCATACACTTTCTTTCATTGCTCTTAAAATTAAGTTCAGAATATTTGCATGTATAGCTAAACACACAATATTCTTAAAAGAGCAGTGTACTGTCAGCAGACAAGATAGTTTGATGATTTTGAATGAAATAAAATGCAGCATTGTCTACAGATAAACTCTATAAAAGAGTGTTGAAGAACAATACACAAAGAAGAGGAGGACAGTGCAAGTGGATACATTTATTTCACTAGAAATGATTTGACTCTGTGGCTATACATTATAGTATTGCAATTCTGATAAAGATCAGAAGTCTAGGCAACATTAGAGAGAATTAGTGAAACTACTGTGTTGGTGGCTCTTGATCTCAGCGGTAGACTGCTTGCTTAGCAGGAGCAAGGCTCTAGTTTCTATCCTTAGCGATATGTATGAAATTTATATTTTCTTTCATGGTTTATCAAATATTTAAATACATTTGATCAATAATTTAAATACTTATTTTTTAATTTAAATTAAAATAAATATGATGAATAGTGAAATATGCAAAATACTAAAACCTCCAAGCTTGAGGACATCTTTATTACATTCATTTAATTTATTGAAGTGCACTTAAAAGGGATATGCCTAAGGTTCTTGTAAAACAAAGTTAATGCAACCATATGTATTTTTATGGATGTTCATATTATTAATTGCATTCTATAATATACTAACTTAAAAATGAATACAAGTGAAAGTAGCTATTGTGTAACATTAGATTTAATTATCTTTACAATATGCTTAACGTAATCAGTAATGATACTTTTTAAATTTGTTACTAAATTATTAAATCATGAGTTTTAGACATTAAAAATACTTTGTGTTGGGTATTTTGTCTAAAGTCCTTCCTGTTCAGTACTGGGAACCCAATGAGTCTCTGGCATCTGGGACTTTCTAGTGGCTATCCCAGGTCCCCACCCCCATTGCTACTTTCCTCCTTTTCCATTTGTCCTTTATCCTTCATCTCCTCCCATATCTGAACTGGGCCCCTCTTTTTCCCTCTCCTCCTCTCTCCCTCTACTTCCTGAGCTTATTTTCTTCCCCCTTCTGAGTAGGACTGTAGCATCCACACTTTGGTGTGGTCTGCTTTCTTCTTGGGTCTTATAGGATTTGTGAGTTATATCGTGGGTATTCCGAGTTTCTTTTTGGCTGATATCCACTTATCAATGAGGACATACCATGTGGTTTTTTTTTTTTTTTTTTTTTTTTTTTTTTGTGACTGGGTTACCTCACTCAAGATATTTTCAAGTTCCATCCATGTGCCTGCGAGTTTCATGAAATCATTTTTTTTTAAATATCTGAATAGTACTCCATTGTGTAAATGTACCACATTTTCTGCATCCATTTCTCTGTTGAGGGACATCTGGATTCTTTCCAGCTTATGGCTGCTATAAATAAGGCTGCTGTGAGGATAGTGGAGCATGTGTCCTTATTATATGTTGGAGCATCTTTTCGGTATATGCTCAGGAGTGGTATAGCTGTGTCCTTAGGTAGAACTATTTCCAATTTTATGAGAAACTACCATAATGATTCCCAGAGTGGTTGTAACAGCTTGGAAGCCCACCAGCAATGGAGGAGTGTTCCTCTTTCTCTACATCCTCACCAGCATCTGCTGTCACTTGAGTTTTTTTTTTTTTTTTTTTAATTTTATTAATCATTCCACTCATTTACATCTCAAATAATACCTCACTTCCCAGTTACCCCTCTGTCACCTCCCCATCCCACATTTGCCCTTCCCTCTCCCGTTTGCTGTATGAGAATGCTCCGCCACCAAACCACACTCTCACAACCCATCTTTTGAGCATCCCCCTACTCTCGGACATCAAACCTCCCTGGGACCAAGGACCTCAGCTCTCTTCGCTGTTTGGCAAGACCATCCCCTGCTATATATGTATCTGGAGCCAAAGATCCCTTTCAGTTCACTCCTTGGTTGGTGGTCTGGTCTCTGGGAGAATTGAGAGGTCAGACCAGCCTATACTGTTCTTCCAATGGGGTTGCAATCCCCCTCTGCTCCTCCAGTCCTTCTGTCAGCTCCCCCACCAGATTTCCTAAGTTCAGACTGATGGATGGCTCCAAGCATCCACCTCTGCATTGTCACCTGAGTTTTTGTGACCCATTAAAAATATCTACTATTGCCTACAATAAGACGTTGTTATGAGCTTTGGCCGATTCCTGACTTGAAAGCAAACATAGGCACATCTATGTACACTTGTATTAGGTAGAAAAATAGAGAACAGGACTAGATAACATGAGTTTTGATGATCATTGAGTTAAGCTCTGTCAGCATAAGGGAAAACACAGGGAGTAGAAATAAACTCTGCCGGAAAAGGGTAAGATGTTGCTGTGAAGCAGTCTGATAGTGGAATGTTTCAGTAATTCTGAAATTATTGGAGGTCATATTTTTGAGTAATTTTGGGGAAACTATAGAACTTGATATTCCAAAAATGACATTAAAATCTTCCCAGACTTTTGTCTCCATTCAAACTTCCAGGAAAATTTAATTTTGACCATGAAACTTACAAAAGAAGTGACCCATTTTTAGTGATAAAATGGATGTCTGTCTCGAACATCCATTACTTTTATTAAAATTTAACAGTAATTACTACACTGGACATTTGTAGGTAGCAGCTCATCATTTGAGAGAGTGTCTCTTCAAGGATGCCTGGCTAGTCTCTTGCTCTTCTAAGGTAGCTTACAGACATGGTCTTAGCTTCTTTCAGGGAGATAAAATGGAATCTGATTTGTTTAAAGAACTAGGAACAGAAAAATAAAGGTGTTATGGGCACACACATCACATAGACATATACACACAAGTTCACACACATACACACAGAGACCCATATAAGCACTCAGACACATGTCCACAGCCTTTCACACGCTGAAACATATACAGTCATATGCATACACAAAAACACTCGTGCACAAATAGAAAACAAGACACATACACATACAAGTTAACACACACTCACACAAAAGTAATACATTTGTCCTTAAATTTATCTTATTTATGGATAATATACTGAGAAAATTTAGAAAAACATCATGAAGTTTGTTGTAAGAACATGAATCAGAAATTAGTAAAGCTTGGAAATTAGATTAACTGCTTTCAATAATTGAAAATTTTAATGTAAGAATTAAATCAGAAAGGAAACTTTCAGAATAGTATCACAAAATTAACTTCAGAAAATTGTAAGCAAAAAGAAAAATAATCCTTCTGTTAAAATGAAAGTAAAAAGGCACACTATTTTTTCAAGGGAAAACACAGAACAAATAATCAAAGATATGAGGAACGAATATGATTCCTTGGGTAAGAAAGCCAAAGAAAGGCCTAAAATGTTATACAAATAGTATGACAAATCCAATACTGAAAAGCAATATTAATTAGACAATATTTGCAAAATTAAACCAAACTTTAAAGGGCAACCCGAGAATCTTGGAGTCAGGCAAAAGAATCAAATCAATTAAAAGTCTAAATGAAGCTTGGCAGGTCGTCCTTTCCTTCTCCTCAACATTTGCATTTTGTGCTGGGAGACAATAAATGCATTATTCATGATATCCAAGAAAATAAATTGTGAACACAGGGTGTGTATGAACATTCTGTTATTCATAATTAAAGGCCACAAACATACTCCTTCCTACATGAAGGGCTCACAATGAATAATATTTTGAGCCTTCTTGAGAATTATACGTAGAAATATATTCACCTGATAAAATGATTATAAGAAGTTAAGGCAAATTATTTTTCTGATTTAATTCATAATTTCTCTCATTGCTTCAATAAAATTTGTTTTAAAAGTCACTTAATGTTGGGAAATTTTGACTCATATTTTGAGGTTGAAATTTGTCATGGTAGAGAAGGCATGGAACTGATGCTTCATCTGACATAGTGTGAATTTTTGGCAACTCTTTCTTATATCATTCAGCTAAGGAAGCAAATGGACCTTGACCAAAAGTAATTGTGGGCTCAAATACTGACTTTCTATCCCTTGGTGACCCACTTACAACAGCTAGATTCTACTTCATTAAAGTTTCTGCATCCTACACAAGCTTTGCCATTAAGAAAGAAGTCAAAATTCAAACACATGATCTTATGAACTATAGTCGACGCTTATGTCCTAAGTGTTGCATGTATACATATTTACTTTAATGATGTTTAAAATTTCCTCATAATAGTTTTTGTACAGTGAATGCTTCCTCCTATAGAGTGAAATATACATGACTATAAACCTATGTGAGAGGATAATGAATAATTTATCTAAGAAAATTAATTAAGCAAACATAACTATATAAAAACACGAGAGTGAATTCTGAATTTATGAGAAGAAAAGAGAAAATGACTTTGCAGACAAGTCAAGCATTATTGTAATTGTCTTGAATGGAAACCACCAAAGTTCAAAGGCAGGAGATAGTTGAAAGTGATAATTTAAGCATAATAATTAGAAAAATGAAATAATAATTTTTAACAATAAGTATGTACATTATAAAAAGCTAGTACACTTAGTGAATGCTTATAATTTACATTGTTGAGATAATAATCAGTCATGGTCAAAACTCAAACATGACATTATCAATCATGTCAATAAATAACCACCTATTACCAATTACAGATATTTTCATATTGAGAACAAAAGCCATGATTCCTATCATTTCATTTACTTATTTTTTATATGCATTCTGTTTATAATTTTTATAAAATTTCTACCTCATGTTAAATGACACAAACAGGTGTGAGGCAGACTTAGCTAGAGTGTAAACATAACCAAAGGTATTATGGCTTTTTCTGGAAACAAACTACATGGCATTCCTTTACCAATTCAGTTGGCCTCTGCAGAGACTCCTTCAGAGCCATCCTATCAGCCAGAAATGTTTTTTAAAAGTTGTTTTTAAATTTTTTGTTAATTTTATTTTTTATAGTCCAGCCATTACCCAACTCCCATACTGTCCTCCCTCAATTCCTCATCCCATTCCATCTCCCTACTGTCTCTAAGAGGATGTCCCCACCCACCTGCCCACACTAGCCAGGTCTCCCTACTCCTTGGAGCAGCAAGTCTCAAATCTTTTAAAAGTCTATTCCAGTTGCAACTTTATACAGACTTCTTGATAATTCATATCTTTATTGTAAAAGTTTCATGTTTGATCAAATAATCTAACCTTTCCAACTCCAGCATATGCCTTCCCAATTTTTCAAATCCTTACAACTATGTACAAAACATTAACATAAGATTTTACTTAACTTATGAACCCCTTAGAGTTCAAACATTTGGCCATTAAGTTGGACTACTCTCTGCTTTTGTGAGAATACTCCTGCTTTTACCTCACTATATTGACTTAATACGTTGATAGCCTCTATACCTATTTATGAATTGATTCAATAATGAGATTAAAACCTCTGGATCCACAGAATCAAGTGACACATTTTTATACTTAAGAACAGAATCAATGAACACATTGATAAAATTGGTTTTATCTAAGATGACTTCTAGAGTAATACCTGGATGATAAAGTAGGAGACTAAAAAGGGCTCAACACCATTAGTATGTAAAACAAAGATGTAATTCCAAGAGTAATAGGCAGTCACAAGATTTTAAATGACCTCCTAATAAGATTCACTTGATTTAAAAAAATAATATTGTAGATAATTCTTATAGAATTAAAATAGAAATGAAGCAGAGAACAGTAATTATACCATGACATATGGTAAATTGCTATGTTAGCTGTAGTAGGTATTGAGAAATGAACACATTGAAGTTCAAATAACCAAATCTCCCAATCCAGAAGCTATAAAGTTAAAACTTCAATCAGCCCTGCGTAGATAAATGACTCGTAGCTTTGGTAGCTTTGAAAGATGTCTAGAACTTGGAATATTAATATATCCTTCAGGAGGAGATACATGGAATGAATGTCAAGAAATAATAAAGAGTGGACAATAACTACTCTGACTGAGGAATGGTGGAGAATAGCTTAGAGCTAATGTCAGACATAATGCTTACTAGCTAGCGCCTAAAAATTGATTCCATGATATTGCATCCATATTTGAAACTGCTTAGGTGACCAAGAAACTGAAAATAGACAGATATCCTAAATACCTAGGGTAAACCTAGATACTACTAGTAAAATAAATAAATTAATAAAAAAATAAAATCATTCCAAATAATATTCTGCTGTATGTATAATTCCGTCTTTGATTCGGCCATCATCAGAGAAGCTTCCTCATGCAGCAGACTGTTCAAATACAGAGACCCACAGCAAGATACTATTACACAGAAAAAAGGCTATAAATGAGATGTCTCCATCAACTCTCTCAGAGCTCAGTGAATTCAGAAGTGAACTCAGTTCAAAGGAATTAGAATTTGGTTTCCTTTGTTAAAGTTTGATATGATGGTTTTTGTTTTATTTTATTATGATTTCTTTAGTTACATGTTATAGTTATCTCTTGAAAGCCTTCTGTTTTCTTCTTTAATTAATTGTTTTAATTATTTGCACTCCAGATGTTGACTTTCCAACAGTTCTTCATCCTGTTCCCCCTCCCCTTTGCCTCTGAGAGCGTGTCTTCCCTCTCCCAAAGGCATCCCTTCTTCCCTGGCCCTTCAAATCTTCAGAGGATTGAAAGCCTGTTGTTTTCTAATGAGAAACAGAAAGTGAATGATTCCAGATTGGGGGTGAGGGAGGAGGAATTTGCAGAAGTAGAGGTATCAGGATGTATTATATGAGAAAGGGATCTATGTTCAATTAAAGAGGAGATAGCTGAGCTGGTTTGAGTCGATATACCTCCGCCCCAGGCTCAGGTCTTTGAACAACTTAGTCCCAAATTACTGATGGTTTTTAGGGAGGTTTAGGAGATCTAGCCATGTTGGAGAAAGTATATCACTGAGGGTGGATTGAAGAGATTATAGGCTCACCAAACTTCCAGTTCACTAGCTCAGCTTCAAGATAGTGTTTCAAGATATGACATTTCAGCAGCCCTCCCCTGCCCCCACTCCTTACACTTGCTGTCACACATTCCAACCATTAAAGATTCCAACACCTCTTGACTCATAAGACAAATAAAGTTTTTTGCATAAGCCACATTTTTTTCCATGGGGTTTTATCACAGCATCAAAAAACCATACAACCCAACTCACACAATGAATTATAAGAGTAGGCCAAAAACATAATTAGGACTATGGCTACGATAGGTGAAATGAAACTTTTCATAATTAAGACACTATTCAAAAATACTGCCAGCTTTTAAGTGTAATTATCATAGGGATAATATAATCAAATTTGCTTTTCTTAACTCTAGGTAAAAGAAATTTTAAAGATACTCCCTGACAAAATAGCTTGTTTGAGACTTCTTGGATGAAACCTAACAGCTAATAGAGAAACAGTGATTCAATTTGGGCATCATAAAGGACTATATTAATACACAAAGAACATGTGACTTACCTATTAGCAATTTGCTGACACCATCATATTTCCTTATAGGAATTTTGTATTGAAAACAGATTTTCAATACACTGTATTCTGCATGTTTCTCCTCCCTCCAACTCCACCCAGATCCCTCCATCTTACCCACCCAATCAAATTCAAGAGTGTTCTCTCTCTCCCTCCTCCTTCCTCTCCCCCTCCCCTTCCTCTGCCCCTTCCCCTATCTCTCCCTTTCTCTGAGAGACAATCACTTAAAAATAATAAAATAAAATTAGATAAAATAAAAACAAGCCAGAATAGAAATAAAAAAAGAAAATGAACCATAGCAAAAGCACAAAATCAAAGTCTCCTTCTGCAGAGGATGGGAGCAAATACAGAGATGCAAAGCTGGACAGTGTGCACAAGGAGTCATCTTAGGCCACTCAGCCCCAAATAGGCTATTAGCAGTGATTACATTCCTTAAGGGATCAGAGAACCCTGTGAGGACAGAAAGATTGTCAGAGACAGAGGAGGTGGGTCACACCATGGGGACAGAGCCTTCTAATCATAGCCAGATAGATGCACATTGAACTAACTGCAACTAGGGCAGTGTACACAGAGTCTCCACAGGTCTGAGCCTAATGTGGCCCCAGCACTGAGAGTAGAATCAGACATAAGCCTATATTCTAGCACAGAATCTATCTTCAGTTGATAAGTGCTCACAAATGACAACTTAGCTTTCTCTAATAGAGCTCACTGGGGATACAAATCAGTCTTAAGAGCAGTTGCTATACCCAGCAGTAGATGGTCAACATAAAACAAGTGCAGGGGAGGTTCTTGGTCTCACCATGCTTTACCAGGTCTTTTTCCATCTTAGTTTATAGTTCCACTCTTTGTTGCTGATGTCGTTTTATCCACATATTAGCCTTCTATCCACTATTAGGAATCTTTATGACAATTTTTCATATTCTCAGACTTGTATCAAAACTACCCACACATTTCACTGATACATGAAATAGATGTAAGAGTTTAAATGTTAATGTTAGCTCTAAATTGTAAACAATGAGCATACAGACACCTGTATCCTTTCCTTTTTTGTTTGGGTTGAGTTTTAGCTTTCCTGGGTTGTTTGCGAAAGCAAGTAAAAAGAACTTCAAGTGAGAGAATAACTGAGTTAATTTAAATGTTTTCGTTTGGCACTATTAAAGACAGCTTTATTGGTGGGGTGATTTTGGACTATGGAGTTGCTGCAGAGTTACAGGACTTTTCCTTCACACATCATAATAGAGTCTACTAGGTTTAAATGGAACCAGGCCTGGAGTGGGCCTCAAGGCAAGAAGGATGGATGTGCTCCAATACCACCTAATGATTCTGCTGGCTACAATTATGATCTGGCTGTTCAGAGAAAAAGCTTACGCAGGATGGATATAAGATGAGTCTTTCAAACAAAACTACAAAAGGATTTTAATTTCTAAAATATAAAATAATAAATGCATGAAAATTTTATTTATATTCATTCATTATATTTAATTTTAAAACTAAAGACTATCTTATCTGTGCTCCTGTTAATAGCTAGGTGCTATATAGTTTCATGATAACATGCAATTGATTAAGTACAATATCCGAATAAATAAAACTGTTGAACTATGATGCTATTATAATAATGATTAATACTCCTAAACTTACAGGCTTTTAGAACTGGGAATGCTGGGAGAATGTTACCACACAGCTGTTTTGTTTGTTTTATATATTTTTTACCAGTATTCATTAGCCATAACAAATAGTTCGTCTACTTTCTGACCTAAATTTCAAAAAATGACTTTGAAATATTACTAGAAAATATATAAACAAAATTATTGACTTTAAAGAATAAAAGGTATATTAGAAGATGACAGAAAATATACATATATATTCATTACACATAGATTAATATTACATATTATTCCTCTTTACAATATACAAAGATAGATATATTAACCTTCACAAGCAGTCCAACCCAAAGATAACTTAACAAATTCATAGAGCTAAAGAACATTGCCTAGGGCATGTACCTCAGCAGCAGATAACTTGGTAGTGAAAAACAAGGCCCTATTTTCAGCATCATGATTATATGTTCCAGAGCATGTGGAGCTGGTAAGGACTTGGACCCCCTTCTACCATTCTCATTTCTGAGTTTCACAGGGTTTGGACTCACTCAACCTTACCAGTTCTTCTGTCTGCTGGCATAGCTCACTTGCCCCTTATGTATCAGTATTTTGAAGAATAGCAGATAAAATCTTCAACCTCCACTGTTAAATTCAAACATTTAAAAAGGTAGTGTGTACTTACATATGATGTCAACTTATATGAGGTCAATCACAAAACTATTGAAAGTTAAAAACCAACAGTTCTTAATTGTTTTCTTTAAGTTTGTTATTTGAACATGCATATTCATTAGCTTAGAGGACAAAAACTGGCATTGAAATCTTACTGTTTCTCACTTTAGATCAATCTGATTTTTTCCATATTTCTCCAATACATCTAATGGTCTCTTAAATAGAATCCCTCTGAAGAAGCACAGTGTTTTGTTTTATTTTAAATTAGGAAAAATAGTCCCTTTGCCTGGGGCAGACCCTTAGCTGGTCTGCTCCTGTGGAAACACCAATCCTGAGACATCCTAGAGGGACCAACTGCATCCAGAGCAGAGGGTAAGACACCTTGCCCACCACCCCAGCCCCAGAGTTACAACTGGGACTCAGGGGGAGATTAAGGAACTAGCAGGCACCCAAACCCCGCCCCTCCAGAACACTACCACCCTTCTGCCCAGAATCTGTTCCCTTTGCCTGGGGCAGACCATTAGCTGGTCTGCTCCTGTGGAAACACCTATCCTGAAACATCCTAGAGGGACCAACTGCACCCAGAGCAGAGGAGGGAGCGACTACATGCAGAGCAGTGGAAACACCTGATCCTGAGACAACCTAGAGGACCTACTGCTTCCAGAACAGAGGAGGACCTACTGCATCCAGAGCAGAGGAAGCTTAGGATCACAGGAACACAGAGACATCTGGAATCTGAGGAGATCTGACACAAGCAAGATAACTGGAAAGACAGACTCCAGTCAGACACAGCGACCACAGGTAACACTAGAGTCAACCAGATGGCGAAAGGCAAGCGCAAGAACACAAGCAACAGAAACCAAAGTTACCTGACATCATCAGAACCCAGTTCTCCTACCATAGCAAGCCTTAGATTTCCCCAACCTAAAGAATGAGATGCTCATAAACATACAAGAAGCCTACAGAACGCCAAATGGACTAGACCAGAAAAGAAATAACCCCCGACACATAATAATCAAAACACCAAATGCACAAAACAAAGAAAAAATACTAAAAGCAGTAAGGGAAAAGGTCAAGTAACATATAAAGGTAGACCCATAAGAATTACACCAGACTTTTCACCAGAGACTATAAAAGCCAGAAGATCCTGGTCTGATATCATACAGACCCTAAGGGAACACAAATGCCAGCCCAGTCTGCTGTACCCAGCAATACTCTCAATCACTATAGATGGAGAAACCAAGATATTCTATGACAAAACCAAATTTGCACAGTATCTTCCCACAAACCCAGCACTTCAAAGGATAATTGATGGAAAACACCAACACAAGGAAGGAAACTACAACTAGAAAAAGTCAGGAAGTAATCTTCCAACAACCCCAAAAAAAGGTAGCTACACAAACATAATTCCACCTCTAATAACAAAAATAATAGGAAACAACAATCATTTTTCCTTAATATCGCTTAACATCAATGGACTCAACTCTCCAATAAAAAGACATAGACTATCAGACTGGATACATAAACAAGACCCAGAATTTTGCTGCATACACGAAACGCACCTCATTGACAAAAACAGACTCTACCTCAGATTAAAAGGCTGGAAAACAATTTTCCAAGCAAATGGTCCCAAGAAAAAAAGCTGGAGTAGCCATTCTAATATCAAATAAAATCGACTTTCAACCAAAAGTAATCAAAAAAGATAAGGAAGGACACTTCATACTCATCAAAGGAAAAATCTACTAAGATGAACTCTCAATTCTGAACATCTACACTCCAAATGCAAGGGCACCCACATACATAAAAGAAACTTTACTAAAGCTCAAAGCACACGTCGCACCTCACACAATAATAGTGGGGGATTTTAACACCGCTCTCTCTCCAATGGACAGATCATGGAAACAGAAACTAAACAAAGACACATTGAAATTAACAGAGGTTATGAACCAAATGTATTTAACAGATATCTATAGAATATTTCATCCTAAAGTAAAAGAATATACCTTTTTCTCAGCACCTCATGGTACCTTCTCCAAAATAGACCATATAATTGGTCACAAAACAGTCCTCAACAGATACAAAAAGATTGATATATTCCCTTGCATCCTATCAGATCACCACGGATTAAGACTGGTCTTTGATAAGGACAGAACCAAGGGAACACCCACATGCATGTGGAAACTGAACAATGCTCTACTCAATGATGACTTTGTCAAGGAAGAAATACATAAAGAAATTAAAGACTTTTTGAATTTAATGAAAATGAGGAAACATCATACCAGAACTTGTGGGACTCCATGAAAGCAGTGCTAAGAGGAAAACTCATAGCTCTAAGTGCCCACAAAAAGAAATTGGAGAGAGCACAGATTAATAACTTGACAGCACACCTGAAAGCTCTAGAACAAAAAGAAGCAAATACAGCCAAGAGGAGTAGGCATCAGGAAATAATCAAACTCAGGGCTGAAATCAACCGAATAGAAACAGAAAGAACTATACAAAATATCAACAAAACCAGGAGTTGGTTCTTTGAGAAAATCAACAAGATAGCTAAACCCTTAGCCAGATTAACCAGAGGGCACAGAGACAGTATCCAAATTAATAAAATCAGATCTGAAAAGGGAGACATAACAACAGAAACCGAGGAAATTCAAAAAATCATCAGATCTTACTACAAAGGTCTGTACTCAACAAAACTGGAAAATCTGGAAGAAATGGACAATTTTCTAGACAGAAAGGACCTTCACATAAAACCAGACACACTGAAACTAATAGAAGAGAGAAGGTGGGGAAGACCCTCGAATATCTAGATACAAGGGAAAAGTTCCTGAACAGAACACCAATGGCTTATGCTCTAAGATCAAGAATTGACAAATGGGACTACATAAAATTGCAAAGTTTCTGTAAGGCAAAGGACACTGTCAATAGGACAAAATGGCAACCAACAGATTGGGAAAATATCTTTATCAATCCTACATACAATAGAGGACTAATATCCAATATATATAAAGAATTCAAGAAATTAGACTCTAGACAACCAAATAACCCTATTAAGACCTAATACCAATTCTCTTCAAACTATTCCATGAAATAGAAACAGAAGGAACACTACCCAATTTGTTCTATGAAGCTACAATCACACTCATACCTAAACCTCACAAAGACCCAACAAAGAAAGAGAACTTCAGACCAATCTCTCTTATGAATACTGATCCAAAAATACTCAAAAAAGTTCTAGCAAACCGAATCCAAGAACACATCAAAACAATCATCCATCATGATCAAGTGGGCTTTATCCCAGGAATGCAGGGATGGTTCAATATTCGGAAATCCATCAATGTAATCCACTATATAAACAAACTCAAAGAAAAAAAACCACATGATCATCTCACTAGATGCTGAGAAAGCATTTGACAAAATTCAGCATCCCTTCATGGTAAAAGTCCTCAAAAGAACAGGAATTCAAGGCCCATACCTAAACATAGTAAAAGCAATATACAGCAAACCAGTAGCCAACATCAAACTAAATGGAGAGAAACTTGAAGCATTCCCACTAAGATCAGGGACTAGACAAGGCTGCCCACTCTCTCCCTACCTATTCAATATAGTACTGGAAGTCCTAGCCAGAGCAATTAGACAACAAAAGGAAGTCAAAGGAATACAAATAGGAAAGGAAGAAGTCAAAATATCACTATTTGCAGATGATATGATAGTATACTTAAGTGACCCCAGAACCTCCACCAGAGAACTCCTAAACCTGATAGACAACTTCAGCAAGGTGGCAGGTTATAAAATCAACTCAAACAAATCAGTAGCCTTCCTCTACGTGAAAGATAAACAGGCTGAAAAAGAAATTAGGGAAATGACACCCTTCACAATAGTCACAAATAATATAAAATACCTCGGGTGAACCTTAACCAAGCAGGTGAAAGATCTGTATGACAAGAACTTCAAGTCTCTGAAGAAAGAAATTGAAGAAGATTTCAGGAAATGGAAAGATCTCCCATGCTCATGGATCGGCAGGATTAATATAGTAAAAATGGCCATCTTGCCAAAAGCAATCTACAGATTCAATGCAATCCCCATTAAAATACCAACTCAATTCTTTACAGAGCTAGAAAGAGAAATTCTCAAATTTATTTGGAACAACAAAAAACCCAGGATAGCAAAACCATTCTCAACAATAAAAGAACTTCTGGAGGAATTGCTATCCCTGACAAGATCAAGAATTGACAAATGGGACTACATAAAATTGCCAAGTTTCTGTAAGGCAAAGGACACTGTCAATAGGAGAAAACGGCAACCAACAGATTGGGAAAAGATCTTTACCAATCCCACATCTGATAGAGGACTAATAGCCAATATATACAAAGAACTCAAGAAATTAGACTCTAGACAACCAAATAACCCTATTAAAAAATGGGATATGGAGCTAAACAAAGAATTCTCAACTGAGGAAATACGAATGGCGGAGAAGCACCTAAAGAAATGTTCAGCATCCCTAGTCATCAGGGAAATGCAAATCAAAACAACCCTGAGTACCTCACACCAGTCAGAATGGCTAAGATCAAAATCTCTGGTGATAGTAGATGCTGGCAAGGATGTGGAGAAATAGGAACACTCCTCCATTGTTGGTGAGATTGCAAGATGGTGCAACCACTATGGAAAACAGTCTGGCGGTTCCTCAGAAAATTGGACATATCACTACCTGAGGACCCAGCTATACCACTCCTGGGCATATACCCAGAAGATGCTCTAACACATAACAAGGATATATGCTCCACTATGTTCATAGCAGCTTTATTTATAATAGCCAGAAACTGGAAAGAACCCAGATGCCCTTCAACAGAGGAATGGATATAAAAAATGTGGTACATTTACACAATGGAATATTACTCAGCTATTAAAAACAATGAATTCGATAAATTCTTATATAAATGGATGGAACTAGAAAATATCATCCTGAGTGAGGTAACCCAATCACAAAAGAACATACATGGTATTCACTCACTGATTATTGGACTTTAGCCCAGAAGCTTGAAACACCCAAGATTCAACTCACAGACCACATAAAGCTCATGAAGAATGAAGACCAAATGTTGGGGGCTACAGTCCCTTGTAGAAGAAGTAACAAAATATTCAAGGGAGCAAATATGGATGCAAAGTGCAGGATAGAAACTGAAGGAGGGGCCGCCTGCAGACCATTCCACCTGGGTATCCATCCCATGTGCAGTCACCAAAGGTAGATGCAGACGTGGGTGTCAGGAGGTGCATGCTGACAGGAACCTAACATAACTGTCTCCTTAGAGGTCTGCAAGAGTCTGACATATTCAGAGGCAGATGCTCACAGCTAACCATTAAACTGATCATGGGGATCCCAAGAGAGAAGATAGAGTGAAGATTGAAGGAGTAGAAAGGGTACCGGACCCCATGCGGAGAGCAACAATCCCAACCAACCAGAGCCCCCAGGATCTAAACCATCAGCCTGGGAGCGCTTAGGGAGGGACCCATGGCTCCAGCTATATATGCAAGGGAACTATATATAAGTGGGAGAAGAGATTCTTGGTCCCATGATGGCTGGACATCGTGGGGGGATGGTATTCGAGGGTGGGCAGGTGAGGTTCTGGGAGGGTGGGTGTGGGTACACCATCATAGAAGCAGGAGTAGGGGGGAAGGGATAGGGAGTTCCTGGGAGGGAAGGGGAAAGGGGGTAAGGGAAAACACCTGAAATGTAAATAAAGTTCCAATAAAAAAAGTTTTTATTAAAAAAATAATTAGGAAAAATATATTTGCATAGGTGTACATACATGCATGTGGACATACATTCACTTCTAGATGACTTTGAAGAAAGTTCTACTTAGCTGACATGCTATATTTTAATTGCTAAATTAAGTCAAATGAATGGTAGGAGTTTGAGAAAGTTCTGTGTTTATTTTTAATGTCATGTTAACTTCCATCAAATTATGAAGAGTTTAGAGTTCTACAATGTAGACTCTCTTTTCTATAATATCATTTACTCTTATTTTGTGCCTATTTTATTAATCTGTTGACTCCTGGTATTCTGATATCTATTAACTATGCATTTGTTCATGTAACCAGATATAGTAAAGCAATGTGAATGGCTAAACTTTCTAGATGGCATAAATACTCTTTAAAGGGCAGCATCCAGTAGAGAAGTCAATAAACATATGTAGCTTTTGGACACATAAATGTGTCTTGCAATGCTTAACAATTGATTTTTAAGTTTTATTTAATCTTTGTTGTAAAATCACAGTACAATTAATGATTAATCTAGCAGCGAGCAATTTTAAAGTTAATCATTTCTAGCTTTTTAATCAACACATAGTCCTCAGGTAATCTAATCAATTTTCACTACTTATTCATTTGATGTTGATTAATTTTGAGACTGAGACTCCAGGCATGATTTTGCCATCATTTTAGTGACAATACATTTGTAGCTTTAATCAAACCATTAGTTCTTGACGCCACAGCAGCTTCTATATCTGCTGATGAATACATTTTCTCTTTCAGTTTTTATTTTGTTTTACAAATATATATTATTTTCATTTCCATTCATTTATTTCATTCAACAAAAGTTTCTATCTAAATTGTTATAATACCATTTTTGCCTTTTCAATTTGTAACTTTATAACATGCACACCTCCAATGTAATAAAAAATGAGCACATGTTTTGGAAACATGATCATCATATCCTAATACCTGTGTTCTCAAATAGGTAATAGCGTTACCTATATTTTCTCCAGAATCGTCATGGACATATTTTTATAACATAATATTTAGGTATTCTACTGTGATCTTCATGAAATTCTAATTATAAACTCTATATTGGTTATTCTTTCTCATTGCTAAGAAAAACTATCTGCAAATACCAATTAAGGAAAGCAGGGTTTGTTTTGTCCCTCAGGTAAATATAGAATACATCCTGGTAAGAACATTATTGTGACAGGAGCTTGAAGTGGTTGCTTACCTTGTGCTCACTGGCAGAATATAGAGACTGGCCAGTATTATTCACAACCTCTTACTGCCTTTTTATTTAGGCTGTTGCTCCACCTTTTTTTTTTTTTTTTTTTTTTTTTTTTTTGATTTTTCGAGACAGGGTTTCTCTGTATAGCCCTGGCTGTCCTGGAACTCACTCTGTAGACCAGGCTGGCCTCGAACTCAGAAATCTGCCTGCCTCTGCCTCCCAAGTGCTGGGTTTAAAGGCGTGCCTCCACCTATTTTTAAGGTTAGTCTTTCTTCCTCAAATAAACTAAAATCTCTTTCACTGTTTTATCCATATGTGTATCTCTACTAAGACTTCATATTCCATTGGATCACCAAGATTGAGCATCACAATAAAGTTATTGGCACAAAACTTTTAGTTTGAAGAGAATCCGAACTGAAATCAATCCAGGACACATCTCTTTCATAAGATTCAACCCAATTGAATCATACCATCTAATATTTTTCTACTTTGTAGAACAGTTTTGAGATACAAATATTTATATTTAATAGTCAATATTGATTTATCTCAGTTATAAGTATCTTCCTGTATAGTGGCCATAGTCACTTACTTCAAAAGGAACCATCAGCTCTTAGACCTATATAAAACCATGGCTGAGCCAGAAGGCTGCTTTCAACATATAACCCTCCTCATGAGATTTTTGTGATTCCTTATCAAACCTTCTTTCTATCATGCCTTTCTCCCAATGTTACAAAGGACACTTCAGAAAAGTAGCTCTTATTTGACCTCAAGAGACTCCTAGCAATGCTAGTATGGGAACACTCATTACAACTGGATTAAGATTTGAAGTCAAGTATAACAGATAGCTTGCGATGAAGAATAGCCACAAAGAGTTATCCTGACCAAAACAGAAAACAGGTATCTGTTATTAACTAGTTTCTAGTTGTCCTTGTTGGGTTTTAGAGTTCCTTGGTGACTGCTTTTTCTTGCTCATTGTATCCTAAGCCTACTCTCTGATTGTACTTTCAAAGTTCAAGGCTCACTGATCACTCTGGCTCACAAGCAGAGGCAGGTAGGTTTGCATTTTGATGAACTTTACATTAATACTCCCCCATATTCAGTTTTGAGTGTAGTTAGATGATATTAATGCTGAGTATATTAATGTGGTACTACACTTTTGAAATTAATATAGTTTAGATGTGAAGAGGATGTGAATTGATCGTGGTATGTACAGAATTCTATAGTTTAAACGTTAATGTCATTTCTAAAATTCACATTTAAACCTTGCCAGTCATAAAACCATATCAGAAAGTGTGTCCTTTATAAGGTTATTAAGGCTAAATGTTTCACCTTAAACAATGACATTTTTTTTTTATAAAGGGCTTCTCAGAAATGATTTTGCCATTTTTAATCTGTTCTCTGTTTCCTGTGAGAACACAGTGTCCTTCTATGCTATTTGATTCAACTAGGAAGAAATGCATTCAGATCAAGGAGAGCCAGTCACACACCAATTTGACCCTGATCCGAGATCGCATAGCCTTGTAGCTCTAAGATAATTGATATCTATTTTTTCTAAACTTTTCAACTTTAGATATATTGTTCAAGGAACATAAATAAACTAGGGCACTGAAAGTTATGAAAATGTCTCCTACAGAACCTAACATTTGTACCAAGGTTTCTATATTAGTCTCTTAAAATATATACCTTTTGTTGTTTCATGTTCATAAATAAATCCAATTTATCTGAAATATATAAATTTAGAGTGACTACATATGAATAAGATATGAAAAAAGCATATATTTATTTTCTTGAAATTTTACAGTATTTTATATAAACAAAGATGTTCTTATTTGACATATTATAATAAAATAATAAAATTATTAAGCATATGCTCTTACTACAGTTACACCCCTTTATATAGTGGAGTTATATAAATTCTGCCTTTCTAATGTATAAACGGGATAAGTCTGTCTGGAATTGGTTGGCTTTCACAGGTGCAAACATGTTTAGTATTTAGATCTTATAGTGAATATATCGAACCCTAGAGCCATGACATTCTAATTAAAAAACAGCTGTTTGGCAATGTTCCCTTTCATGAAAGGAATCAGTCTATAGGAAAGGGAGAGAGCACGGCAAGCTGGGAGGTTTCAGCTAAAATGTTTATCTTAAGAAACATCAATTTTTCTGTAGGTTCTTTAATATCTGAATTCGTCTAAAATATTTTGTGTTTTTGTGTAGCTTATACACAAGGAAATTTTGTTACTTACTTCCTCGCATTAATTTGAACAATCATTTTTAGTTATGGTTGTTAGTGATGTATATTTAGTGTCTTCTAAATTTAGTGTGGTCTGCTTCAAATCTGCATATTCAAATAAGGATCTTGATATATAGTTAAATTTATAGTATTAGATATTATAATATTTACTTCTATTTGATATCTATCTGTAAAACTTACTGTATACATATAAATATATCTCTTATGCTCATGCACATATACTATTTGCATATTTCTGGTTTAGAAAATCATCTTTTGATCATGACACTGTGAAAGAGAAATTTTACCAAACGTTACTCCACAAATATTTTTTTAACAGATACATATATTGCTATTTAGCCTTAATAATCTATTAAATGCTCATGAGATTAGATTTCTTTTTCTTCAAGACTTTCACTGGTTTACCTAGAAAATATCATCCTGAGTGAAGTAACCCAGTCACAAAGAACACACATGGGATACACTCACTAGTAAGTGGATTTTAGTCCAAATGCGTGGAATATTCAAGATACAATTCACAGACCACATGAAACTCAAGAAGAAGAAAGATCAAAGTGTGGGTGCTTTGGTCCTTTTTAGAATGGGGAACAAAATATGACTCATGTCATGGGAGCAAATATGGAGACAAAGTGTGGATCAGCGACTGAAGGAAAGGTCATCCAAAGACTGCCCCACCTGGGGATCCATCCCATATACAGTCACCAAGCCCAGAAAGTATTGTGAATGCCAAGAAATGCATGCTGACAGGAGCCTGATATAGCTATCTCCTGAGAGGTTCTGCCGGAGCCTGACAAATACAGAGGCAGATGTTTGCAGCCAAACATTGGACTGAGCACAGGGTCCCCAATGGTGTTTCCAATGGAAGAGTTAGAGAAAGGACTGAAGAAGCTGAAGGGGTTTGCATCCCCATAGAAAGAACAATAATATCAACCAACCAGCCCCCGAGAGCTCCCAGAGACTCAACCAGAAATTAAAGAGTTCACTTGGCTCCAGCTGCATATGTAGCAGAGGATGGCCTTGTTGGGCACCAATGGGAAGAGAGACCCTTGGTCCTGTGAATGCTCAATGCCCCAGTGTAGGGGAATTCCTGGGCAGGGAATGGGAGTGAGTGGGTGGGTTCGGGAACACCCTCATAGAAGCATGGTAGGGGGATGGGATAGGGGATTTCAGGGTGACTGGGAAAGGGGATAACATTTGAAATGTAAATATCCAATAACAAAGAGAAAAGAATTAGAAGTAAAGGTTATACAATACATAATTAAGGAAAGAGATGACACTATTTTTTCAGTGGGTACAGAGAAAAAGACTATGACAAAGTTCTGCATCCATTCATCATAAAAGGATTCAGGAAACTAGGAATAGAGAGAACATACCTCAAGCTATGCTGAATCCAGACATCCTACTCTCTCTGTGTTCCCCTAGAAACAATCTTCCAGATTAGTCCTGTGGGCTACCAAAGAACACCAGCTGTACCCTTGACTCACCAATTCCCAAATCTTCTATGGATCCCACAGACTATCCCCTCCAAAACCCTCATCATCCAACATATGACTGAATCCCATTCCCCAACTCCAGGAGTTACCTACTGCTAAACCACAGATAGCAAGGCTTGCTGACGGCAGATCTTTCTTTTTTTTATTTTTTAATGTATATTTTATGTATTTACATTTCAAATGTTATCCACTTTTCCTGTTTCCCCTCTGCAAATACCCTATCCTATCTCCCCTCCCCCTGCTTCTATGAGGGTGCTCCTCCAGCCACCCACCCACTCCTGTCTAACAGCCCTGATATTCCCCTACACTGGGTCATCAAGCCTTCACAGGACCAAGGGACTCCCCTTCCATTGATGCCAAATAAGGCCGTCCTCTGCTACATATGTTGCTGGTGCCATGGGTCCCTCCATGTATATTCTTTGATTGGTGGTTTAGTCCCTGAGAGCTCTGAGGGATCTGGTTGGTTGGGGCAAAGAAGGCATGATTTGGAGAAAGAAGAGGAGAGAATGCTATAATTACTTTTTATTTTAATTAAAATATTAAAATGACGAGTTGACCAAAGTTTATTTAATCATTTGAAAAACTCCCTGTCTGGTGATTTTTCTGCATTTACCTAACAAGGAACACATAGTTGAACAAGATTCTTGCTGATATGGTGTAGAATCCTCTGCAGTTGAAACGTAAAATCTAAGAATTAGGAAATAATTCTTCCATAAATCCTAGCTATCTGTTTACTCACAAACACCTACAAACTTATGACCCTAAAATATATGCAGAATACAAAGCAAAGTTTTATGGGAGATAAAGCTTACATCTGGAGAAACAATATTTAATAAAAGGTTCAAAGTTTAACTTTTAGTATTTATTTTCAAAGAGAATGTATTTGTGCATATACTGCATGTGGTGGTTTGAATTGTTTAGGACCTCATAGACTCATATATTTGAATGATTGGTCCTTGGGGAGTTGACACTATTAGGAGGTGTGGCTTTCTTGGAGAAAGTGTGCCTCTGTGGGTGTGGGCTAGTGTTCAAGCTCCACTCAGCAGAATCAGCGTCCTCCTGGCTGCCTTTGGATAAAGGTGTATAATTCTAGGCTCTCCCAGCACCATGACTACCTAGATGCTGCCATGCACCTGAAATGATGATAATGGACAAAAACTATGAAACTGTTAACCAGTCCCAATTAAATGTTGTCCTTATTAAAGTTGCCTTGGTCACGCTGTCTTTTCACAACCAGGGAAACACTAGCTAAGACACTGTACATGAAAATTGCAACAGAAAAAAATTACCTAAGTTTTCTAAGTATGGGCACATGCACATGTGAGGATGCACACACACACAACACACACACACACACAACACACACACACACACACACACACACACACACACTACACATAGTGTAGGAGTTAATGGTTTATATTTACTTTTGATTTCATTTGTTTAAATAAAATAGTTTACATTTATATAATTAATGGAAAGCTATTATAAAAACAAAACAAACAAAACTTTTCAGAAAATGGTCCTTGGAAGGAAGTCTGGAATCATTTTGGAGCAACATTTTACATAATTAAACAGAACTACTATGTCATTCATGTCTCTTAATCCCTTAGTCTCTGCAGCTTGCCCTTTGAGCTTACTGTAAACTATTTGCTAAAATGTATAATACAAACTTTAAGAGATAAATGATACCAAGAAGTAGAAATAGTCCAATATAAGTCATTTCCATATTCACATTTCTAGAATTATTCTAAAAACTTGAATATTTTAATACTAAGTTGAAATGTTTAATTAACCCATACCCATATTATACACTTGCTGTGTTTTTTTTTTTTTTAATTTTCATATCATTCATTGTTGGAACAATAAATTGGATGTTTAAAACCCAGGAAGACAAAAATCAACTTTTCCTTACTATATTCTACTGATCATAATAAAAGATATCTAAACCAAAACATAGGTAATTATATAGACACAGAAATGTATACCTTCTTGTACATTCTCTTTGTTCTATTGAGATACATATTTGTAACCCTATACTCTCCAGGGATTTTTTAATCAGTGACACTGGTTTTTGTCTTTTCAACTTTTAATGCAATAAACATCTGGTTCCTATCCCTTAGTACACTTATGTCACATATTTATGTTTATTATAGAATAGTCATGTTTATTCATTTACATATGAAAATACATTCCTGATTCTATAGAATAAAGTCAATTTTGTCACAGTGAGTAATTCTTTGATTTGTTCTTTTAAATTAGATTAATACATATTTTAATGAGAACATACCTATCTTTGTTAAACAGAGATAGTTATATATATTTTGGGTGGGGGGAGCCTCTGGTTTTTCGTATTGGAATAATACTAGCACCACAAAAATATTAGGTACTGTTTTCTTCCCTTTTCTAGTTTCTGAAACAGTTAGGAATACTGGAGTTTGTTCAATGAAATTCTGGTTGATTTCCAAACACTGGGCTTTGCATCTGGAATATAAAAACGATTTTAAAAATTCTAACTATAAAAAAACAAAACAGAGCAAACACGTAATTGAACATGGAACATGGGACTAAATATCATTTTATAACAATGAAGTTCAAAGGTTTATGAAATGTTTTTTAACGGATTCAACATCTGCAATCTTCAAGAAAATGCAAATAAAAACCACTTTGAGATTTCACCTTACTCCAGCCGGAACAACTAAGATAAATTCAACAAAGAAAGAAATGATGACAAAAGCTGCTATAGATTCATTTTATTTACTGTGGGTAGGAGTCAGAACTGCTGTACACTCTTGACCCTGTAATATCTCCTAACCAGGAAGAAGGAATTTCAACTCTTAGCAGAATCCTGTATCCACTCATGATTAGACTGTGTGACTGAACCCCATCAGAGCTGACATGTTTTGGTACAGAGAGTATCTGAGAAAGAAAATGTGTACTCATACAAATGTTTTTTTTTCTCCCCTAAAACTCAAGCATACACTTGCTCGCCTGAGATTTCCTTTTTCAAATGTTGGTTTTTTTTTTTTTTTTTTTATGTTTTTCTTTCAGAGTCAAACTACCAAGTGAAGCAAAACAGATTGAATCTGATTCTTTCTGGCCATAAAACCAATTTTGCTGGACTCAGTCTCAAAGGTTTAAGCTGTGATTTGGAAGCAATCTGACTCAGCAGCTGGATAAGCTTTCCTACATGGCCAGGTAGCATCCTGAACTAGTACAGAGAATTCACAAAGATAAAGTCAGAATAGAGTCCATTCAAATTAGTGACAAAAAAGAAAAAGTGACCTTGGCAACAAAGGCTACAGTAGATTGACAGGAAAGGAGCCAGATGGCTAAGTGTGGAGTCCTTGTGAATTGAAAATGAAGCAACTCAGAGAGGAAAGAATACAATTTTAAAAAGCTACATTTAAAAAAAAATCAACTTTAAAGAAATTAGATGTTTTCTCAACTTAAAATTGCATAATTCTCATTATCACTATGTTGCAGAATTAGAAGTAAGTATAAATTTATTCCTGTTATATTTTCGGAACAACTGAATCATTAATTTTCAATTTAAAAACAAAAACAAAAGTGAACTTGCTTTTGAAGTGAGCTTTTAACTACAAGGTCCAAATAGTATAAGAGATAGAAGGTGCATCAAACCCTTTTCTGATTTCTGGCATGTGTCCAGGAAGATAGACATCTGTATACCCTGTAAGAAACAGAACAATGTGCTTGACTCTGTGGCTATAGGGAAGATCTAGTAAATTTACAGGAGGGTTCAGGCTATACCCTGGAGCTGTTATGGCAAACTGTACATCTAATTGACAGCTTTTCAGCTGAAAACATCAATAATCTTTCATTGTAGGCTCCAGAACCCAGACAAGACTCTGAGGGCTCATTTCAGTAAGTTATTGCTTTATAGGTCACCTTTGCAGCAGATTTATATAAGAATCTCACAGTGAGGAGGGATTGGTGGGATGATATTTGGAGACACTCTTAGTGTCTGAAAACCTGGCCTAGACTTCTATCTAAAAACAAAATGAATCACAGAACAGAAGTCTAAAACACTTTTACTGTATCATGTCCTATTTTGTCTAAAACTTATCAGAAAATAGTCTATGAACATATTATTTAATTCCCTAAAGGAAAAACCAATTGGTAAGTGAAAATATATACTGAAGCCAGTCATAAATGCAGCTTGGATAAGGAAAGGGCCCTGAAGGCCTAACCTTGGAGGAGTTATTATTCTTTGATGTCTGTCTAGGATAGGAGAGCCATTACTTGTGGACTTGGCCTCTGCTGTGCTATGCATGAGTATGACCTACCAAACTTAAGTCAAGATGGTATTAATTCTATTCTTTTATGTGATTCCAATTATGTAACTGACATACTGGAAAAGCAAATCCAAGGACTAAAAAGAAAGTAGAGTAGTTTCCTCTGACTCAGACTTAAAGGATGTAATGATGGTATTTCACACAGCACACTTACAGGGAGACTCAACACAAAAGGTGATATGCATTTATCAGAGCTCATGTTTTGTGTTACAAATCTAGCACCAAGCCGGGCGGTGGTGGCGCACGCCTTTAATCCCAGCACTTGGGAGGCAGAGGCAGGCGGATTTCTGAGTTCGAGGCCAGCCTGGTCTACAGAGTGAGTTCCAGGACAACCAGGACTACACAGAGAAACCCTGTCTCGAAAACAAAAAAAAAAAACAAAAAACAAAAAAAAAAAACCAAATCTAGCACCAATATCTATTTTATTCTGCATTTTGTATCAGGATTTTTTTTTAATTTAACATTTTCTTTGACTGATGAATGCATTTCTTCTATGGGATCTTCATTGCCTGAGATTATTAGATCCCATGTTCTATTGATAAAGTTTGCCTCTGTAGTTTCTGTAAACATTCCTGTGTTTTCTATCTCCAGGATTCCCTGTTTGAGTTTTCTTTATTGCCTCTTTTTACATTTTCAGGTCTTGAAGAGTTTTATTTGAATCCTTCAAGTGTTTCTTTCTACTTTGCTCATGTATTGGTAAGATTACCATATTAAAAAATGGTGATCCAACAAAAAGATTCAATACAATCTCTGTCACAATTCCAACATAATTCTTCACAGGAGATGAAAGGATAACTATCAGCTTCATATGGTAAAACAAAAATACAGGACTGTGCCTGAGTCCATAGGAGGTCACGGAGACTAGACCACCAAACTTGAATGCCTGAATGCAACTGGCCTAGGTCTTCCACACATATATTATAGTTGTCCAGCATGCAGTTGTTGTGGGACACCTACCACAGGAAGCAAGGAGATGTCTCTGACTGCTGCCAGCCTTTGGAACCTTTTGCCCCTACTTTACTGCCCTATCTAGACTTAATAATAGAAGGGGTTGGTATTGCAGTTTGATATACTGTTTCTGGTTTATATCCACTGAGGCTTTAAAATAAGCAAAATTGAAAATAAAACTAAACAGAACACAACAGGACATTGAAAAATATCCTTAACAAAAAAAAAAGTAACTCCTTAAATCACAACTATCTTTGATTTCAAACTGTATTACATAGTAATAGGGGAAAAAAACCATGGTATTGGCATAAAAACAGACACATCATCCAATGAAATAGAAATGAACCCAGATGCAAATCCATACACCTACAGATATCTGATCTTAGATTAAAAAAAATACAAACAACAAACAAACAAACAAACAGGAAAAAAAAGCCAGAAATACACACTGGAAAAAATAAACAACTTTAACAAATGTTTGTGGTGAAATTAAATATTTCTCAGTAGAAGACTAGAAATATATCCAAATTTGCCTCCCCACTCCCTGGGGCTTCACATCTCTTGAGAACTAGGTGCATCTTCTCTCATTGAGGCCAGACAGAGTTCTCTGCTGTATATGTGTTAGGGGCCTCATATCAGCTGGTGTTTGCTACCTGATTTCTGGCTAATTGTCTAAGAGATTACCAGAGTCCAGGTAAGTTGAGATTGCTGGTCTTCCCACGGGACTGCTCTCTTCGTCAACTTCTTCCAGCTTTTTCCTAATTCAACCAGAGGGGTCTCTGGCTTCTGTCTATTGGTTGGGTGGTAGTATCTGCATCTGACTTTTTCAGGTGCGTTTTGGGCCTCTCAGAGGGCAGCAGCCATACTAGGCTCCTGTCTGCAAGCACACCACAGCATCAGTAAGAGTGTCAGGGCCCAAGGCCTCCCTTGAGCAGGATTCAAATTTGGGTCTATGACTGGACATCCATTCTCCCATGCTCTTCTCCATTTTTGTCGCTGAATTTCCTTCAGGCAGGAATAATTCTGGGTCAGAGCTTTTGACTGTGGTGAAGTATGTAAGAACATAGGGAGCAATAATTTACAGGACCCTTCCAAATGTAGTTAACCACATCATTTAGCGAAAATACGAAAACAATGCCAGAAGGTATAAGAACAGGCATATCTAGGCAGATCTGAGGTTTTTGTAGACATTCTAGTGTCCTATAAAGGAGAAAAACAGCAGCATAACAAACCGAAACCAAATGACCAAAAAGCAAACAAACATCAAACAAATGAAAAACAAGCAAGCAATACACACACACACACACACACACACACACACACAACACACCACCTCAACATTACGTTCCACCTTTTCTCAAATATTCTCATGTCCCTAGTTGGTTTAGCATTTCTGAAACCAAACTAGAGGGTTTTAGGTAATTAACACATGATACTGTTTCAGGACAAAAACATTAAAAGGGAAATAAAAATGAATATATATATATATATATATATATATATATATATATATATTCACACAGTTTATCTATGAACACTCCACACTGTTCCATCCTTCATATTATGATATCCAACTTCGTATCTCTGTATTAGCTAATTACATTACGATAAACCAATTACTCTGCTAAGAGGTGAGAAATGCACAAATCTATGCATCCAAAGAAAATAACTTGAGAGTCAGCTTGTTTCTATGTATGTTTCATTAAACAATGGCATGAGATTCTCACATAATACCTCAAGCCACTGCAAGATTTTGAATCTTTAACACAATGAGCCTCGAGTTCTGAGTTCTGTGTTGTGAATCGAGCTTTCAGTTCAGACATCACACTTGTTTGATTAGACAAAAAAATTATTTATGCCAATGATATCTTTGGACATATCTGGCAATATTTGTAGCTACTGTCGTTCTCATGATTCAAAACTGTTTAATTCTTCATTTGTGGTATACATAGGCTCTTGGTATACATGAAAGCTAACATCTAAGTAATTATAGCTTCCATGTCCATACCGGCTTAACATTTTCATGACTTATGTTAAAAATTTGCAGTATCTCAGGAACGGGTTTTTACCATCAGTTTCTCAAAGGTAAGTAATAGCAATGGAAACAATCTGTAAAATTTGGGAAGTGTATTAGGCCCCACTGACCAATAACTTTAAAAGTGGTAGCCTATATCAAACAGTCTTTTAACTTCATCACCAACGTTGTGCAAGAGATACATTCTCTTATTCATAAAATTTATGGTATCAGTTCTTATGTTAAGGTCAGCAATCAATTTTGAGTTGAGTTGTTACTGGATCTAATTTTATTCTTAAACATGTAGGTATTCAATTTGACCAGCAATATTCATTTACGATGCTGTCTTTTCTATATTAGGAGATTTTAACATTCTCATATCAAACAAGACCACAAAAACTGTTATTAAAATTTTTTCAAGTAAAATAATTCCAGAGCCAAACCAATTCAGAGAAGGATTTCACCGGATCTTTAAATAAGATCTAACACCAAAACTCTTCAAATTATTCAGTAAAATATATATAAAGAAGAAACTTCCAAATTATTTTATGAATCCAGAATTACCCTGAAATCAAATCAGACAGAGAATCAATAAAGAAATAGAACCACATAGTAAATATCCTGATGAACATAAGTTGCAAAATGTCTCAAAAATACTTTTAAAACAAATTCAAGAACAAATCAAAATATCATACATATGATTAAGTCAGTCTCATTCTATAGATGCAAAGATGATAAAACATACATAGACCTATTTATGTAAACCACTACCTAAATAGGATCATGGCCGTAAACCGCATGATCTTCTCACTAGGTAAAAGACTGTATTTTACAAAATTTCCTAATCATCTGTAATAGACCTTTCTTGTTCTGGATTCAACTCTAAATGAAGAGTCTTTTAAATTGTGCAAGAAATGGATAAGGGGATTTTGAAATTGGCCAATGGTACAGATATATATATATATATATATGCCCAGTTCAGTTTAGTTCTTAGGACCCATAAGAGAGAAGGATAGACGCTCTCAGAGTTGCCCTCTGAATGCTACATATGAGTTGTGGTGGGCACTATGTGTATACATATACAATACACACACACACACACACACACACACCACTAAATTTAGTAAACAAATGATGAAAACATAAATGAAGAAGAGCATGTGATACAGATTGCTCTCATATCTAAAAATGGCTCATGATATCTATTATTTAATCAATCATAATTGTTGCTATGTGTTACCTGTTTGGTTATGTTTTTGTGTTTTATACTATTAGTGAATATTGTACCATCTAGAAAACATCAATATTTTTAACAATTTTAACAATTCTTGAATATCAGGTATTTCTTGCTTTTAATATAAATGAGTATTCCACTGTAGAATATTTCATACTTGTGCCTACCCACTTTGAAATGCTCTTACAATTATGAATTCAATAATTTTACCATGAAAGACATTCTACAGTGGAGTTTCACTGTGTGTGGTATTAAATGAAGCTATATAGAGAACTAGAGGAATTAAATAAGCTATTTATCATGTAAAAGCAATCTGCTTAAGCATTTTTGGACTGACAGAGATAGGTGAAAATGTACTGTCATTTCAATAGTTGTGTACCAGGTGTCAAGGCCTCTGTTCATTTTTTTCCAAGGATATACCATATCAGGAAATGCATCTCTGATTGGAATTAAAACCTAATTATGCATATGATAATCAACTGTCATTCTTTTTGACACATCTGGCTTTGCACTGTCCAAATAGGCATGCTAATCTGGGATATGATAAGAATTAGCACTCTTGCATAGTTGCAGACATTGATGGTAGCACTAATCTTTGTAATTTCTCTAGAGATGACGTTTTGTTGTTTGTCCTATTTTCTACAAGGGAAGATTAAGCAGGTGAAATTCCAATATCTTCTATTTAGCTTTCATATTAAAACATCTATAATTGTATGAATAAGATAGCCACATATATATATATATATATATAAAACTCTAGAATGTCTAAAATTATAATAAAAGTTAAAAATGGCAATTGTTCATTTATCACTGTTGATTCACTTCTGACTTCATTCTAAATCCATTCTAAAAAGTCACATTCAACATAGGATCCACCTTCCCCTCAACTCCAGACGTTTTAAAATATAGATATGCAGCACATATTTGTGATTATACTGACATGTGTTTTTCTGGAGAAGATTCTGATTTTTACTCAACTGAGATGGCTCTGCACGTGAATTGACTTTGATGTTTGAGCAGTTGTGACCCTGGGTCTACTCCATGAGGACTCGAGGGTTTATGCATTCCAGAACAGATTATTTTCTATCCATTAGCTCTGTAGTATTTGGATAATTCCATCAACTTCTAAAATGTTACTGACTAAATAACCCAGCAGAATAAATAAATAAACAAATAAATAAATAGAATCAATCTTCACATAGGTAAAAATCTACTGGCAAACTCTCCACACACCTGTTAAACTTTACCAATCCAATAGTCATATATATAAATACTTAAGATTTATTTGATTTTGCTGGTACTTTCTCTAAGGAACTCCGATAAAGAGATTTTAAAACCTTTCCCAGAATTATACATAGAATGACAACCTCTTTTATCTATGCCACCAGTCTCTATTCCTCTTCCAATGGTCATTGTATCCCACTGAATGACTTTACATTGCAACATCTTATCACAAAGTTTATAAACAATAAAATAAAATTATATAATTTCATGAACTGACATTTTGTTACATTGTATCTCACATGTTGTGGTTACCTCCACAAGAGGGATGTTTTTCTCTTCAGCCTTTCCTACCATAATATAAACCTAGAAAGTATGTAGAATGAAAGATAGGACAGAAACTGAATTTTGAATTCATGTGTACCCCACTATCTAACACTGAGAAAGCAATATGGCAAAAGAATTATTTGACAATGATAGAGACATTCCATCTAGCATTATGAGTTTGGAAGAACTTTGAATATTGACAAGCCGTGGCCACCACTGAGAAAATGCTATTGTAAAGTTCTCATAAATGTACAGAAAAAGCAAGACACTGAAGAATCTGTATTACTATCTGCATAAATAGGTTTAACATTTACCTTCCTGCAATAGCATTTTTATTTTGTAAAACAGACAAACTATCACCCATTTCGGATTATTATAATTATGAACTATAATATTCAACTTTATCATTATTGTCCCTTTAAATAAACCACTGAAAAACTTTTTGCTTTTCTTTCCATATCTAAGGTTTCAATAACCTTGAAATCTCATTTAAAATATCCTCTTGATGTTTTAAATCCATGGAGAAATCAAAACATATTCAATTATTACTGTGGCAATTGTCTACAGGGAATAAAATTAACAAAACCGAATGTGTGTGTGTGTGTGTGTGTGTGTGTGTGTGTGTGTGTGTGTGATAGAGAGAGAGAGGAAGAAAGAGATACAGAGAGACAGAGACAGACAGAGAAACAGATGGACAGTGAGAGTCAGAGAAATCAGTGTAATATATACAAATAATAAAAATTGTCATAAGAAAATAAAACATAATTTAATATGACTAGAGCTAGAGAGTGCTTATAAAGAGGATTCCTAGCTTGTAAACATTAGAGTGGAAATATACAACAAATTACATATTTTTAAATATAATTTGATTTGTGAATAAACTAAAATAAAAAGTTGTAAATTAATAAATCACATGTAACCTAACATTTTTCATGTGTAAATGTATGCATTACTCATCCAAAGATTATTTTTTAATGTTTTTTTAACTTTATTTAATTATTTAAATCACATTATAATTTACTTATTCACACAGGGGTTATAAACCCAAAAAGGTAGGATGTGGGGAAGGGAATGACACCAGAGCATAAGTGTTCAGGGGTTGTCAACCCCCCTTTCTCCCATCTTGGGACCATTAATTGGGTTATTTTGCTGATTTCTTTTGGTCCCAGGCCTTAAATAGGCTGACTAACTATGTAATTTGACTAACAGATAGATAATTTGGTAGCAAAACCTATTCGGTTACATTAGCATAAGTTATCTATGGAGGACCACGAGACTCAAGATGAGGTTGTTACTCTATCCAGGGTGTTCATCCAAAGATTATTAATACCTCATAAAATAATAAAATATCTCATAAAAGAGTGATAAATAATATGAGCTGTTATCTTATGACTCTCCTGAAGCTTCATTGGTAATTCTTGTAATTGGAAGTATCAGAGGCTCAAAGAGTAGAAATACATGTTCAACTGAGTGAGACCCTGTCCCACCTGGAACAGGAGGTGGAAAGAAAGCACACAGGATCAAGAAGCAATAAACAGGGAACAGGTAAATTCAGTGTGGTGAAGCAAATATGTTTTGGTCAAGATGCCTAGGTATAAATAGAAATAAAAGTCATTTAAATATGTTGAGTTATACTGAAGAGATGCAAGAGGTCTGGTGAGAAGCACAGAGGGAATTCGATTGTGTCCTGGTAACAAAATATGGGGACAAAGAAAAAAATAAGTTCACACTCTGAGGAAAAGCAGAACAGTATTGGAATGCTGAAATGATCACATCGAACAGGGCTATTGCAAAGCCCTCTAAAAGGTTAAAAATCAAAAATTAAGGCCTGGAAGGATATTTCCAAATATAATAAGTTGATCAGAGAAGATGAATTCTGGATTAGAACATGCTTCAGTAGGTAATTTGCTTGGCTACAAAAGCATGAGGTCCCATGTTCTAGGATGAATGTGAAAAGCAAGGGTCAAGGTATGTTTCTGTATTCACATGGCTGAGAGGCCAAGGAATCTGGAGCATGCCTGATCAAATAGTTTAGAAGAATTGGTGAAAACCATGTTCATTATGAGACCCTATCTCAAAAACCAAAGTGAATAACAGAGGAAGACAACAGAAATTAAACCCCGACTCTGTCTCTGTCTCTCTCTTTCTCTCTCTGTGTGTCTCTGTCTCTCTCTCTTTCTCTCTCTTTCTCTCTCTCTCTCTCTCTCTCTCTCTCTCTCTCTCTCTCTCTCTCTCTCACACACACACACACACACACACACACAGTAATTCAAAATAAATTCAAAATAAAGAAACTACATAGGGATTCCTATAATCAAACTACACATGGAAGTCTATAATTAAAACCTCTGTCTTAGAGTCATAAGAAAATGTTTTGGTGTGAGGAGGCCTATACAATTTTTGATTGTCAGATATTAGTCATCACATGCCATATCTTGAGTTTAGTCTGGTATAGACTGAACACTTTCCTGTCTCATTACTGGAGTTCTGAACTTTGTTAAGTTTCAGCTAATAAATATATGATACAATTAGTTTTTGTTAAATGTTATTTCATTATGCAGTAATGGAAGATTAATATCAATGCCTCACAAATAATAGCTATAGATTTAGAGATTAATAACTAACATAACTCATTTTTTTCTGTAGAGTATCAATAAAAACTTATAAAAGACTGCAATGCTGACAAACTACAATTTAAAAAGAAAGAGAAAGAATGACAATGAATATTAAACTTCCAGATGTGTAGCAAATTGAAGTTTACTTGTGACACCCAACAATTGACAATGATGCTCAAACCAAAATGGCCTTTATTAAATATCGGATGACTGTATTTTGTTGTAAAAATACAAAATTATATGACAAAAACAAGCCTGTCTTCTCTTTTCCTTCTTAAGAAAAAGGGTAGCAAAGAGGTGCAAACCGGTAGCTTTTTGGCGACCAATCATGCAAACGTTGAGAACAAATATTTGTTTTAATTCATCATTAAGATCATCATTGGCTATAGTTCAGTATATAAATCTTAACGCTTTTGAACATTTGTGAATGACATCTATGTCAATATTATTTTGACTATTTTAATGTTTAATATATCATAAACATCTACAAAAGTATTCAAGAATTTATTTTTGGAAAAATACTTAAAAGTGAGAAATGCATAGCTTGATAAGATTGGTAAAGAAATAAATTATGAAAAATCTAGGAGCAAGAGGGATGGCTCGGGGATTAAGAGCACTTGCTATTCTTCCAAATGTCTTGAGTTCAATTCTCTGCACCCTAATAGTGGCTCACAACTATATGATGCAGTGTTCTGGTGTGCAGGTGAACATGCTGACAATTTACTGTTATACATAAATTACATAAATAAACAAATCTAAAGCAATACAATAGTTGTATTGAATTTCAGTAAAGTGTGTTAACACCAATGTACTTTAAGTAGTTTCTTGAATCACCAACCACGGTTAACAGCCAAAAGCGCTAACTGATTGCACCACAGAGACACAAGTAGTTTCTTCCATGCTAGAATGTTAAAAGAAAAGATGAAATAATAACTGCCCTCAAAACAGTATTTGGTGAGACTAACACCTCAGCATTCAGTATTCAGACACTGTCTAAAGAACCATGTAATAAATTTCTATCTTCAGTATAGTGTGAATTATCAGCCAAATATATGTGCACATTGAAAGCAGACTGAATTACGTTAAGGTATATGCAAATTCTATTTTAATGTTCGAACTCCAAATATCAGACAAAGTTTTCAATGTTTTGCAAGGATCTTTACAAATTTCTAAGTTTCTGTAAATTAGAGTGGAAAATCTTAGACATTCCAGTAGAAAACCTGACAAAATTATGAATGACAGCTCAATCCTATGAAACTTGATATTCTAGTAATATCCAATATATCCTTGGAAAAACATCTCAGATTCATAGGAAGTAAATGACTTGTAGATTTTGTCTACATTTAATAAATACCTGGAGGTGGAGTAGTCTTACTATTGTACCTTTTTATATGGTTAATAAACTTTAAAATGCTCATTTTGGAAGTAAATAAAAGCAAAAATAACAGGAGTTTCATTTGATTCTACAGAGTTTAAAGCCACATCCAGGGCATGACCAGGAATAGTTAATGAGACTCCTTGTAATTTTTTTAGGAGGTGCAGGGTAGGCAGAGGGAAATATTTCTTTTTCTTTTTTTTTTTTTTTAACTCATTTGTTGTTTGTTTTGATTTTTTGTTTTTTGTTTTTGTTTTTTTGGTTTGGTTTGGTTTTGGAGAAAGAGGGGGAAGAAAGAGAGAGAGGAAGAGATTATGACCTTAGATGGGAAGAGAGGATTTGGGTTAGGAAAAAAGTTACCAAAATATATTGCCTAAAAAATTTCAAACAATCCAGGGGAGGGAGAGAAATACCTGTAAGAGTGTCCAAGATTTGATCTTATTATGGCAAATAAATATTCCAAGGAAAAGTCCTGAGAATCTAAGAGGCTAAAACAGGATTCAAATAGTAGTGTAAGATTAAGAGAAAGGTGAAAAATATTCTACAGTGTCATAAATATCTCAAGTTTCAGGACACTTTAACAAAATAGAATTCCAGTAAGATACTGGGTTGCTCCAATTGGCAATTCAGGGACGTGTAATATAATATAGCAGCTTGCAAGTAATTGTAAAACTTAATGAAAAAACTAGGCTATAAACATTCTTCTGCTCTAGATAGAGGTCTGAGTGCCATTGTAGGTATGTATTCATAAAATTCATATGATGTACAAATATTTTACCATCACATAGGAGAAAGATATTCAGTGGCAAATCTTGAAATCTTTCTTTTTCATCTTCCTTCCTTCTAGGTAATCCTATGTGAGAGATCAGGGAAATTCTTATCACTCAAATATCAGTACCAGAAAAAGAATGTGCTTCGTGAAAGAAACAGATATGTGGAAAAAGTGTTGGGTAGTAAAAAGGAAAATGGTAGGTTAATTTCACCTTCTATACTTCTGTACTGTTGAAAATATTATATATATATAACATATATATATATATATATTATATATATATATATATTATATATATATATGTTTCTACTTATATATGTAAATATATTATTCCTATTTAACAACAGAATATACATTTCTAGCCTCTCAGTTCAACAGTAAATGAAGTTATAGGTCGAGTGAGTGGTCATCACAGATGTTGTTTCTCAGTAAATTGTAGCTGTTTTAAAAGTTCTCAAGTATTTCTGTACCAATTTGTCATGTTTACACTCTCTAAAGCAGTTTCTGCCACTTCTAAAAATATTCTGTGACTTCTGAAGAAAGAACCCTGACACCAAAAGGAAGAGGAAATTACTGGCTTGTTGAAAGGAGAAACAGGGAGATGAATTAAATTGCTGTTCCAGGGACAACACAATATAATTACATACTAAGGGTTAAGGTGAACAACATATTTAGCAGGCGTAGTACTTCAGTGCTGCCTAACAAAACCTACAATATTGATGGATTAAGGTACAAGTAAACTAATCATTATCCATAATTGGTCACTTTCTAGAAAATAAATGAATGTTTTCTAAGCCTTTTTTGCATTGTTAAAATTTATTTTACTCTTTAAAAAATCACTGTAGACAAACCCTTCTCTCTAAAAAGTGTTCAAGATAAATCCTTGAATGAAGTTCTAATCTATATTTTTAATATGCTTCACAGTATACTGTGAGACTGCTATTCTTTAAAATTTTATTTGATTTATGTATGTGAGTACACTGTTCCCGTGTGCAGACACACCAGAAGAGAGCATAAGATTCCATTGCAAATGGTTGTAAGCTACCATGTGGTTGCTGGGAGTTGAGCTAAGGACTTCTGGAAGAGCACTCAGATCTATTAACAGCTGAGCCATCTCTCCAGCCCCTCAATTTTTAAGTTTTCAACCACGAGTTGAACATTCACATATAGACTATGTCACATATATTTAAATATATTAAATCTACACTCTGATTAAAAAGTGGTATCATATATGTCGTATATGTGAAAACTTTACTGGACAAAACTAAAAACCTATCTTTATTTCAAGTTATATAATTACCTATTGGTATTTCAATTCTTTGCCCATCTCCACAATAAAAGATGTATCTTCCTTTCTAATCTTATGTCTCAGTGATTGCTCTCATGATAATCATAGAAAAATCTTGATCTAACACATTTTTAAGTTTGATATATTTTTCTACCCAACACTTACTTTTTTGTCTCTCATAGTTTTCAGCAATTGGTCTGCTTGGCTAAAATTGAGACCTCTATGGTCACTACATATGTACCTATACAGAAATTCAGACGATTGTTTTATCCTTCAAAAGTAACTGAGAATTACTTTACTCCTTTGGGTAATATCATGCTTTTGGTTACACAATAATACTCTCATTACCTAGATCCATATTGAGAACAGTGATCTCTTCTTACCTATTGTGTAAGCAATTTGGATGATTAGGTATTTTTAGTCAACATCACCTTTATATTAATTTTAACATTTCCTTTTTTCTATTGATGAATCGTCTTGTTGGATAGGATAAGAAAAAGAGTGAAGAATCTCTTCCTGACTGTCTTTGGATCAGGATGGAGAACTTTCAGCTCCTGCAATATGTCTGCCTGTACGCTGCCTTGCATCCACAATAATTATAATAGACTGAGCCTCTAAAACTGAAAGCTAGCCCCAATTCAATGTTTGCTTTATAAGAAAAAGAAATAAATCTGAGCTTTATATGTTTCTTCTCATCCTTCTGAGATCATTTAAAAGATTATAGTATCATTTTATATTAAAATATTTATTATTATTATGAATATTATTATTTTATTTAAAGTCTCTTTACATTTACATTCATATTTAGTGTCATAGCTTAATGGAAGTGTTATGTGTATCATGTTATCAATTTCTCAAAATTGTTTACACTTTCAGGATGCCACTCAGAAATCAATGACTCAAGCTTAATGTTGGAAACAAGGAAGAGAACAATGATTATTCACTAAAGTTTTGGAGTTTTAACACATTTAAGTCTACAGTTTCAAAATTGTTAAAATTTTATTATGAAATTAATCAATCCCAAGAATATAAGACAAAAATAGTTTAATTATTTGTGGAACCTTGTGTTTCTTTGTGAAGGCTCAAAACAGATCTACAAACACTCCCAAACAACATTAACTGTCAGCAAATAAACTATCTCCAGTTTGGTTCACTTGAATACTTCATGTAAATCATCTTAGTTCTAGTAAATATTCCATAATATACAGTATGTTCAATTCTTCACAACCTTTGACTGAAACATTACAGATTACTAAGTATTAAAACTTTTGGGGGGGAACAAGTAGTATATTATTTATTTATGAGAAATAGTAAAATTTAATATTAAATTAGAATATGTTATTTTTTGCCTTTTAATGCATTATTAATTATCCAGTTCTTAAATGGCTGAGTGTGCTCTCAAGGTAGGATTCTGTCTCCAATGTAACATCTACAAGGAGTAATGAATTGGGTAATCATACACATAAGGGTTATCTCAAATAACTGAACATCCTTTACTCTTGAATTGAATTTAGTGATCCACTAAATTACTTTTAAACAGCAACAGTGATTCCTTGTACATACTTCTACACGTTAATATATTACCAGATATCTGCATATATAAATGTACATATATATTAAAAACATGAGGTTTATTAAGATAAGTACTAATATAACACTAGATATTTAGGTGAGTCTTTTAAATTTTTTGAATCAAAATCTATCACCTAAATGCAAAATTCAAGCATAATCAATAAAGAAATAAAATTATATTTATTTTTCTCATAAAGCATATTCTTTTTTTTTAATTTGAAATTATTTTTAAGTTATTTAAATCACATCATAATTTACTTATTTACACAAAGGCTATAAACACAAAAAGGCAGGATGTGGGGAAGGGAATGGCACCAGAGCATAGGTGTTCAGGGGGAGTACAGATACCTTTCAGAACAGGGTATCAGCTGGGTGTAGGTTCAGGGGACAGGACACTATGACTCTGCCTATGATTCACTTGTCCTTATCTAAGTTGGTACTATCCACTAAGGCTGCCTATTTATAAGACCTATGACTACTTGGGCTCGTAAATTTCCACAGAAGATGCCTATTTACAATAGCTTATAGCCTTCTGTTTCAGTGTTTTTCCACAGAGACCCAAGATTTTGTGTTAGCATGCATGTATGTCAGGCCTATTGCTGATTTTAGGCCTTTAGTGTATATGCAGGGCTGCTCCTGACATCTCTTCCCTTCTCTGAGTATATAAGGGCCTTGGCAATTCTATTCTTGCGAAGGCAGGGATAGAGGCCTGACCTCCAATAATTGAAGGGGACCTTGTAATGTCTCTGCTCCTCCTGTCTTTGTCCAGTGAGGCATGAGGGCCATACCCATCATGATGTCTTTTTCCTGGAGAGGGGATACTTTTGACATCAACCCCTATGCAGTCAGGCTTGTCCTTCAGGGAACCCGGATAGATATTTTTAACTTTTATTTATATTCCCTTGCAGTGCTTAGCCTCGCAGCCTAAGCAAGAATTCAGATCACCAGTCAGAGAGGGTTCTGGGTAGCCTCTCTCTGCTTGGTCTAGGGGCAGAAGTCCCCTCTTTTAGGTTGAGTGGAGATGGGTTTGAGGAACACCCTGGATAAAGTAACAACTTCATCTTGAGTCTTGTGGTCCTCCATAGCTAACTTATGATAATGTATCTGAATAGGTTTTGCTACCAAATTATCTATCTGTTGTATCACAAAGTTAGTCAGCCTATTTAAGGCCCGGGACCAAAAGAAATCAGCAAAAATAACCCAATTAATGATTCCAAGATGGGAGGAAGTGGGGTTGACAACCATGGAGAGGTTGAAAAACAGTCCTTGTACCAGCTCTCATCTTTCTCTCTCTCTCTCTCTCTCTCTCTCTCTCTCTCTCTCTCTCTCTCTCTCTCTCTCTCTCTTTCTCTTTCTCTCTCTGTCTTTTCTCTGGGCCTTCTCTGACCTTTTTCAGATTCTCTTTAACCATCTCTGTCTTGTCTATGTATGGGCAACATTCTTCTTTAAGGACTGTACACAGTCAAGAGCTGTACACAGTCTTTTCTATTGTAGAAGAGTAAATCAAGTCCGATAAAGTCCTTTGCAAGTTTTGGAGATCATTTCAGACATCGAAACGAGGGATTTCTTCATATTAGTGATGTCAATCTCTAGCTCTTTGGTGTCCTTGTCAATGGCCCATCAAAGGTCTGAGTAATATAAATCTGGAGGCCAGCATCAGGATTACAACTTCTACCAGCAGGCATCATGGGTGTTTCATTTTTACCTGGAAAGGAAAAAGAAGGGAATTCTCAGGGAGATTTCTCTTCCCTTTAGGTCAATTGTTATTCATCTTATTTATAGTTGGGCCTGGCCTTGTGGGGGTATCTATTTATTCCATTAAACTTTTGGCAGCCATTTAGCTGTGCCTTCTGTGGTATCGAACAGGCATATCAGTCCTCACCCCATATGAGAACTGGGTCCGGGCCATTCCATTTAAGGGTAAGAGGGACCTTCCACATAGCTATGGCATAGTCTTTAGTGGTCTCAGCGATGCCAGATGCAGTCAGCAGCAGAATTGCCATGAGCTTTCAGTTTTAGAGAGTTAAAAGTAAACAAGGCATGATGGAGAGTGTTTCAGGAGACTCCTTCTGGGGGGAAACAGTGCCCTCTCTATTATTTTTAAAAACAGATTTTTCAGAGTTCTTGTAAGATCTGGGCAGAAGTGTCAGCAGCTGCTTCTTCCACACTCAGAGAGTCATAAAGACACTATTTAAAGAAATATAAATCTACATTAACAATCTCTTTTATCAAAGGACTATTATAGAACAGCCAACAACTAATCAGTCTTTATAATATATCAATTAACAATAGCTTCTACTACTTTTTGTAAAATTGCTCCTCTTTTGTCAATTGGTTGTTGAGAGAAATTAGGATTTACATCTCTCTCGAGAATATTAAACCGAGACTAAAATTCTTTTGTGGAGAGCTTAAAATAAGATCTTAGCCAATTAGCATCTCCTAGAAACTTTTGAAAATAATTTGAAATAAGTAAGCTATCATTTTTTTGGTCAGACCCATTATATTTTTTATTGGATGTTTTGTGTATTTACCTTTCAATGTTATCTCCTCTCCCATTCTTCCCCTAACCCCCTTATCCTATGCCCCCTCCTCCTAATCTTATGAGGGTGTGCTCCAAACATCCTCCCAAACTTATCTTCCTGCTCTAAGATTCTCCAACACTAAGGAATCCAAACTTTTGGGGAGCATGGTCCTCCAATTCCACGGATGTCTGAAAAGGCCACCCTCAATTACCTGTTCTCAGGCTGAAGGTTTAGACCCTGGGAGCTCTGGTTGAATCTTTTGATACTCATTCTAAAAAGGACAAAAGCACCCACACTTTGATCTTCCTCCTTCTTCTTGAGTTTCATGAGGTCTATGCATTGCATCTTAGGTATTGTGTGTTTTGGGGCTAATATCCGCTTATCAGTGAATGCATACCATGTGTGTTCTTTTGTGATTGGGTCATCTCACTCAGGATGATATTTTCTAGTTCCATCCATTTGTCTAAGAATTTCATGAGCTCATTATTTTTAATAGCTGAGTAGTACTCCATTGTGTAAATGTACCACATTTTCTGTATCCATTCTTCTCCTGAAGAACATCTGGGTTCTTTCCAGCTTCTGGCTATTATAAATAAGGCTGCTATGAACATAGTGGAGCATGTGGCCCTGTTGCATGTTGAAATATCTTCTGGGTATATACCCAGGAGGGGTATAGCTGGGTCCTCAGGTAACACTATGTTCAATTTTCTGAGGTACCACCAGACTACTTTCCATAGTGGTTGTACCAGCTTACAATCCCACCAGCAATGGAGGAGTGTTCCTCTTTCTCCACATCCTCGCCAACATCTGCTGTCACCTGTGTTTTGGATCTTAGCCATTCTGACTGGTGTGAGGTGGAATCTCAGTGTTGTTTTTATTTGCATTTCCCTGATGACTAGGGATGCTGAACACTTCTTTAGATACTTCTCAACCATTCGAATTTCCTCAGTTGAGAATTCTTTGTTCAGCTCTGTACCCCATTTTTTAATAGGATTATTTGATTGTCTGTAATCTAGTTTCTTCAGTTCTTCAAATACCTTAGATATTAGCCCTCTATCAGATGGAGGCTGGTGAAGATCTTTTCCCAATCTGTTGGTTCCCCCTTTTTCCTATTGACAGTGTCCTTTGCTTTACAGAAGCTTTGCAGTTTTATGAGATCCCATTTGTCAATTCTTGATCTTAGAGTATAAGCCATTGGTGTTTTGTTCAGGAACTTTTTCTCTGTGCCCATGTGATCAAGGCTTTTCCCTATTTTCTCTGCTATTAGTTCCAGTGTAGCTGGTTTTATGTGGAGGTCCTTGATCCTCTTGTAATTGAGCTTTGTACAAGGAGATAAGTATGGATCAATTTGCATTCTTCTACATGTTGACTTCCAGTTGGACCAGCACCATTTGTTGAAAATGGTGTTTTTTTCCCACTGGATGGTTTGAGCTCCTTTGTCAAAGATCAAGTGACCATAGGTACGGGGGTTCATTTCTGGGTCTCCTATTCTATTCCATTGATCCTCCTGCCTGCCTCTGTTCCAATACCATGCCGTTTTTATCACTATTGCTTTGCAGTACAGCTTGAAATCAGGGATGCTGATTCCCCAGAAGTTCTTTTATTGTTGAGAGTAGTTTTTGCTATCCTGGGTTTTTTGTTATTCCAAATGAATTTTAAGATTGCTCTTTCTATCTCTGTAAAGAACTGAGTGGGAATTTTGATGGGGATTGCATTAAATCTGTAGATTGCTTTCGGCAAGATAGCCATTTTTACTATATTAATCCTTCCAATCCATGAGCAAGGGATATCATTCCATCTTCTGAGATCTCCTTCGATTTCTTTCTTCAGGGCTTGAAGTTCTTGTCATACATGTCTTTTACTTGCTTGGTTAGATTCACACCAAGGTATTTTATATTATTTGTCACTATTGTGAATGGTGTCATTTCCATGATTTCTTTCTCAGCTAGTTTATCCTTTGTGTAGAGGAATGCTACTGATTTGTTTGAGTTAATTTTATACCCAGCCACTTTGCTAAAGTTGTTTATCAGGTTTAGAAGTTCTCTGGTAGAAGTTTTGGGGTCACTTAAGTATACTATCATATCATCTGCAAATAGTGAAACTTTGACTTCTTCCTTTCCAATTTGTATCCTTTGAGCTCCTTCTGTTGCCTAATTGCCCTGGCTAGGACTTCCAGAACTCTATTGAATAGGTAGGGGGAGAGTGGGCAGCCTTGTCTAGTCCCTGATTTTAATGGGATTGCTTCAAGTTACTCTCCATTTAATTTGATGTTGGCTACTGGCTTGCTGTATATTGCTTTAACTGTGTTTAGGTATGGACCTTGAATTCCTGATCTTTCCAAGACTTTTATCATGAAGAGGTGTTGAATTTTGTCAAATGCTTTCTCAGCATCTAGAGATATGATCATGTGGTTTTTTTCTTTGAGTTTATTTATATAGTGGATTACATTGATGGATTTCCATATATTGAACCAACCCTGCATTCCTGGGATAAAGCCTACTTGATCATGATGGATAAGTGTTTTGATGTGTTCTTGGATTCGGTTCGAGAGAATTTTATTCACTATTTTTGCATCGATATTCATAAGGGAGATTGGTCTGAAGTTCTCTTTTCTTGTTGGGTCTTTGTGTGGTTTAGGTATGACTGTAATTCTGGCTTCATAGAATGAATTAGGTAGTGTTCCTTGTGTTTCTATTGTTGTGGAATAGTTTGAAGAGAATTGGTATTAGATCTTCCTTGAAGGTTTCATAGAATTCTGCACTAAAACCATCTGGACCTGGACTTTTTTTAGTGGGGAGACTTTTAATGACTGCTTCTATTTCTTTCACGGTTATGGGACTGTTAAGATGGTTTATCTGCTTCTGATTTAACATTGGTAACTGGTACTTGTCTAGAAAATTGTTTATTTCATCCAGATTTTCCAATTTTGTTTAGTATAGGCCTTTGTAGTAGGATCTGATGATTTGTTGAATTTCCTTGGTTTCTGTTGTTATGTCACCCTTTTAGGTTCTGATTTTATTGATTTGGATACTGTCTCTCTGCCCTCTGATTAGTCTGGCTAATCTCAAAGAACCAGCTCCTGGTTTTATTGATTCTTTGTATAGTTCTCTTTGTTTCTATTTGGTTGAGCCCTGAGTTTAATTATTTCCTGCCGTCTACTCCTCTTGTGTGTATTCGCTTTTTTTTTGTTCTAGAGCTTTCATAGGTGTTGTCAAGCTGCTAGTGTGTTTTCTCTCCAGTTTCTTTTTGTATGCATTTAGAGCTATGAGTTTTCCTCTTAGCACAAAGCATATTCTTATATTTTATTTCAAATAACGTATGTTTTGGAAAATAGCATAATAATTCTAAAATACAATTGAAAAGACCCATTTGTATTCTGGATTCTAAAAGATATCAGATAAAAAGTAAAAGATACATCTATCATTTAATTGATTTTCATGTCCTATTTTATTATGAAGATGGTTTAGTAAATTTTATACTATAAAATTTTAAGTAATTCAATAGAAGGAACAGGTAATATGATGTGATGATACATTTAAATTTTTTTTTTTTTTTTTTTTTTTTGGTTTTTCAGGACAGGGTTTTCTCTGTATAGCCTTGGCTGTCCTGGAACTCACTCTGTAGGCTGCCTGTCTCTTCCTCCCAAGTGCTGGGATTAAAAAGCATGTGCCACCATCGCCCCGCTTAACTTAATTTTATGTTACATGTATGGATTTTTTTTGCATGTATACCTGTGAATCTCACAGATGGAAAACCCATCAAAAACAAAAATAGGTGTTGTTTAACCCTTGAACTGGAGTTACAGATAATTGGTTAACTGAGAAATTGGTATTGGAATTTGAATCTGTTTTCTGGAAGAGCAGTCAGTGATCTTAACCACTGTGTTATCTCTCCAGTCCTATATAAATATTTTTACAATGAAATTTTAAATTATAATATAACTATATAATTGTCCTCTTACTGTTTATTCCTCCACATAGGCCCATATATTATATCAACAATTTTCTGAATCAAATTCATTGTTTATTTTCTTGAATTCATATATACAATAGTGAATTATATATATAATTTATATAATATACAATTGTATACAATATGTACACACATATATTTAATATGTGTAATTATATAACACATCATAATATATGACATATAAAAGATATATGATATAATTCTATGTAATATACATGTAATAATGTATATTACATGTAATAATGTAATAATACATGTAAATTACAAATATATATATATTTGTAAGCATATAATCTCATGTCTGGACCATTATTATCAATGTCAAGATACCTGATTGGGGAGATTATGTCACCTGCTTTCAGCTTTCCACACTTACTGTAGTCTTAGAGTAGCTTCAATGCTTTTGGAACCTTAATGCTTCCCATTAACATGACTATTACTATTAACATGAGATTATATGCTTACAAATATATATATATATATATATATATATATATATATATATATACACACACACATATATATACACACACTTCTTCTCTGGTAGTGTAAAGAAAACATTTCCATATCATGAACATTGGTCAGCAGGGGTGAAGGGCTGGGGTTAGGGTTAAGGTAAGGGTAAGGGCTAGTCTCTAGGTAGGCACCAGATAGACCTCTCCATATTCAGTAAGTTTTGCAGGTGTTGTATTTAGCAATAAGGCTTTACTATCAGTTTGTGGAGAGTTACATTGGCAACAGCTTGAACTGTTTCATGGATTTTATAGAGTCCCTTCGGACAAGAACTCGTATAGATGTTCTTCATTCCCAACACTGAAGGTTCCATTTGGGGGCAAGAGATGTCTAGTTGGAGCTTTTTTTCTCCCAATTATTTGGTTTATTCCATTAAGTTTTCTCTTGCCTGGCAAATTTTACAGTAATTATTTTAAATAATAGTTGACTTCAAAATGCTTTATAATAAACATGTGCTTCATAAATAAAAGACATGCCATAATTTTGATATAAAAATTAATATTAATACATTTATTATGAAACAGAAAAATTATTGCAACAACCAAGACATATTAAAGTACTACTGTCAGGCAGTGCCAGCTCATTACTAATATACTGTATTTTAAATTACACACTGAATTTATGTTTGGCTAGAAAAACAGCTTTGAGGTGTGATTTTTCACCTTCAAGAGTGCATTTAAATGAGTTCAAAGTGTGGCAGTTGTGATAATTCTTAAGATTGGAAAAAAATGCACTGCAGTGTTTTGTGACTGTAGAATTTACTGGAAAATCAGTTTATACATAAAGAATACTTCAAGTTTCATTACATCACATATCACATATTACAGAAAAACGTAATTTTATTTTAATGTGTGTATTCCCGTTACTATGGGATTACGCTGTTTCAAATCTTTATATCAACATATATAATATGAACTACCACATATAATTCAATACAAATTATCAGTTTTCTGAATTCTTGCCTTTTATATCACCATATTATTCTTAAATGATAGGAAACTGATCCTTATCTATAACAGATGCTAAGACATTTAAAGAAAGAAAATAATTCTCTAAATTCAACTTTAAAATGTTATTGTTATGATCATTTTATCTATATTAACATCTGTTCCTTACTGGAGAGATATTCCTCCTGGCAAGAAGTACCATACACATCTAATGGCTTTCAACCAAGTCCAGAGTTTGTAGACATCCATTAAATGAGCTCGTCACTACACACCTGTTCACTCTATTCTGCCTACAGCATAAATGCAGAATGATGCAGGCTAAACTATGCAGAAGAAAGGTATCAGGCTGTTTCTTTGGTTGTTCAAAATTATGAATACATAGCATCATATGTTTTTTAAAGAAATAATGTAGTCAAAATCAATAGTAAGCCTGAAAATTTCAAAAATGAATATGTAATATAAAAAAAATTGGTAACCCAACTAAGTCAATATTGAAGAAAATCCAGATGTTTTTTACAATGTATTATCTATATAGTCAATCATATCTTATGATAGTAGATTCATTAGTGTAAATTGAATTCTTTTGTGTTTTCTTAAAATTCCTAGTTTGGTATAAGTCATCTTTTTGTGAACATTTACTAAGCCTTGTTTTTTTTCCTTAAAATTGAGGATGGATAGAATCAAAGGAAATGGTTGAGATTATGTCTAAAGTCCAACAAAATTCAATATAGTGGTATGTCTGTCCTGAAGAAAATGCATATAAAAGGGTGATTGGGCTCAAATTCTAAGAAGGAAGTTCCACTTTTCTTTAGTGGATAGAAATTGCTACAATTCCCTGCACTCTTAAAAGCTATCTATGAACTCTCAAAAGCTTCAGTGCCTAAAGAACTCTTTTCTTAATACTGGTATTCTCACTTATGGACATGGAAGTAACATGTCTTTTGAAAATATTTTTGTTGTTTTGAAAAAAAAAATTGACAACAACACTACTACAGAGATAATAAAGCCTGTCATTTGGGATGATTCTTTTCTTCTAAAACCAAGATTAAAATGCTTGTTTCTGAGATAACTGTAATAGTAAACAAATAAATATAACATACCATTTTATTCACAAACTAAAAAATATCAGGTTTTTCTGTTTTCATAAAATTCTTACAATTTTTTTCTCAGGAGAAACTGATGTGTTTCAAAATTTGGATATTGCTGTTGGCAAAACAAAGAAATTAATAAAAAATTATGTTATTCTTTTTGTGTCCTTTTAGATAATCTAGGAACTGTGAATTCTATTTTGGGAGTGATTTTTGAACCCATGTGCTTCTAAGGACACTAAGTGATTTCTGACAATAGCTCATTCTCTGCAAGTGAAAATATTGTCAATGTCACTTTTGGTGGTCTATATACAAGTACAATATAATTTTGAGATAACTTTCTTCCAGTAGACAGAAAATATAAATTAATGGAGAAGAGATATTTTATATCTGTTATATATAATTATTTTCAAAAATAGAATATTATTTTAGTAGATAATTTGTTCTATTTTATATTTCTAGCTTGTGTCATTGTACTTATAATTTAACTAGTAAGTTCTATATAATATTTATATGTAAAAGAATATATCACAAAAATGATCTGATCATAATGGCAAATCCCTGTCTTCTCAGTACTAAGATGGATGTAGAAGAAGAATTTTAGTGCTAGCAGGTATTGCAGGCTATTTGAAGTCCAGACCCAATGTATATATTTTGTTGTTATTGTCTGTTGTTTCTGAAATAATAAAATATATCTTCTAAACCCTTCTGAAATTTATGTGATGGTATGACTGGAAAATATATGCATAGACACCTTATGAATGGGCCAACAAAACAAACTAGTTTATCTACTCTCTAGACAAATATCGTTTAAAATTCATATTAACTTTAAGTCAGTGTCCACCAGTTTTATCACATTTTAGGGGGTCTGCTCATTGTATATAACAGCTCTGCTTTCTCTCTTGCCCTTAAGTGCCAAACTTTAAATTATCTATTTTAGAACTTACATCTTAATTGTCTTATCCATTCTCTCTTGACATGTGTTCTGAGTGACCTACACTGTGCTAAATCTGTTTCTAGGAATCAGGTTTCTACATTGTTTTGTACATGGCTTATTCTAGAGTAGAATTGTAAAGATATTATTTGGAGCTTTTCTACACCTCCCATGTTCCTGAATAATGACAGAGGGACCTATCACTTTTATTAGAGAGACCTCAAACACTATAGCTGGGCATTTAAATACTCATCTACTCTAACCCAACTATACTGACTTCTTCCCAGCCCCATTCTTGTTACTTGCCGTCTTAGTCACTCCATGGCTGCTTCTGTTCTATCATGGGGATTCCCTCAGGGAGACTATCTCAACTTTAGACACCCTCACTGGAATCAGACTTCTTTCCTTAGCCCTTCTTCCAAGCCATACATGTTCATCTCTTTGTTAAACAGTCAGAAGTGATGGAGAACAATTTTTATACAATATTGAAACAGGAGATGTTTCTACAATAATGAAAACGGCAAACCCTGCCTGTAACTAGATCTCTGACTTACAATAATTTCCATCTGAATACACAGTGCCCCAACAAAAACTTCCTAAGTGAACTAATAATTTCAACTGATGCCTTATTTCAAAAGCAGACAGATAAAGGCACAAAAATGATTGTGTTTTTTTGGTTTTTGTTGTTTTTCTGTTTGTGTGTGTATGTGTGTGTGTGTGTGTGTTGTTTCTTTGTTTTGATTTGTTATTTTATTTTCTCTTTTTAAGAATATACTTATTCAAATACTTACTCTCACTAGGCACTAGGTCTCAACCTTTGCATTCTCTCAGCACATAGTTCATGGAGAAGATTCCTTATTCCTCCATATTCTAAACTCTGCATTCCTTATACTTTGTTTCCATGCATGTTGGTTATAGTTCCCAACTTCATGTTGAGAACATTAACTGCCATGCGAGTTATTCCTGTCACAAACAAATAAAAAATCATATATAGAACACAAGTAGGAAACAAGGTTGGCACATTCTCAGTTGGTGTCAGGTGGCCATAGTTCCTGCAAAGGGACCATCATTCTTGTCTTAAGTTATTTTGTTAGGGCTGACAATGGAAACTTTCATTATATAAAAAATAAAGCCATCTTTCTAGGGACTTACACCCTTGAAAACATGTTTCAAACTTATAAACAATAATTAAATGGCATTTACTAAAGGTGCCTTTCATGAACAAAAGTTAACACACCCCAAACTTATGTGATCTTTTTGTTGTTGTTGTTGTTTAAACTTCATACTGGAACAGTCTTTTTATTTGGAACCCTGATATATAACCATTTTTTTCTGACCATTTTGCTATTTTATATGAGCAATACTTGTACATAGTTTGGTTGTAATATGTAGCACCTTTCTCTATATTTGTAAGATATGTTTGTTAAGCTAAAGTCTACAGTATATACACAGAGGACCTACTGCAAACCTGATTCATCCCTGTGCTTCCTGCTTCAGTGTCTGAGTTAAGGGGGCCTTTTTCTCTCCTGGTATCCTTTATCTCCTTTGCCACTTTCTCCCTCCTCTTCCTTAGGGTTCCCTGAGCACTGAGTATCGGGCTTTAAAATGCTAAGAAACCATCCACAGAACTAGCAGAGTGGACTTCATGAATCTTTTATCTAATATCATTATTATAAATTTCAGCTACTGAAACAGTTATCACAAATGTTTATTTGCACCAAATGCTTTATAAATGTCAGTTATACTTTTACTTTTCTCAGTAATAGATCAAATCAGGCCATTAGAGATAGGTCCTATTTGAGAGGTTAGGGAGTGTGGAGAACAAACTACCATTTGTTTACTATGTTGTGTATTAAAAAATATTGTTCAGAGACATGAGGGGACATTGTCAAAATTGATTCAGATCACACTGAGCATGATGGTGCTTAGATATACTTTCAACACTTGGGAAGCTGAAGAATTAGGATTTTAAGGTTGAGGGCAGTCTAGGCTACAGAGCAATACTTTGTCTCAAAGTACTACTACATGCTGGACTAATATCTGGTTCATTAAAATAAAAATCAAAGAATAATTTAAAATTAGAATAATCAAAAGGAAATATATAAAACCTGATTAGTATCTTTGACAAATAAACAAGGCACTGCTTATAGGAAAGTTATTTATGAACATTACAAAATATCAATAAGAAAAAATGAGTAACATAATAATGTAACTAACACTCCAACACACAAGCAAGCACATATACCAAAATGAATAACTGTAAAATATAAGCAATAACAAGTGAATTACCCACTAATAAACAAGTGAATAAATTTTCATGCCTATAATGCAAAAAACATTAATGGGTGAAAAATATTGTAAAAAAAAATAGACAACATTTAATAACTTTGAGGAAATTAAAATTATTTTGAGATTTCACCTCTACTCATTAATATTGGTGATCAGGAAGGAAAGAAACCATGCTGATAAAGAGGAACACTTATATACAACTATTGGAAAATTTTCTTGTGTAGTCACTATGGAAAGAAGTATGGCGGTGTCTCAAAGAAACAAGAACAACAACAAAAGCTAACGATAGTAGACAGAAATAGAAATACATTATAATCTAGCAATACTATTTCTGGGTATACACAAGAATTATAGTGTCATAGAAATAATGTATATCCATATTTATTGCAAAAGTATTCTCAATAGCTAATAAAGGGAAAGAGAACCTTCCTAGATGCTCAGTATGAAGTGAAGGGATAATGAAAATGTTGTACATATAAATAAGAGGATTCTATTCATCTGTAAAATAATATAAAATCATAACATCTGAAGTGGTTATTAGTGAGCCTAGAAGTCATTGTTATGTAAAAGAAGTAAAAAATTAAAGACAAATGTTGCTTTCTTTTTTTGTTTGTTTTGGATTCATGTACCTGTTTAGGCATGTCAATGGTTATAACAAAAAGTTATAAAATATATTAAAGTGAAGAAATGGAGAGAATAATGGAGCACATGCAACATGAGTGTTGATGTGGGTTCTATGTGGGTGAATTAGGGAGCCAGCAAGAAGCAAATAAATAAAATAAATATGAGAAGCAGTGAAGGAAGAGGTTGAATAATATCATAGTGGGTAAGAGATGACTCAAAAGTAAAGTGTTGTCTGTAATTGGAGTATCCTGGATTCATTTATCCAAGAGGAACATGGAATCTTACAACAACATGAAACTCCATCTCCAGGGATCTGATGCTCTTTGCTGACTTTTGTCAGCAAGCAGGGATAATATGCTATACCTACATACACATGCAGGCAAAATATTTAGATAAATAAAGTAAAAATAAATATTTTTAAACAAAAAATAAGAACAGAGCATTTATAGATCAAAGTGCCATATTTAAATATTCCCAAAGTGTATATTGCATAATACTAGAGAAGAATGGAAAATATAAGTATCGTATGAATATATAATATATAATATATATATATATATATATATATATATATATATATATTACATGTTCATATACCCCAATGAAAATTTATCAGAAACATATATATGCATATATGTGTATTATACATAATATATTTTTAACATTTAATCAATTTTTATAAAATCTTATGATTAATAGTATCAAGAATAAAATATATGTCTTTCTATTTGACTAAATTTAAATTTTAAAATAGTCTATTTCTCAGGATGGCTATTTTTCATATAAATATTAAAGAAAGATAAAATAAAAGTGGTATGTTTTTAAGGATATAATAAAAAAGTAGTCAACCTGCCTTCTTGCTAAAAACATGTCTAGCATTAATACCATGTTTGTGTGAAAATCTGAAACTATAAGTAAAAATAATATTTGAAAAATGACTGAAGTTCTTTAATTAGAGATTTAGTGTGATATAGAATATTTTCATATATTCTTCTCTCCTTAAATAAAAATTATTTGTCATTGTAGAAAACTATGACATAAATCATTGTATTTATATATAATCCACCCACTAATTATCATTAAGATAAAAATAATAAAATAAGATAATGGAATCGGACCCCTAATTATCAATAAAGAAAGAGGATATTGATCTTAGAATTACTATCTCGATTGTCTAAAATTCCAATTACAATATAATCATTGTAAATTCCTGTCACTGTTGAGAAGCCTACATGTCCAACAATGGAAACTTCGGTTTATGTTCCACAAAGTCATAAACTTGATGATAGCTCTATTAGTTTCCTTGTGAACTAACAACCACACATCTCTATCAGCCATCATCTTCATTTACAGGTCAGTAGATGGAAACAGTCACCCTCCATATGCCTTCTTCATTTCTGCAACATTCACTTTATGGACTACAACCTTTGAAAACATATGGCCTCTTGAAAATTCTCTCACTTTCCACTTTTCTCTCAGTTACAAAACTAATTTAATTAATTTAATTAAATTTAATTAATTGATTTAGTTAATTGAGATTCCTGATTTATCCACTAACTACTGGCTGATTTTATTCATATCACCATTTACAGTTTTAAACTCATAAAGTGTGAGAATATTTCTTGCACACAAATTTTACTTTATAATGTCATATCTTCTTAATGAGTCTCATTTTACCTAGCAAGTAGCTTTCTTTACTTAAATAAAATAATGTAGATTTTACACTCACTGAAGAAATTTTGAAAGTAAACATTTTGAAATGAAGTTCCAGTGGCTTTATGAATATTCATTTCTTTTGTCTTGTCCATAATGAGTATTTTTAAATAAAATTTTACATCATTTAATTATATTTGTGGACATGAATATATGTAGACCTGCGTAATTATTTTCTTTTATTTTACTTTATTATGTTTTGGAAATATAAATTTATATCAAATCATAATTTGAATACATATTGAAAAGTTTGATCAATTATTGAGAAATAATTTAGAAAACAAAATTCTAAAGACAAAGAAGCGACATTGTTAGTTCATCATCTCAAAAAGTTACCAGTAATGCAATTTATGATCTTTGTAAGATAAATGCTTAAGATAACCTTGTCCTAATGATGATAACTTTAAGTGCTATTGTGCATTACTAAAAGGTTATGATTAAGATGCCAAGTTGGGTAATTTTTTCTCAAGTCTCAACAATATGGAACTTTGGTTTTAGTTTTTTTAGATTTTTTTTTTATTCAAATGATAGCCATCCTGAGAATTAAGGGAATGTTTTAGCATTTAATTTTAGTGAAATTGAGGGGCATATATTTTACTCTTGATTATATTAAAGATGTTTACATTCTCATTAACAAGATGAATATGATATCTACTTCATTTAAGTATTTTATTATTAAGCAGTTTTAAGAATGCTACATGTTTTAAATTATTTGAAAATAAAATATTAAAGAGATATGGGTTACAATGACAAAGACATGACAATGGTTTCCATAAATTATAGTACAAAAAGATCTGCTGCTTCAATGAAGCAAAGGTACTGGAAAAATCACTGGACTGTCAGTCACTGAGCTCTGAGGATCAGTCAGAATGAATAGAATAACTAAATACTAGAATTATATTGCATGAATAATTATATGAAATATAAACTTATGGATGAGGCAGGAATGGAAATTTCAAGTATAAATGGAGAGGGAAAGCAGAGATGAGGAAAGTGGTAAGGGAGAAGAACTAAAACTAAAGGTCATTTAAGGAGTAGTATAAAAATCAAATACTGGAGAAGCTTCCTAATATAAAAACATATATAAAGGTGATCTATATAAAGTCATCAAATAATAAGAGAAACAGCCCCAACTGGCCATCTCTTTTGATCAAATGAATCTTAAAGTATTCCAGGATTGGGAAAGTAACCCAGAATTGGGTTACATGTAATTGAATTGCTGAGTAAAAGGCTGCCTTGACTCAATAGGGATGACTTTAGCTGAAATGACCAATAGTGGGGAGATAGAATCTGAAGAGACCACCTCCAGTTGATAGACATGGTCCTCCATTGAGCCATGGGAACACTTGCTTATCCTCAAAATTTTTGACCCAGAATTGTTCTGTCTAAAAGAAATGCAGGCACAAAAATGAAACAGAGACTGAAGGAAAGGGCAGGCACCAACCTGTGGCACTATTACTAATGGCACGATATGTTTGCAGACTGTCTTCTGCAAGGCTCTATCAGCAGCTGACTGAGACAGAAGTAGATACTACAGCCAACTAGTGTACCGAGGTCGGGAACCCAATGGAAGAGTTAGGGGAAGGCTTTAAGGTCAAAAGGGGATGGAAATCTCATAAGAAGACCAACAGTATCAATTAACCTGGAACCCGGGGATGCTCCCTGAAACCAAGTCACCAACCAGCGAACATACATGGGCCTATCCATGGCCCCCGGCACAGATATAGCAGAGGACTGCCCTGTTTGGCTTTAATGGGAGAGTTTGAACCTAACCCTGTAAAGACTTGATGCCCCAGGGAAGGGGGATGCTGGGAGGAGGGCTGAAGTAAGGTTGTTAGGTGTATGTGTGTGTGTGTGTGTGTGTGTGTGTGTGTGTGTGTGTGGTTGAGAGGGGTAAATGAATGAGTGAGTGGAGGAATACCACCTCAGAGGCAAACGTGGAGGGCAGGTGGGGTGAAGAATTTTGGAAGGGGGGGCCTGGAATGGAGGGCAACATTTGGAATGTAAACAAATGTAATAATTTAATAAAAAAAGAACTATGATAGATCCATGGGGTGAGGGACATTGAGGAGAGACCTGAGGGGAATAGAGGGAGGGAAAACATAATCAGGATATTTTATGTAAATGATATTTTCAATGAAGGAAAATATATATTACTTCCATATATGGAGTTCTCCAAAGTAGACAAAAATAAAATTTTAAAGAATTAACAAAGCCTTAGATTGTATTCTACAATATTGAGGATACTAAAATCTAAGTTAAAAGAGACATAACTTGTACTAAAAACATACCTGGAAGTATATAAAATGTTCAGCATAAGTCATTTCATGATTTTTCCTAGATGCTTAAGCAGCTGAAGCTCAATTTACCATTAATTCTCATGGTGCCTATTTTGCATACATCATGTATAGGTTCTTCTCTTTGGTGATCTATTCCATCGGTATCAGCAGCAGTGTCTGACATTCATATACCAGGCGATTAGCTAGTGAATGTAGATACTTTGTTTAGTCTCTGACTCTGTTGGTACTCTCCGTTTAGTTTTCCTTTATATTTGTTAGCTTTGGGAAATGATATTCATCTCTATCATTCACCTCTTTTCTTTCCTCAAACTCTTAGAAAATATCCTTAATTCTGAGTTATTTTATGCTAATGAGTTTTTATGAATAGCTCTGAAAATATCCAAGTGATATATTGAAAGACAGAGGAGAAATCTCTTCTTTTTCCATTGTCAAAATTAGAAAGCAAATAGAAGGGGTTCTTAGTTTTATAAACACTAAGAACTTTTTAATTTGTCCATCAAGGTTGTGCCATCTACTAAGTATACCACTGTTCACTTCCAAAATGGAAAGATGTCTTCAGTCAAAATATAGTGAGTCAAGTGTTGGCAGCAAGGTGCTGTCAAAGGAATAGAAAAGACAGTGACAATCACAGAAGCACTCTACATTTGCAAGTAATTGGCATTAGAGAAAGTTCTCCAATGTCAGGAAAGGGGAAAATTTCCCTTGAACTTTGACTTGCATTTTCCCCTTTTTCATATCTAAAGATAATTTCACCTGAACCACTCATTATCTTCTTAGTAGTAGGGAAAGGGCTCAAATTTTTATCCTGTTTTGTTGCAATTGCATGGCTTTAACTAAACTACTACATTCAGCTCATCCTTTGAGAATAATGGGTTATAAACCCTGATGACCATAGTTGGATTAGAATTTTGTCAGCCTAAGAAGTATAGTGTGTAGTTTTAATAGTTGAGAGTGAGTGTGGGCAGGAAAATATTTCCTTAACGAACTTTGTTAATGAACTGAGAGATCCTTAAGAGATAACTCGATATGTTTATTTTTTCAACTCCATTTAACCAAAACAAATCAAATCACTGAATCTGGTTGGCATGTCTTCATACATCTTTCAAGACCTTTTGATCTTGCTCGTTTTCTTTTACAAGAGATTGACATAATTTTCTCTTCTTGTTCAGTCTACTTTCACAACAGCTGATCACTTTGTCGGTTGAAGGTACTGTATCAGAATAGCACACACTGAATTAATTATAAACAATAGACATTTGTTTCTCATAGTTTTGAGACCTGAGAGGTCCCACATCAAAGTGGTGGCAGAATGATTATGGTTCTGTTTATGTAACACAGTTATCAACATGAACATAAAATTCACAGTGAGTTATTGCAATGGACCACTCAACCACCTTGATGCAACATAAGCATTAGGAGCTGGCCAGATATCTACTAGATGATAGAATTTATCTGATAGCATAATTCTACCTGCTGAATATATTTTTTTCTAAGAACAATCTTATGAAAGACACACAAGACTGGAAAGTATTATGTCCTATCTGACTACTAATATCCCTGATACGGCAGTAACTAGTCTTATCTGAACAGCATAAATTAAAAAACCAGTTATATTGACAATATACAGCTGTTGAAATAGGTTTCTATTATTGATTAGTGGAATGGATGATATGTATTCTCAAAGTAGAAATAGGCAACCAATGTATTCATATATTTTGAAACACCTAACCACCAATGTGTGTAACACATGTAAGGTCTATAGAATTTTCAAATATCCCTTTTATTTTAGTTGATTAAAAAGTACATATATATGACTAGGCTATACATGGCCAAAGAATTTACTTAAATGTCTTGTCAGGGAACATTGCACACTTATTTTTCGTATTGCAATATTCAACAAAGCAAAACAGAATTAGTCAAGATGTCCATTAACTAATGAATAGTTAATAAATTATGGTTCATGCATATAGTCTAACAAATTCAGTTGCAAAGTAAATAAAATTGGATATTTTGCATGAAAATGATGGAATTAAAAATATTTAGTTATGTAAGAAAACTCAAGATTCAGAAAAAAAAAAAAAAAAAAAAAAAAACCTCTGTGTATCTTTTCTTGTATGTGACTTTTAGAATCTACTCTTTCTTACTCTTTGTTTGTTTTAAAAACAAACATATATTTGACTTGAACTACTTTGCATGGATGGATAAAATTTCTCCTATATGCAGTGAGATATTAAATAAAATTTTTAGATTTACCTTTCCAGAAAAATTCCTGAGATTCCTGAAACAAGACAATTATTCCCTCATTTTGTTGATCACTAGATGGTTGAACATGGCACACATATTGGAGGCAATAAGAAAATCAAGCTAAGCCTTGGGCTGGGAACTTTTGAGTGCTGCCTATCATAACAGTGTTGGAAAATTCTGTACAGGTTCCCCCTGGGGAAGATCTGTCACCAAAAGTCTGACATGTGAAGACTGTGTGTAATAATGCTGAATTATTATGCAGTATTAGCTACAAAGTATTATATTTTCATGGATCTCATAAGGGATAACCTTAACCATTTTCTGATTAGATTTGATGCTAACTCCACACAAGAGAATTCATGTTTGGCATTATATCCTAAAGACCATATAGACCCCAGTGGTGAAACCAGTAACACTGCTATCTGAAATAGATATTTGTTCTGTTCAATAATATTTCCAGTATCTATATTATACCTGTAAAATACTATTGCCATCTGCTTTGATAACAGATGCTTCTGTTTTCAATACACAGCTATGATAGCAGAGAATCAGACTAGTCAAAGTACCAAAAATAAATGGATCCTAAATACCCAGCCTCAAATAGAACATCTGTGTCCTGTCCTCCAGGTCGAAAAGAACCTAATAAGGAATTATTCCTGCTACAGCCGGGGAGAGAGAAAAGAGGGTGTGCAATATGGACTTCTTCACATTATAGGATTGATCCCTGTGCCTGCCATGGATGGTAGATGGGCTAATGTATAAAACCTTACAGATTTATTGAGCAGTGTGTGGTATTTTCAGTGATCTAGAAATCGCTAGTAACATAAAAGTTGTCCTGTATGTAAGCAAAGTCAAGCTGACACTCCTGTAAACAGTCTTGAGTAAACTCACTGAAACATGCATGTGTAAACACACACACACACACACACACACACACACACACACACACACACTTAGAGACGGGGGGGTTAAGAGAGGGTGAGGAAAGGGAGAGAGGGAAAAGACATTTACAGGACTTCAAGGAAGATAACTGCAACAGAGTAAAGATCATGCAAATATGCTATGTGGATGTATGAAAATGACATAACATCCATTATACATAATTAATACATTCTCGTAAATGAAAAAAATAAGTTAATAATACAGTTGTATTTGTGAGTTGATTTCATTGGCTATCAGATTCTCACTGGGTACCCAGGGTGACCCTGATATTACAGCACCCTCCGATCTCAATCACCAAAATTGTGAGATTAGACGTATTTGCTACCATATCTAGTACTTAACACTAGCTCTAAGAATGTGAGAATTTGCAGTAATGATGCTCACTAGACTTCTCTCAATAACATTCTATAAAGTGAAGTAGCTATTTATAATAATGCCTTGCCTGACTCTAATGTCTGAACATTTCTGTGGATAGATTATTATGATTGAATATCTTTGGAAGTGAATATCAATGACACTTCCAAAGCATAAAACTCTAAGAAGACTCTTCAGGGACATAAGAACTTCACTGTAAAAAAAATTTCCCCATTTTCATCTATTATTCTTTTAGAATTCTGGACTAAAACAATTATCTTAATAACATGAAAGAAATGGAAATTTGCCATTTTCCGTCAGCCTTCAACTATCTGACAGTCTGTTTACCCAGTTTCATTGTGTCTGGATCTATAAAAAATTTCTCTCAGAAGACTTTCTTTAATGCGTTTACCTTATTATTTGCTTCATATTGAAGATGGAGACACTACAGCTCTGCCGTCAGAGACTTATAACATGCAACAATTCCCATGTTCTTATTTTTTTTCTATAATATTTTTTCTAGCCATTTTGGATTTAAGTTTGATAAAAATCCTGGTCACATTGTGGATGTAAGTTAAACGAAAATTGAATTGTCACATCTAACGTAAGTCAATGACCTTAACTAACATTAAATTTTACGAAGAATATGAAGGATACAATTATTTAGAAAGCAATAGAATAGAAAGAGACACCTAACGCTCTGCCCGACTCCTCTAGTAATTGGCTCCAATTGGACACATTTGTTCTGGCCTTGACTAGAGATGAGGTCACTCACCTTATTCCACAGGGAAAGATTATACCAGAAAGAACAACTCCTTAATTCTGAAATGGCTGGGGGGGGAGTACTGGACAATGTTCTTGGAGTAAAGTCTAAGAGAGCCACTGATTTTAGGTTTGTTTGCTCTAGATTATCTCGTTGGTAGTAATTTTGTTAATACTATCCATCACTTAATGCTTATCTTCTAGGAAATATTCGTTGTTTACTGACCAGAAAAAGTAAGGGAGCAATGTGGTGTTTATATGGTGATAAGACCAAGTTACCAAAGTTGCTATTTTAGGAGAAAAAAAAAAAAAAAAACAAATCCAAGACTGATGCCTCACTGCATGCTACCCAACTTCCAACCAACAGGGTGAATAGGTTGAGGGCAAAACTATACAATTTAAAGTTTAATAAAAACATTAAAAGCTAAATGAAAAAAATAATTATAATTGATGTATTCAAGTATGAATACATTCTTTTTCAGAAAAGATATATAAGATATATTGTAGAGGAATTATAACCCAGCTATATATAACCCAGTTTCCAACTCTGGAAACGGATCAGACAAAAAGACCTATTGATCTATGTGATGTGGCTGGAATGCATTAAAGTTTAATGTGTCTGGAATATAGAGACACCCTAATTTTATTTTTTATTTGTTTGTTTGTTTGTTTATTTACATCCCAAAGGTTGTCTCCCCTCCTAGTACACCACTCACAGTTTTTCTCCCACCATCACCAGTCCCCTCTTGTGCTGGTTATCTCAGATAGCTGCAGGCTCCCCAGGAGGCAGGCAGAGCTATGGGGTGGTGAGCAGTTTGCTTATATGCCATTCTAGTACACATCTTTAGTCCTAAACAATGACATTAAAGTAAGTTTATAGAATGAAGCAGATATGTTTGAAAGCCACATCTATTTGAGGGGTGGTTAAAGTGATGAATCAGAGAAATATTTGACAATATGAGTCAGATATAGAATATACTCATTTCTCTCAAAAACCAATTGGAAAGAAAGGATACTTAAAAGGAGAACAGAAAGAGAGAGAGAGAGACAGAGAGAGAGAGAGAGAGAGGAGAGAGAGAGAGACAGAGACAGAGTGAGAGACAGAGAGAGAAAGCAGAGAATTGAATCAGTTCAATCAGTGAATTAAGTCAGTGCAGTTGTGTTTAGTTGAGTTACATGAATTCTGTTCAGTTTATGCAGTTCAGGAAGTGCAGAACTGCAGAGCTAGATGGAGCTAAGGAATAAGTACAATCCAGAATATTGTAATAAATTGCCAATGTTAGTTTGAGCCAAGCAGCAATTCAGCCAGGAGCTGAGAGTAGCCAGTTTGAATCAGTCAGCTCAGATGAGTAGTTGGAGGCAGAACAAATAAGTTGACCGAGCTAGCTGGAGATCAGAAAGTACTACAAAGAGTAAGTTTAGTTATCAGTATGCCTCTGAGAAAACAACTACATTAGGTGAATAAAAGTTCAATTTCAAAGATATTCAAGGAAAAAATGCAAGATATTTCCTTTTAAATATTTTTTTGCTTTTGTGTGTGTGTGCATGTGTGCATGCCTCTGTGTGTGTGTGTGTGTGTGTGTGTGTGTGTGTGTGTGTGTGTGTGAGTGTGTGTGTGAGTGTGTGTGATGTAGTTGTGAATGTGGACTTGGGGCCTGTGTGGATCTTTGGGGGCATGGTAAGGCTACAGCAGAATGTTGGATGCCTTTCTCTGGTTTACAGTCTAAAGACATAGTCAGCAAACAGGAACCTCACCTTTTTTGGCTAGGCATCCAGACTGCCGGTGAGTGCTTGAGATCATCTAGCGTCTTATCATCAATACTGGGAGTAGAGGAACTTCTGGTCATTTCTGACTTCATAGGTTATGAAGATCTAAACTCAGATGCTAATGAATGTAGGACAAAACGTCTTCCCCATTGATTACTCTCCCTAATAATAGCCTACCCCAGCTATGGCACCTATGATGAACAACAATAATTAGGAGTATGACAAAGTAACCTTAAAGGCACAGTGGTATAAATAACCTGGCAGTACCCAATAGCTTTCTATATGGACTTACAGCCCACTTAAGTAAGGGAAAATGTTTCTGGTCCTGGAAACCTAGACAACAACCCAGAGCTAGTTAATTCATGAATCTTGTAGAATGTACAACTACATATTTACTCTCCATGCATAATTCCTTACTACACTCTAAATATTTGTCCTTTTATCCAAGGATAAAAGTAGTTCAGATGCTTCATCAAGTAAACTTTTCTTTGCCACAGATGAAGAAAATTTATATATATATATGTATATATGGAGAGAGAGAGAGAGAGAGAGAGAGAGAGAGAGAGAGAGAGAGAGAGATACACAAATTAAAATATTAAAATGCAGAGATGTGTACTCTAGTTCCAAAAAATACATCTACAATACAAATCATAAACTTAAAGATCAGTAATCATTGCAGAAGAATTGTTCATGCCATAATAAGAGCTTAAGAATCATAGCAATTTATGTGAGATTGTGGCTTCTAAAAATGGCAGAAGTCAAAACCATAAGTTGTCATCAACTGCATAAATATGAGTTGAAAAGAGACAACAAGAATATGTGTGATGATGTAGATGGGGAAACTTCAGGAAGTCTCAGGTTCAAAGAAAAAAAAAAAACTATATGAAACAAGGAAATCCAGAGAGTTGGAGAAATAATATTCTCTTTGAAAAAGCACACCAAAATCTGATACCTAATAGCAATGGTTATTCTTAAAATTATGTATATATAAATATCATTATACAAACTGAGAAAGTTTTGTTTCTGCTTGTATGAATGGGTATACTATTGTGTGCATACACACATATTCATATATTCATACATACATACATATATATGTGTCCATTTGAACATAAGAAGTCATTATGCATTTAATTGAGTATGTGAGTATATTATCCAGAATTTGTTTAACATAATAAGTACAGAAAATAATATAAAGAGTAAAATGAGAACATCTATATAATTTGAAATGAATGTTAAAGACAAACAGGATTCCAATATGAGGTAGTTATTGTTTAAGAAAATAGTGTATGATTCAAAACCAAAACCGAAACAACAAAATACAACATATCCATCTTTTAGAATCACAAATAATAGACAGTCCATTTGAAAAATGTATACTTTCAATAGACAATGGAAGCCCAGACTGTCATGAAAAATTATTCTCGAAATAAAGTAATGAGAAAAAACTACAGGAAAGAGTTAGTATATTCATGAGTCCCCACTTCAACAATTAAAATGTATTATAAGAAATTATGGTGTCAATTTTGTAACAAATTAATTGTACCTTTTGATGACTATTAGAGTACTTTTTGTATCATGAATAAGTAGTTTAGTCAACACTCTAAAGAAAAAACTATGATTTTAACAGCAGTGTTCTCTCAAGGAATAGCTGTTTACAATTGAAATCTTTTCAGTGACATTACCATGACTTCAGCATACCTATGATGTCCATTGCACAAGTCCCTGTGTTCCTACTCTCTCTTGACAGGTGCTATAGTTTTCAGCTACCTGTTCTTTCTTTATTTTTAATTTTATTCTGAGCATTATCTGGGGAGTTCTTTGAATATGCCAGCACATATACCCAAAAACATATATCTCTAGGACCATACTCAACTGAAATGTGTAAGAGCTGATAAACAACTAGATGATCTGAGAAGTCTTTTGTCATCTCAAGCACAGCCTTGCATACTTTAATGCCTCAGATCCTTTAATTCTATATCCCAGAATGAATATTCATAATTTTATATAAAGCTACATTTCAGATGTCTCAAACTGAATTGGTACTATATGTAAAATGTGTATTAGCTATGAAGAAAATTCTGAATCATGAATAAAAAGTTTAGTTACAATGGAAATATCTAAATTTATATTGAAATTATTGATAAGACAAAGGAAACAAATATACTTTATGTAAATTAGAATATAAAAGCTTTAGTATTGGGTATGATTTGAACTTTTAGCTATAACGTCCAATAATTTGTATGTGAAAATTAATCCTAGTTATGAAATGGTGAAAGTTTTGTCTAACATTGTTAAGCATATTGATCAAATTTATGAATAAAATTATTAAAGCATACACTCTGTCATTTAAAATATGTGATTGAATAATGTGTTTATAAAAACAGAGTGACATATAAATTCATATTCATTCTTTACGTATTAATAGGTAACACACCACTATATTTTACTGTGGTAGAAAAGAGGTGAATATAAAACTTAAGCCATTGAATATTGAGGATGGGAACTAATAAACATTTTCTCTATCATGTTAGTCAGATTTATTATATAAATCTAAAATGTCCCTCAAAGACTCATGTTTTCAGTTTTTTGGATACCAACTGGTATCACTAATTGAGATTATTTGAGAATATTCCCAAACCAAGCAGAGGAGCTAGATGAAAGAAGTGGCCCACTGATGGGTAGGTCTGTGGGGCATTTTATTCCTTTACTTCCCAGGCTACATTATGTTTCTTCATTTACTTTAATATAAACAGTTGTCAGGAGCCATAATAGGACAAGCTAATAATTAGCAGGTGATCATCCTGAAATGCTTGCCTCAGATTATTATATAATCTGCAATAAGTGTGCCCCATTCAGCAAGGCTGTGGCAGATGTATTTTAGGAAAAATTCCTGCTATTAATATGCTTTTTCTATTATTATTATTACTATTATTATTTTTATTATTAAATATATATAACAATCGCTAAGCAATAACACAGTCCTTTGGACCAGATCTCTGCAGACCCACAAAGATGTACTGTCTTATAGTGATACATTATAGACAAATAGATGACTTCTTAAGTCTTAATGATGATCCTATAAGAATTCCTAAAATTATATCAGTGATTATTAAGCTCTTTTATAGTGGGACTGCTATTAAGTCCCTTTCTGACAATCAGTACTGCTATGAGAACTCTGCCAGTCTCCCAAGTGTCATCGGTTAACAGCTCTTAGATAGTAACCAGACTTTCTCCTTCTCAGAGCACATTTCAAAGTAGTTGTAAAACAATTAACCAAAGGTCACTAAAAGAGAACTCATGATTTATTATAGGTGCTAGGAGAGAAGAGAAAATATTGGCTGGGTTTATCTATACAAAACTTTACTAATTTCTTTTTTTTTTTTTAATTTTATTTTTTTGCTTATTCACTTTATAACCCGTCCCAGTCACCCCCTCCCACAATCCTTCCCCATCTCTTGTTTTCTGAGTACCCCCTCCTCCTGTATCCCCCACCCTGCCACTTTAAGTCTCTGAGAGGCTAGGTGCTTCCTCTCCCATTGAGGCCAGATGAGGCACCCAGCTAGACCATACTCCATATACAGGCTGCATGTTTTGGGATAGCCCCCACTCCAGATGTTTGAGACCTACATGAAAACCAAGCTGCACATTTACAACATATGTGCAGGGAGGCCTAGGTCCAGCCCATGGAGGTAGATCTGTGTAGACTAGGTATGCTCCACGGTTGGTGATTCAGTCTCTGAGAGCTCCAAGGGTTCAGGTTGGTTTATTCTGTTGAACTTCCTGTGCAGTTCCTATCTCCTTAGGGCCCACAATCCTTCCCCCTATTCTTCTATAAGAGTCCTCAAGCTCCATCCACTGTTTGGCTCTGGATGTCTGTATCTGTCTGAGTCAGCTGCTGGTTAGAGCCTCTCAGAGGACAGCTTGACCCTGTCTGTTCTCAGGCTGGAGGTTTAGATCCTGGGAGCTCTGGTTGAATCTTCTGATACTCGTTTTAAAAAGGACAAAAGCACCCTCACTTTGGTCTTCCTCCTTCTTCTTGAGTTTCATAAGGTTTATGTGTTGCATCTTAGGTATTGTGTGTTTTGGGGCTAATATCCGCTTATCAGTGAATGCATACCATGTGTGTTCTTTTGTGATTGGGTCATCTCACTCAGGATGATATTTTCTAGTTCCATCCATTTGTCTAAGAATTTCATGAGCTCATTATTTTTAATGGCTGAGTAGTACTCCATTGTGTAAATGTACCACATTTTCTGTATCCATTCTTCTGTTGAAGGACATCTGGGTTCTTTCCAGCTTCTGGCTATTATAAATAAGGCCGCTATAAACATAGTGGAGCATATGGCCCTGTTGCATGTTGAAATATCTTCTGGGTATATACCCAGGAGGGGTATAGCTGGGTCCTCAGGTAACACTATGTTCAATTTTCTGAGGTATCGCCAGACTGCTTTCCATAGTGGTTGTACCAGCTTGCAATCCCACCAACAATGGAGGAGTGTTCCTCTTTCTCCACATCCTCGCCAACATCTGCTGTCACCTGTGTTTTGGATCTTAGCCAATCTGACTGGTGTGAGGTGGAATCTCAGTGTTGTTTTCATTTGCATTTCTTAGTTTTATAAATTTATTTCTTTTTTTTTTTTTTTTTTTTTTTTTTTTTTTTTTTTTTTTTTTGGTTTTTCGAGACAGGGTTTCTCTGTATAGCCCTGGCTGTCCTGGAACTCACTCTGTAGACCAGGCTGGCCTCAAAGTCAGAAATCCGCCTGCCTAGGCTTCCCAAGTACTGGGATTAAAGGCATGTGCCACCACCGCCTGGCAGTTTTAAACTTTCGATGAACCTGTGGAGCTAGACAGGTGATGGATGTTTAGTCAGATAATTACTCCTAATGGATATGCATGTAAACATTTTCTGTTGTAAACTTTTATTTCAATTTATGATTTGAATTTTGGTGTGAACTTGTGATGAACTTTGTAACATGTGATCATGTACTCTGAATGATGTATAAGACAAAGGGACGTTCGTTAGCGTCTCTCTTCTTCTCTCTCTCCTCTTTCCTCTCTCCTCTCTCCTCTCTCTCCTTTCTTCTTTCTTCCCTGCTTAGAATCTCTCCACTTAGAATTTTTCCTTTTTTAGAATTTATTCCGTTCCCCACTTTGGACCTTTCTGCTTTTCCCCTTAGATAGCTTTCATAGGAAACTTTTTACACTTAGCAATAAACTATAACAACTTCTCTAAGTGTTTTTTCTTCCTGCGACCTCAAACTAGCAGGCATGTCAGAGCCCAGCAGCTCCTGTTTAGAGAGTACTAAGGCTATTTGTCTAATCCTCTGCTGTCCCTGGGCAGAGGTACTAAGTGTACCAAGAAACTGTAGTTTCTGGCCTCAGAGGATCAAACATATAGCATGTCAGCTACAGTAGCCTCGTAAGTAAACTTTAGTAAAGTAGAGAAGTAAACCTTATTATACAGCAACCATAAATACTTCATAAGACCAAAGTCTTACCTCGAATCTCGTAAGACCAAGTCTTATCCCCACCGATGCTCTTCCAATTCCTATACCCCTGGGCTGCCTCAAGAAGAACCGAAGAACCGGAGGAGAAGAAAGAAGATCCCCTTCTCCTCCCACCAGCCGGAGCTGGCTTCCTGCAAACAGTATTTTTCTACCATCATATTGTCCAAATGCTATTCTGTTCACACATAATAAGCAACTGTAAACCTCATCCTAAGAAACTGTGACCTAAAGTAACTAATTCTTCCCTCTACTACATTTTAAAATTATTGAATCAAGCTACAAAACAGAGATGACCACACTGAATCATAAATATTTTCTACTAACGTCCACAGAGAAATACAATGTGTAAACATTTGCAAATGTATAATTTTACGAGTGTATTAAAGGTAGTGCGAGGCATTTTTTTATTTACCCCTTAATTCTAATTATGTATGTCAATATTTTACAAGAAAACAATATTATATCTTTAAATGTGGTGAACTAAGATACAGGAATTTTTACTTCACTATAAAGAATTTCAAAATATGTTTGTGAGGAAATAATCTTTTCATCTAATTTAGAAAATTAATATGTCCAGCGATGTCCTTGTGGATATACACTTGAATATATTTATTTTGATTTGATGCTTTTATGTAATGATGAAATGGAATTTTTTTACCAATTTCATTAGCTGAGTCCATACCAAATATAAGCATATATGAATCCAGTACAGTCCATAAATGTGCCTTCCAAATGTCAAGGGCAGCATAAAAAGACTTGTTCTCATGGTAGTATTTTGGAGAAATTTTAAATTCGTGTACAAAGATAAGGAGCCAAGTGAGAGACTGTTTGGCTCATTGTCATAGTATGCTTAATTGAATAATCCACCCCTAATCATGTCTGTAGCCTGACACCTTGCTCCAATATGCATCACTTTTATTGCCGCTACTGTCACCATTAAAATCCTAACCACTGAGCCTCTCAATCTAGAGTCTCTTTTTGCTAAATGGAGCTTTGCTACTAATTAATTGCCTCTAGTCCTTTGTCATAGTTGGTGGAGTTGATTAGCGGAGTAGTTGTCTAACTAAACCTGGGAAGTCATTTATAGAATCTCCAAATTTCACCTGAGTCCAGCATGAATCAGTGAGTCAGAGAAGACAATAAAAGCAGCATTCAGCCATTATGCTCAGATTGTTGTTGCTCTAGTGCAGCCCTTGGTGACAAAGAAACTTTATAGTGACTGCAACTAGAAAACTCCAGGGTATCTGCTGGATAAAGTTAGGGTTATAAGTTGAAGCTCTTTGTATCTTATTTTGAATATTTGAATTATTTTCTGAAGATGGGTTACTAAATAAAGATGACTATTCTGTACAGAGAATTTTTATTAGCTAAGCAACTGTCCATTCCATGGATGTTATGATTAATTTTACTTCACCTTATTGGACCCAGATATTTTCTCAGGTATAATAACCATGTCCACTTGAGATGAATAGCATTTAAATAATTTGACTAATTGAAAGAGATTGCATTTTATAATTTCAATGATCTTCATTAATGTAAGTGTCTAAATAATACAAAATGCTTCAACCTCTTCAAAGAAGAAACCCCTACTGATCCACTACATGGACTGAACTATGGTATTTCTTCTTCAAACTGAAACATTGACCACTTCTGAGTGTCACCCATTATACTTTTACTTCCCATGCACATATCATTTGTTGTTTCTGCTTATATCATTACAAATGCATGTGGGTGACACCCTGCATCACATTTTCCAGAATACTTAGGTGGCATAAGAAAATCCAATGTTGTTCAGCCATCCACACAAACATATAGGAACAACAGTAAGTATATCATATATGTTGTATATTCATATTTATCCTTCTGTCTTTCTATCTAAATCTATTTACCTATCATCTGTCTATCTACCTATCATCTATTTATAATTGGCTATACATGATTTTTCATTAACTTACATATCTATCTAGATTAATATAGACATGGATATGAATAATAATTATAAAAGTATATGTCTTGAATTTGACAGGATGTAGATGGAAGTGGAGAAGAGAAGAGGAACCAGAATTACACGAATACACTACTAATGAATTAAATTCTCAAGATAAATTGGCAGAGACATTCTCTAGTTTGTGTTTAAGTCTATGCATATTTTTATTAATCTATTTCTTTGTTGAATCTTGACCAATAAAATACTTTTGTACAAAGAAGTAGGACATTACTTTCTCAAATATCTTACAATGTGGAAGTGACATTAGAGTTCAGAATTGGCTAGAATTTAAAACAGCTGCTTTATAGTATTGGTATACATACTGATGTTAAATGTCATAGTGGGTCATCTGGAATAATATTATTCTAATAATTTCATATAATAACCTCAAATAATATGTCAACTCATTATCCACAGACCATGTTCTAGTTCCAGGCTATGTCCTAGTCTGTTTTGTGCAGAGACTTAAAAGCTATGAATGGGTGGTGAGATATGATTAGCACATAAGCATTTTAAGAAAAATAAAGAATATTCAGCTTTGTACATCTCAATGGCTAATGGAAAAATAAAATAAAACTTTAAGTTAAAAAAGTTAAGTTAAGTTAAAAAAGAAATAAAGAAAAAAAACACATTGAAAGGGTCCTGGTACAAGCATTTACCAAGAAGATGTTTTGTTTTCATATGTTTTACCATTCCAGTCATGCTAAAACTCTATGTTTATTTTAACTTCAAATCTAACATATAATGTCTATATTTTCAGGTAGGTATCACAATTGAGACATAGGTATCATTTATTTTTCACAGATGAACTCATTCTTTACATGATCCTGAGAAAATACAACCTACAAAACATCTCAAGTACATGTATGGATAAGCTAGTTACCAAAATGCTTATTAGTTTTATGGATTTACTTTTATTATTTGGTGGTTGTGTGAGATTGTGAGCCCTGGAGTATGGGTACTTGAGAAGACCAGAATACAGCTTCTATTAGCCAAGAGCTGGAATTGCAGCAGTGGTAAAACACTAAATATATATACTAGAAACTGACACCTAGTCCTCAGGACAGATCAGGTAGATCTTAGGCACTGACCTTACTCTCTGGATGCCAACATTTCTACATTTACATTAATAACTTACAGAGAATGAGCTGTAATAGAAGAATCCTTCTATTCAACCATCCATTTTCATCTGTCCTACTATGTTGCACTATCATTCTCTCTCTGAGCATACCAAGGGAAGGTCTTGTAAGGTAATATTAAACTGTTGGCAATATGAACATAATAGCACAGAACACAAAAGGAAGAGTCTTGTGTCTAGAAACCAAATATGCTTGCACCTAGAATGTGAGAGAGGGGGAAAACATTCATCTTAGGTCATACAATATGGTATATTGTTGTGGAAATTCAAGCAAATTTTGATGGTAATATTCACAGTGATGTGAAATTTCTATCCTGGAATCCATGAAAAACTGACTCTGCCTAAGTGTATTATTATAGCAATGGTAAAGAGGCAAGATATAACTCAGAAACACTAGTCAGTTCAGGGATAGTTTAAACTGTCCTGACTGCTGCCAGAAATTTCCACTTAGAATAGGTGCTGACATTAACATAAACTGTCATTGTCAGTTTTCCCAGCTGACAGGATCTCCTATCACTAGCAGGGTCTGACAGTTGATGGAGACTGATGGCTGGCCTAGCCATTGAGGGTCTACATCAAAAGCCATTTCTGTCAAGTGTATGTGCATTAACCGTCAAGAAGAGCCTTGACAGCACCGTGGATCCTGAAATTCCTCTTTGTCAGAAAACGTGATGGGACAGTGAAGTTAGTAATATCCTTTCATGTGGGAAAAATGGGAGAACTAGAGAATCCTTAAGTTGGAAAAGTTAACATTTTAGAAAGGTGGTAAGTCCATTCAAATATCTGAAGCACTCTATCACAGTGAAGGCATTAACCCTGGTATTTTCTCAAGGGATATGACAGGAATACGTGGGTATAAGTCCTGGAAAACCAATAATACCTCAGCATAATGTATTTTTTAACAAGAGCTGTCCAAATGCTGAAAGAATGTTTTTTAACTTGTTACGTTGAAATCATTTCAAACTTGCAGTAAAATGTCAAATATGTAGCAAAATTTCTGAACATTATTTTCCTAGGATGCCAAAAGTGATTCTGTTATATCACCATAGTGCAATTATGAAATGTAAATAATATTGAAAACAGACTACTAATCTGAAGATTGATTTTTTCACTAGATTAAGTACAAAGAGTTGTTTGTTGTTTTTTTTTTTAATTATTCTGAGCCAGAATTACTTTAAGGTTATGTACTTCTGAGTTTCATTATTAAATAACTTAATACATATTAAATCCTTGCACTTTGTTATTGTGTACCTGGGTCAATACTTTCTTATTAGTTTTAGTTATGCCTTTTGTTATAATAATTGCAAGTGTATCAAGTACATTACAGCTGCTTCTGATAAATTAAGTTAAACTTTACCTTAATATCAGATTAGAAGTTTGAGTAAATGCCATTTTAAATAAGTACAAAAACAGTAGCTAAGGAACTATCTATGTACAATTTTTGACTGCTATGTTTTTTAAAATGAACGTGAGGATTAAAAGACCAGTAATTTGAAGTATTCATACTCAAAATCATGCAAAGTCTGAGTATGACCAGAAATATGCCTTTAATTCCACAAGTCCTGGTGGAAGGAAATAAGTTTTATTTTTTTAGATATCAACCTAACATTTCTCTTGGGAATTTTTAATTACTTTTGTTATCCAGTGTGTATTACCAGATTTCAGTATCTTTTACATACAGCATCAGGTAATGGAGGGGATCATTTTCTTAAAATGATCATTTAGGAGTCACTTGCCATTCCTAGGTTCTTTTTAATGAACAAAGATTATATCATGGCTAAAGAAAACAAAATTTGGGGCTGAAGAGATAGCTCGGAGTTTGGGAGAAAAAATGCTCGTGCAGAATACCAAAGTTTGGTCCTTAGGACCTAGGGGGTTCTTATTTGCCTGTAATGCTAAATTCAGATCTAAAATATTCTTCTGGCCTTTGTGAACACTTGTAGCCACATATGCATACCTACACACAGGTACACATAACATACATAAATATTTTAAAATCTAAAACAAAATAAACTTTGGAACTCAGAAAACATTCAATAATGTGCCATTTATAAAATGTGTACCTAAAATGATGACGCTCATTCCAGTAAACTGTGTTGGCTGGTTATATGTTGCTCCTTGCTTTTCTTTTCTTCAACAAACATCATAATTTTGTTTTTATGACAAAAGTTGAAAGTAATTATGTGAAATGGAAATGCTGTTTATAGATATGTTACTTTCCCCCTCCAATTGTTTACTATTTACACATTATTTCTAAAGAATTAAAACAATCCAAAGTATATCATTTTCACTTCCTTTCCTTTGTTTTGTTATATTTTCAAATATCAGGTATAAATATCATTCACCAATATATTTCAACAGCTCAGGAATTTATGTCTAAGAGAGGCAGAAAGATCATAAGAGCCATGGGTGTTGAATGACTCTATGAAAACACTGTCTTCCCTACACAACTGGGTCAATAAATATAAAAGAACAAGACATGCACAGGTTCAAAACAAAATTCTATCTCTGCTAAGAGAAATTGTGTGTGTGTGTCTGTGTGTGTATGTGTGTGTGTGTTAGGAATGTATGCACAGGTGAAGGTGAATGCATGTTTCTGTGGTGGCCTCAGGCAACAACTCCATAGGATTGGGGTGACAGAAGTTCTAAAAGACTGACATTGGGGCTGAGAAAAAAATTAAGTTCTTGATATATTTGTTTTTGTAGGTGGCTTTGTGTGCTTGTGGTTCTCTCCTTTTGGCTTTGTTGTGAGATGCTCAGGGAGCGAGGAGGAGATATAGGATGTTGAAGAGTTGAAGGGTGGACTGGGAGGGGAATAAAATCTGGAGTTTTAAAATAAATAAATAAATAAATAAATAAATAAATAAATAAATGAAGTTCTTCTTAAAGAACAGGACATACTTTTAACTTATGAGCCATCTCTAGCACCTCTCTCTTTTCTTCATTAAGGTCACAATATCTGTAGCATCAATATAAGTCAGAAAACTTCAAGAAAAACATGAAAATCCATAGAAACTTCAGAGACCATGAAATCCTATCATCTAGTCTATAAGAAGCAATGTTCCCTGTAATTTTTGGTCAATGAGAGTGTACAATTTTTCTAAAGGATATCTGTTATAAAAGAACACTAAGTGTAAGAGATGCATAAAGTGAGTTCGGGATCAACTGTGAAGGCCACAGAGTATTATATTCTTTTCATTTAACTCTTGTAGAATGGATTAACAAGTAGTGCTTAATTTTGTAACCTCAACTCTTTAGAGAAAAATATGGTTGCATAATATATCTAGATTGCAATAGAAACTGGGGCTTCCATGAAGACTTCTATATATCTGCAGCACCTAGTCACTCAAAATTGATGTAACTGTTTTAAATAAATTTCAACTTTTAATTCTGCCTTTATTAATACGTACATAATGTAGATATGAGAGAATTGCAAACCATCATCTTCTCCCATACACAGTGGGAGTACTTGCTTTGTTACTAAGAATATACGTAAGTAAACAGTTACTGGATCTCCCTAAATTGTTTATTATTAAAAAATAATAGATCTATGATACTTTAGTTGAAATTTACAAATTGTCTTTTGATAGGAAAAACACAAAGTATTGACAAAGAACTTGAAATAAATAAAGTCAGTTATCCAAAAATGTTCACATTTCCTGATGACTAAGTTGACAAATCAAGATAAATATGTCATTTGAATTAATCCGATTTTGGGTTACAACAGAATGAGTGATTCTCGCCAATTTCATAAAGTAAAACCTTTTCTGCAATGTGATAACAATACTAAATGAGATACAGCTAATCAGAATATCTTTGGGATACAATTACCCATGATTTTAGAGACATGATGAAATGGGCCCCAGGAATTTCTTTGTCTGCTTCCATCCATAAGGTTTTAAATCAGAGACTAAAATAAGAAACCAGTAATACCCCAACAGAACCTTAAGTCCACCCCAATCTAAGACAGGTGTTTCATTTGTATTAAAATATTTTCCCCCACAGAAGAAACTAATTAGGTAATTGTTTGAAAAACTGAAGAGTACAGTTCCCCTTACCCAACAGGACAGACTAGTTACATATCACAATAAGATATAGTTTCTCCAAAACAATGCTAACGTTATAACTGGCATATAATATAAATATCCATGACTGAGTGGGTATTTTATCGCTTGTGAGATGAAGTTAACACTTCATATATTGAATATGGCATAAAAGGGAGATATCCTTAGTCTGACAGTAGTTGTCTTGGAATTATGCATATTTTCATGTCTTTTTATAAGTTGCTATCTTGAATGTGCCATTAAAATATCTGAATGTTTTAAGTATAGTGTAATGATCTTATTCGTAGATTATGTCTGTTATGTGAATTTTAATAAGAGAACTTTAATGAAGATTCAGTGAGAAAAATGGTAGAGAAATGATTTATTTGACAGTTGGTTTAGCCAATTTAGGTTCTCTAGGTTGGCCTTACTTTCATCTTACTGGCTGTATTTAAGGAAACCATATGCAGTGAAGCAAGGGTTTAACTATCTTGAAAACTTCAGAAGGAAATAGAAATTTAGTGCCGGGAAGAGATTTTCTTTAATTCCTCTCAATATTAATTATAACTTTTCCTTGAATTGTTTCAACAATCACATTAGCTGTCATATGGTGGGTAATATGACCAACAGAAACTCAAACATTTAAGGACCCATAGTTATTACTTACACACTAAATATGATATTTTTATATTTTAGTTAATGTTATTTTAATAAAAGGAGGAATCATAGAATATATCTTAAGAGTCTAACAAAAGGTCAATCACATGTAACTTTAACATTGTTCTACATTCCGGGCACAGTATGAATGAATTTTTATCTATTTTTTTTCATATCTTTGATCTAGAATACCTCCCTAAAATTTTAAGCTATTTTTTCCAGATGAACAAAGTCTACTGCACATTCTGACTTATGTATAGGAAAACTACTGATACTAAAGATATTAAGTCTTTTCTCATGAATAACATTATGGCATAAAAAGGAAACATCCATAGTCTGACAGTAGTAGTCTTTGTTTGTGTCCTTGAATTCTCTGATTTTGAAAATTAAGAACAACTTCAGTGCCAGTGATTACAGAGTTTCTAGGGGGAAGGGATAGTGAGTTCCTGGGAGGGAGGGGGGGAAATGGGGTAAAGAGAGAACATCTGAAATGTAAATAAAATTTCCAATAAAAATAAAAGAACATTCATTAATTGATTAGCAATTATTGCATTTATGGCGTATTTCACTCCTGATGTAGCAATTCTCATTATATGATAGTCCTGCTCTAGTGTGACTTCAGACTCCTGTGTGCAACAATTTTACTGGTAATGGAATAAAAAGCAGGTGTTTATTGACAAAATCACATAACTACAGCTATATCTTAGAGACATCTGTAGTCTTATTTTGAATGTCTTTTGGCAGATCTTAACTCACTGTCATCTTCAAAAAAGCTATTTCCATCTGAGATGCTTGTTTCACAGATACCTGTCATGAATCCTGACAATATAATGTCTCACTTATATTCAATGCTATTTATTGAAGTAACACAGTTCTAGCAAGAAGAGGATCCCTATCTAACATAGTGTATGATAGGACTTCTTTGTACATTCATAGTGTACTTCTACAACTGAAACACAGCCTGCCTAAGCAAACTCAGTAGCACACATCTGTAATCTCAACTCACACAACGGAGGGAAGGGAATCTCAAATTCAATGTCCAATTTGGATCTTTAGACAGATTTTACCTCAAAAAAATAAAACACTTCAAATGAAGAATAAATAATTCTTCATCATAAAATTTCTCAAAAATTAACTCATTTTAGTATTTGATAGAACAAATGATGCTTTGTATATAATTATAGTCATCACTAAGATAATTTAGTAGCTTAGTGTAAAGACACACTTAAATATTAAGTAAATAATGGGTACATTCTGAAGCAATTTCTTTGCAAAGTGTAGTTTATTCTTTTTAGTGTTGATAATGCAGATCTTTTTCTCTATTAAAAACAACTTGTTTAGTGTGTCTTTGTGTCCTTTTTCTGGGAATAGAGTCCCTGGCCATGAAAAACTCTTTTTTAAAAAATATTTAATTGAGGCTTGTTTATAGTTTCAAAGGTTTAGTTCATTCCCATCATAGTGGCAAGAAGGCAGACTGATGTTGAAGAAGTACCTGAAATTTGTACATGTAGATACACACATAGCAGAAAGAGAGAGACCCTGGGTCTGGGATGAGCTTTTTGAAAACTCAGAGCCTACACTTAGTGACACATTTTTTCCAAGAAACAAACATGTATTCCAACATTGTCCCACACCCTATTGCTTCTTAAATAGAGCCACTTCCTGATGAATAAACATTCAAATATATGAGTCTATAGAGGCAATATTCAAACCACCTGATTAAAACCACCACAAATATAGTGTCCAAGTATGTATGCAATATTTCTTCCCATAGAAACTCATGAAAGACCCTATGCAATATTGTTTTTTTTAGTAGAAGGGAGTCATATAAGTCCCCTTTACCTAAAATGTATTCTGATTCCCGAATGAAACTGAAAGGAAACTATTTAGTATCAACAGCAATGTTACTACATATCATCTATTTTTCTTAGTAAGGTAATGCCAAGTTGTAAGATGTTCAAACAGATGCAACTTTGTAAATAATGCAAATACTATGACATCTCTCTTGTGTTGACTGCTCTCCTAGAGGCTTCATGTTTTAAACTATAGAGTTGCTCTATTTCATTTTTTACCTACTATTAGTTTTTTCCATAGCCATGGATTAAAATTATAGATTTATTCTATTAAAGCGTCCTATAGGCATCAGTTAGGTTCATAAAACTAGGCCAATATCAGCATTCTCAGGAAATAACTTTGATATTTCTAGAGCATTTTGTCACTATATTTTACTCTTCAATCATCAGTGGTGGTTTACAGATATCCATATGTGAGTATACATTATTTTTTTAATTTTATGCAGTAGTGAACAAACTTATCTCTAAAATTGTCATATTTTCACTGTATTGTATGGTAGGCTACTTGGATTTGTCAACATTTTTTCATAAAAATAAATTAGACTATAGAAAGCCTCACACACCATATTGATTTAAATTTGTCTAAAATAGTAGTTAAAGTGAAGCAATCATGAAACTAAATGAGATAATTATATTTCATCAACAATTTGACTGAATAAAAAAGTAAACTGGGAGACATAACTTTGGGCTTGACTGTGACAATATTTACAGAGAGAACAAGGATGGAAAAGTCCCCCAGAATTTGGACAGCTCCATTCCAGTTTTCCATTCCATTTTTTTGATAGCCTGAATAAAACTAGGAAAAAGTAGAAAAACAGCCGAGTACCAGAATTTTTTCCTCCCCTATTCTCACTTGCTCAAACTAATAACAAGGAGTGAGTGAGGTTTTTGGTATGATGATTTTGCTCATATGTTAAGAAAAGAGACAGATATTAGTTGCCTCACAGGATGTATCAATGATAAAATCCCCCCTCACATAGTTTGGACCCCACATTTCTTATCACTCATAATTCTAGAAAGGTTGGTATCTCCTTATAATGTAAATTACAATATGAAACAAGAGACAAACTGAGCAAAATAAAATATAATAAAATAAAGAAATGGAATGAAAACAGATGGGAGAAAAGGACGGAATGGAGGGAGGGAAAACTCTAATCAGGCTATATTATATGAGAAAAGAATCTATTTTCAATAGAAGGAAAAGTAGAAAAGAAAAGATAAGAAAATTTAATATGTTAATATATTCAAATAATATACACTCTAATATTAAAAATGTATGAAAACTGAAAAAATATAATATTAAATATAAATGTATCTGGGTTTTGTTGATGTCCTTTAAAGCTAAGCTACTTTTTGTGGTAAAAAAATAAAATAGAATGATTTTGTAAAAACTAAACAAAACCAGAATAATCCATTTAAAAGAGTATAAAATATAAATTTCATCTCTAATCCTGAGTAGAGCGATATTTGACATCCCATACTACTCAAAACATTACACACAATTATCCTCTTATTTTAAAAGTTAAAACAGCAGACCTTTTCAATCAAATGGTCTACCAAAGAGTCTACTCTTTAGAAATCCCAAATAATCTGAAGAGAAGTTTGAGGAGGCCTGCTTATCCCCTTAATTTAAAAAAATATATAATTCTTGCATGAAGCTTCACTTTGAATGCAGTCGCTTGCAACTAGATGGAGAGTTTCTATCAGGTGGCAAATGCTGCATACCCATTCTTCCATGGGATTCAGAAAGTGGTAAACGAAACTCCTTTCTCTCTCCTCTCTTCTCTTTTCTCTTCTCTTCTCTTCTCTTCTCTTCTCTTCTTCTCTTCTCTTCTCTTCTCTTCTCTTCTCTTCTCTTCTCTTCTCTTCTCTTCTCTTCTTCTCTTCTCTTCTCTCTCCTCTCCTCTCCTCTCCTCTCCTCTCCTCTCCTCCTTCCTCTCCTCTCCTCTCCTCTCCTCTCTCTCCTCTCCTCCTCTCCTCTCCTCTCCTCTCCTCTCCTCTCCTCTCCTCTCCCTCCCCTCCCCTCCCTCCCTCCCCTCCCCTCCCTCCCCTCCCCTCCCCTCCCTCCCCTCCCTCCTCTCTCTCTCTCTCTCTCTCTCTCTCTCTCTCTCCTCTCTCTCTCTCCATATATATCACAAAGCCTTTGTTTCTTTCAAGGTACTTTGTGCTTTCTCATTCTATTTCTGTGAAGGTACTTGTATTCTCCTACCACTCTGCTGTTAGTCCAATATATGAGTGCTTATTAGTGAATTTCTTCTTCTCTACTTCCTCCTCCTCTGCCTTATCAATAATTGTGACATACAACTTGTGTAATCTTTTTTCTTTCTGTCAACCCCTAGTAAAATTGTCCTTTAGTATCCTTCTGAGCCTGTCTCTAAATAATCTTATTAATGGTGAGCAGCCCCAAAGGGGAAAAAAAAAACAAACTATGTAATGCAGAGGCATTTGGAAATGTTTTTTGAAGGAATGTGAAAAATAATGTTTATGACCGTAGGTTGAAAGTGCCCCAGAATGCTGAAATGTGGCACTTGGGTAGAAGTTCACCACTCTTAGTCTGCTTTCCAATGAGAAAATCCATAAAGATACTCATAGTGTAGTTTGGTAAAGAAAGAAGTATATGGATATTAAGATGAGGACAAGATGAACAGAAGGGCATGTCTAATCATTACCGAGATTGATGTCAATAAAGAGAGAGTTATTTCACTGAGATAATAGGAAATAAATAAAATGTGATGATACATCTTCATCTGACTAATCCTTCATTTTAATATAAATTCTTGAGCATAGAAAGAGCCTAAACTGAGAATTCAGGAAAAAGAATCCCTTCACAAGGACAACTACCTGGAGAATTGCATTCTCAGTTTCAGCCATGAAGGCCCACAGAACCACCATAACATCAACAAATTCAGGCTTACAATAGCTGGAACCAGAAGCAGATCCTATCTACAGGATTCACAGACAACTGATTTTGTTAAGAATAGAATATGCAAATGTCACAGAGTCATAGAAGTCATGCCAAAGTTCCAAAGAGCTGATGAAGCAAGACAAAGGGTGGCAGGGTTGAATTAACTGAAAATGTTAAAGCAGCAATAAGAGCTCATTGAGAGAAAATGATTGGGAAGAGAATAGAAACTCTTGGCTGGATGGTGACCTCATAATCCAGCAGGATGCTTGCTGACTCCCAGAGCAGCACAGGCAAGCAGGACAGTTGTGATGCTAGGCTGGCTTTGTCCAGCTGAGAAAGGTGCAGCTTTTCCCTTTAATTTTTATATCTCTTTCACATACTGGTCCTGACCGATGTATTCTGGACCTAACAATTTAATATTCCTTACTCTTTCTTTAAAGTAAATCCTCCTCTTCCTGCCATGTTGCTGATGACTGCTATGTGGTCGTACTCCATTCTACCAATTCAAATGGTAGAATTTTGTGGAGCTATTGAGATTTACAGCTCTCCTGCTTGTGTAGTTTTCCTTCGAACACCAATAACAGTGGTCTTGAGCTGTTATTTCAGTCTATTATATTACTTGTTAATTTGACTAAGGACACCAAGAGAGTCCCAGTTTCTTTTTTTTTTTTTTTTTTTGGTTTTTCGAGACAGGGTTTCTCTGTGTAGTCCTGGCTGTCCTGGAACTCACTCTGTAGACCAGGCTGGCCTCGAACTCAGAAATCCACCTGCCTCTGCCTCCCCAGTGCTGGGATTAAAGGGGTGCGCCACCACTGCCCGGCTGAGAGTCCCAGTTTCTAAAAGGGTCTACACGCAGGCCACTGACAGTGAAAAGTGGACACTTCACCCAGGAAAGTGAGAGCTTCCAGGATGAATGATAAGAGGTCTGTTGATGGAAGCTACAGGCATGGACTAAACTCAGTTTAAAAGAAAGACTTTGTGCCCTGCAGGGGGAATTGAGAGTTGGGCTTCCCCAGATTGCCAAAAGACAGAAAGCCAGAGAAATAAGCCTGCAACTTGTCAAGCTTACTTTGTTGCCACTGCTGTTGTTCTTTTTGTTTTTGTTTTAGATGATGATGATGATGTTAAACTTACATTCAATCATTTGGAAAAGACAATGTTTATTCAGTGGTATTATATATTAGTAAGCATATGCTTTATTCTTTTGTATTTTATAACTGCTCTCAAATAATGTCATGATTCTCAGAGAAGAATTTCATTCTGTGTTTTTAAACGATGTTAATATTGATATTTTTGAGGACTCTTAGAGTTAAACTAACACATTTTGCATTATGTGACAATAAATTTGTCTTTGTGACAATAAATCCTGATGATTAGCAGTTCTCAACATTCATGGCCTATATAAGAGACACGGCTTTATGTGGATGTGTGGATGTGAGATTGCTTTTCATAGAAATTTCACTAAGGAAGGATGAACTATTATGCCGGAGTGATTAATTATAAAGAGAAAAGTGAGATGCCTGCTGAGCTCAGCATCCTTGTCTTCTGTGCCATATATATCTACAGGGCCACAGTAACCAGCTGCCTAACTGTCTCCAATCACAGTTTCTGCCCTTTGCCACTATGTCTTTTCTATCTTGATCATATGAATCATCAAACTGTGGCTTAATATAAATCCTTACTGTATTGAAATAAATCATTTTTGTGATCCCTTTGTTCATAGCAATGACAACTATAACTAATATAGTAATTGTTGTTGTCCAAAATTACTTACTTGGTACTTAATTCTAAATCTCCAGGCACCCATTGATTACTGATTGTTGATATATTCATTTTATAACTTTAAAATTTGTATTAAAGGTTGCTTGATCTGTTTGGCTGATATGATTATTAAGAAACTATACAATATATACATTAACACCTACTTCCTCAGGCTATAGATATAAGGCTTGGCATTTTATATTAATATAATAAACTCCCTTTTGATTATTTAAAAACTGAAATTTTTATTAATTATTCCATTTTTTTACATCTCAAATGATGGTCCAATTCCCATGTACTCCTCCACAAATTCCTATCCTACAACCTCCCTCTCCTCCCTCCACTTTGCCTCTACGAGGGTGCTCTCCACTTACCATCTCCCGACCCACCCCTTCAGCATCCTTCTATGCTGGGGCATCAAAACTCCACAGGACCAAGGGCCTCCCCTTCCGTTAATGTCAGAGAATGCCATCGTCTGCTACCCATATGTCCGAAGCTACTGATCCCTCCGTATACACTCCTTGGTTTATGGTCCAGTCCCGGAGAGCACTGGGTGGTCCATCCAACTGATATTCTTCCTATGTGGTTGCAATCCTGCTTTGTTCCTCCAGTCCTTTCACCAGCTCCCTCACCAGTGTCCCTGAGCTCAGTCGGATAGTTTGTTCCAAGCATTCACTTCTGTTCGTTTAGTTGCTGGCTGAATTTCCCAAAGAGCAGTCATACCAGGTTCCTGTCAGCAAGTGCCTCTTGGCAACAGCAACAGTGTCAGGTTTGGTGTCTGCAAACAGGATGGATCCCCAGGTCAGGCAGCCCTGGGATGGCACATCTTTCAGTTTCCATTTATCGTCCCCATTCTTCCTTTGGACAGGAACATTTCTGGGTTAAAAACTTTGAGATGTGTGTGTCGCACCATCCCATGACTAGGGACCATGCCTATCTACTGGAGGTAGTCTCCTTTAATATATCTTATGAATATTTTAATATATTTTCATGGATATATATTCCACTAAGGAGTTTCTAGAATCTTAAGTAAAAAAAAAAAAAAACTGAACCTTTTTTTTAAGATTTACATTTTTATATATGAGAACTCTATCTGCATATTCAACTACATGTCAGAAGAGGGTATCAGATCCCATTACAGATATTTGTGAATGATCATGTAGTTCCTGGGAATTGAACTCAGGACAAGGAACTAAGTTAAGTGCCATTAACTGCTGAGTCTTCTCTCCAGACCAAAACTTTATTTTTTTTGAAAAAAAGAAATCTTTATTTATTTACCTGCTGAATACTGTCCCTCTTCTCAGGCCCCCTTCCTAGAGTCCTTCTACCTTACTCCCTCCCTTTATCCTCCTGGCATATCATGTCTCTTCAGAGTTAGAGAAATCCTATTCCAATGCAGCCAGACAAGGCAGGCTGTGTGTAGGGGTGCCTTGTTCCAGCCCCTGTGTGCACTTTGGTTGGTAATTCAGTCTCAGAGAAGTGCCAAGGGTCCAGGATAGTTGACTCTTGGAGTGGGGAGTTGGAGGTAATCTATAAAAGTTCCAGAGACCTGAGATGGAGAAGGTTCCAAGGATTAAATGCTGCTTATCTTAGTGAAGATTCCTAACAGCAGAGTCATGAAACCAGAAGAGGCTACCTCCTGCAGCCAGGCAGGAACCCCCATTGCAGGGATAAAGACACCAATCCATCCACAAAACTTTTGACACATAATTTGTCCTGACTAAAATTCCATACAGGAGCAAAGATGAAACAGACACTAAAGCATTTACTTTAACATAAAGGATATCTTAGAATATAGTTAGGGACAGGGAAGTACTTATAATAACGTGACTAAATACTTGTAACATTTTAATGTTGCCTAAACAACAGAAGTGTAAGAAAAATAACCTTACTTAAATGACAATTTTGGAATATTTAGGTCATCATGGTAACTTCACATTTTTTAAATTTTTTTTTTTTACTATTCTAGTTTGAAATAAAAACACTTTGCCACTGGGAGTCCAACTTCCTGAACTGTTCTGCATGCAACTGATCATCTGCTGCTCTGAGTACAGTTGTTCCTCTAGGATGGGTCAGGATATGGTGTCTTCACAGGAGCAGACCAGCTAGGAGTCTGCCCCAGCAAAAAGGTAGAATGCTCATCCTTAATATAGGTCATTTATTCCATATTTTCCATAGGCTGGGATCCTCAACTGAATAAAAAGGAGAAAACAAGATGAAAGAATGTAAGATATGCAACATTAATTTGTGATATATTATATATGTGCAGGTTAAACACCAAGGGTAGGCACAATATACATGCCGAAATCACGATAAGAAGTTACAACAGAGACTTCCTCTTGGTATAATTTACCAAGAATGACTCCAGATTTTAATTTTCAATTTTTCTCTCAGTATTTAACTGTCTATGGGTGTGACCTGCCTGTATCTATCACCTGTGTATGTTTAATGTCTCTGTCCCTGAGGATATACTGTAATGCCTGCTAATAGCCAAAGATTTTGCTGTGTATTTATTTATTAAACATCACAGAAAGCATGGTATGAGAATAACAAGAGAGAGTCATTTATAGAATTTGTTAACAGTTTTACACGAGAAAAAAAATGACATTACTTACACCAACTGAACGAGTATAGCACTCAACTTTAAACAAATGTTATCAATCAATTTTTTACATCGAATGAGAGAAAAACATATTGTATCCATAAAATAGTGGATATTTGTTTAGTTTAAACTTTTTAAACCTGTTGGATATTATCAGCAAATGCGTAACACACCATACACACAAATACATTCATTAACCTGGGTTAATGGCATGGAGGAGAATTTAACTGAAGATAAAAATCTCTAGTTAGGTTGCACAAGCTGATTACATGGGAAATACTAGGTCTTGTAAGTTTAGTTACTTTGTTTTCTTAGAGGAAGATTAAATTCAAACAGGCTGAGTAAACAATAGAATAGGTTAAATATGTAGCTTTAAATATTATCAAGAAATATTTACTTGGTTGCAAGATCTGAGAAAATTGCAGTCTCTTTGAAAATCAAGATGTATTTTTAGAAACATACATTACTATATGTATGTATTGTGAAATTTTTATTTCTGTCAAGACATGTAATATGTAATATACCTTTAGTGACTTTAATGATCCCTTTATTTAGTACTGTGGATGGAATTTGCTGATTACAAAAATAGAACTGCTATCATATTCTCTAAAATAGTAGTTTATATTTTTAAAGATCTATTTATTCATTTTATGCACGTGGGCATTTTTTCTTCATGTATATTTATACATCAGAAGAGGTCATCAGATCTCATAAAACTACAATTGTTTAGCACCATGTGGATTCTGGGAATTGAAACCAGGACAAGTGCAAGAGCAGCCAATGCTCTTAATTGTTGAACAAACTCTCAAGTCCCCAGTATTCTTTTAGATATTAACAGAGTTTTATTTCATGGCTACATATGAACTCTTTACATTGTGTCTCTCATCCCTGTTATCTTATGAGCAATCATACCTTAGCAACATATTTTCCAGGATAATTAGAATCTAGCATCTCAATGTGTATTAAACCTCCTATAGCACATACACAGGTCTAAGAATTATAGCAAATTTGTGTTTTATAATAAAGGTTTACAAGTTTAAAAGTTTTTTATAGAAACTATCCTTTTAACTAGACTTAGCTTGTGCCCCCTCAGTATAAGTATAACCTAATGTGTCAACATTTAAATACCATATTGTTTTTTTTCTATGAAATGATCAAATATCTCAATGTCCCTTATTATTGAACTATAGTATATAGACATACAAATTAGGTAGGATGGATAATGAGAAAATCAAAATAAAAACACATGCAAATAGAAACATAAATCCACCATTATTCTAAGGTAGAATAATAAATTTATAATTGAACAGACTCTGCATCATATTAGCTAATATATAAAGGATGCTACAGTGATGTAATTGCCTAAATAACAGCTGGACAAGGACAATAGGCATGCTAGTGTGGATGGATAACGATCATGATCCTTGAACCTTACACAAAGAACAGGCAACTGAGGGATCCTGAGAGTAGGCAAATAGTCTTGTCCCCAGAACACACCAACTGGTTATCCCAAAGTGTACTGGTAACTCTGAGAACAAGTAGATGTATAGAGACTGACCTGGTTATATTTAGGAATTTATGTGTATGTACATTTATACAAATAACAATAATTGATGGAAAAGGTATTAATTTGAAGGAAAATAAAAAGAATTATATCAAATGGTTTGAAGAAATAAACATAAAGGCAAAAGTTATGTAGGTACATTACAATAAAAAAGACTAAAAATAATAAATAATAATATCCAAAACTATTTAACATGTGTTCAAATGTCTTAACTTCTATCTTTGTGCATTTTCACAGATACTATTCAATCAAAATATGTTGAAATGGGAAGCTAATTGCAGAAGACGTGAAAACGTGCAGATATTCAAAAAAAAAAAGAGAGATGCTCATGTAAATAAAACTCTTTTAGCATTGGAAAATGTTTAAAGAATAAGAAATTCCTATTGTTTTCTATTGCTTTAATTTACAGAAGAGCAACTTTCCTTTCTCATTGCTTGACAATGCTAGATTACTTACTGCAAACAGGGCTTAAATAAGATCATTTACATCTTCATGATGCAAATTTTTTTTCTACTAATAGAGTGACTATACAATGGAATATTAAAACAAGATGTTTAAGGTTTTATTGACATTTTAATGTAATTTTAATACATATTCTATGCTATACATTTAATAGTATATGCCACAGTTATTGTTTGAATTATGCTTTCAAGTTATCAAATAATATTTTATACATAGACATAGTTGATATTTATTATACATTGATAAAAATCTCAAAACATTTTCAACTTCAATTTTCTTTTAAATTCTCCAAACATTTGAGAATGTTATTTTAAATCTATTTGTAAAAGTTGCAACTTTTTAGTATATTTCTATTTTTGTTTAAGAAATGCATGCCAATTACTGAGAGGCACTGTCAGAAAAAAAAGAAACATTTTCTGAGCTTTGTTAATTGTGTTAAACTTACCCTTGTATTTTTTTATTGTGAATGCATATTTTTTTATTTATATAATGTAACATTATAGTATATATAAAATTAACATTGAGATTTAAATATATTTAAATGTTTTATATTAATATGTTTAAATAGCATTTCCTTGAACATATGCTTATATATATATATATTAAATTTGATTCATAAGTTCTATCTTTAATACATTTTATAATTTTCTCACATATCATTTTTATACTATATCATTAGTAATGGTAAGATTTTCTTTTCACTTATGCCATACATATGTTTTAGAAACACACTGGTTTGTTTTACAAATTCAAACTATCTAAGCATTTCATTTATATATATATATATATATATATATATATATATATATATATATCCTTAAAAGTGCTTGTTTTCTTAGGTATTCATATACAAAATTCTCTCATTCCTTTTTGTTTTTCATTAAGCAATGACTTTACTGATTCATTCCTGACGTATTTTTTATCAAATATAGAGTCCTTTTGGTCAGTTTCTAAATAATTATGTTTCAAAAGTTGTGCAAGTAATTGCCATTCCTAACATACACACCACAACCTCAGAACAAGTAAAGAAGCTTGCTACTCAGGAAGCCATTAACCTCTTTGAGAACCAGTCAGCCTCCTACTATCTTGAAGGTCATGCTGATTTTATTGATCTGGTTTTCTATTTTTTTCCGTTAAATTTCTTTTTAACAGCAATTGTGCTGAAGAACTACCAGCCATCACTGACAGCTATCTGCTGCACATCACCCATGGAGATCTGTAGTTCACTATGGTGTTTTTGTGGTTTCAGTTGCTAATGAGCTGTCTTGTTCAAGCTGATTGTCAGTTCATAATACTCTGCTGATTTGGTGAAGCCATCTCTAATCTTCTTATGTGTGCATTTCTAAAGAATAATTATCAGCCTTCTAAACTTCCTCAAGTGTTAATATCTAAAGAACACATGATTATGCAATAGGCTTGTAGGGCAAGAAAGTTGATTTAGACAAGGTAAAGAGTAAGAATTCTGTTACACATTTCTGCTTACCTTGTTGTTTTGCAAATGAGTTTTAAAAAATTGTAGCAGTGGCAATATCAATACACGTGCTAATGTGGAAGGAAAAAATGTTATGTGGTACCACGTCTATGTAAAGAACTGTAGACATCTAATGACAACTGGAAGAGAGATAATTGGCCACTCCTAGGGATGAGGACACTTATTGATTGTCCAATGTACAGTGGTCATCCATAAAACTATATACAAACAAATCAGAAAGGTTTTAAATATATTTTTGTATACTTATATGTGTTGTTTGTGTGAATCTGTGTCTCTATCTGTGTGGCTGTGTGTGTAAAACAATAATAAAGAGAAAATGTAGAGCAGAAGGAAGAGTGTAGAACAAAGGTACTTGAGAGAGACTAGAGGAGGACAGGGAACTGGAGAAATTATATAATGATATTTTAATTAAAATAGAAAAATTAAAAAAGTAAAAGGAACAAAAATAAGATAATTGTGTAAGAAAAATATTATTCTGAGTTTCTCTAAAATGCTGGGTGAAATAAGTCAACTTTTAAGTGGTGTTAGCTCAGTACTTATAGGATAGATATAGGATAGATTATAGGATAGATTCACCACACTTCCCCATCCTCTTAAAACTCTTGTTTTTAAGCAGCTGAGACTGTAACTCAGTTCTATGGTTTTTGCTTGGTAGACATGAAGACCTATGTTTGATTCCTAGTACAGGAAAAATGGATCATTCATTAGCATTACAAGGAATCTTTCTTATATGAAAATTTTATAGCTATACATTGTAAAATATATCAAGACAATAAAATATTAGTGACCTAGACGTATAATTTATTTTTTATTTATTAAATAAAAGCTACTAAATCAAGTGTTTGAAGAGTCCCACCTGATTTCTTTCAGGTTTCTTCATTTTGTTATTGAGGAGAGGAGAGGAGAGGAAACGGCAGGGCAGGGCAGGGGGGGAGGGGAGGGGAGGGAGGGGAGGGGAGGGGAGGGGAGAGGGAGGGGAGGAGAGGAGAGGAGAGGAGAGGAAGAGGAGAGGAGAGGAGAGGAGAGGAGAGGGAAGAGGGGAGAAAGGAGAGGAGAGGGAAGAGGGGAGAAAGGAGAAGGGTGGGGAGAAGAGAAAAAAGGAAATTGAAGGGAAGAAAAGAGACAGAAAGGCAAGGGCCTATTAAACCACAGAGACTGGATTTGGTAATTTTAAATTCTGATGCCACTCTTCCTGAGTATATTGTCTTTGCTTCTAGATGCTTCCAACTTCTAATGTAGCAAGGAGTACATGGATAGGAGATATGTTCTGATCACTTCTCTATCACTATGGTAACATCAGTAGCCTAAACAATAATTTAAAAAAATCTGTGCCTGGGTCAGTGGTTTCTCTTAGACAAAGATAGAGCAGAATGGAGAATATAAATTAATGACCTGTATGATAGTCACTCATTAGTCCATGTGAATATTTCTGTGTTCTTTTGGTGATATCGAGCTTAGATAGTTTAAATCTAGCTCAATTAAATATAATTTAATATAATTTATATATTTAATTGAAAATGTTTATAAATCATTGAAACCATTTTAGTATTGCCTTGCCCATAGGTATATAGTAAATTAAAATCCTGTTTCACTGAGGAATAAACTAACTTTTTCATGAGATATTAAGAGAATGATAACTTTATGTTTTATTGGAAATTTTATTTACATTTCAGATGTTCTCTCCTTACCCCTTTTGCCCCCTCCCTCCCAGGAACTCACTATCCCTACGCCCCTCCTCCTGACTCCACATTGGTATACCCCCACTCACCCTCCCTCGTACCTCACCTCCCCACCCTCGAGTATCCCCCCCACGACGTCCAGCCTTCATGGGACCAAGGATCTCTTCTCCCACTTATATATAGCTCCCTTGCATATATAGCTGGAGCCATGGGTCCCTCCCTAAGTGCTCCCAGGCTGGTGGTTTAGACCCTGGGGCTCTGGTTGGTTGGGATTGTTGCTTTCCTCATGGTGTCTCGAATCCTCTCAACTCCTTCAGCCTTCACTCTATCTTCTCCATTGGGAACCCCATGCTCAGTTTAATGGTTAGCTGTGAGCATCTGCCTCTGAGTATGTCAGACTCTTGCAGACCTCTAAGGAGACAGCTATATCAGGCTCCTGTCAGCATGTACATCCTGACATCCACATCAACCTCTACCTTTAGTGACTGCACATGGGATGGATATCCAGGTGGAATGGTCTGTAGACGGCCCCTCCTTCAGTTTCTGTCCTACACTGTGTCTCCATATTTGCTACCTTGAGTATTTTGTTAGTCCTTCTAAGAAGGACTGAAGCCCCCCTACTTGGTCATCATTCTTCATGAGCTTTATGTGGTCTGTGAGTTGAATCTTGGGTATTTCAAGCTTCTGGGCTAAAATCCAATAATCAGTGAGTGAATACCATGTATATTCTTTTGTGTTTGGGTTACTTCACTCAGGATGATATTTTCTACTTCCATCCATTTACATAAGAATTTATCAAATTCATTGTTTTTAATAGCTGAGTAGTATTCCATTGTATAAATGTACCACATTTTTTGTATCCATTCCTCTGTTGAAGGGCATCTGGGTTCTTTCCAGTTTCTGGCTATTATAAATAAAGCTTCTATGAACATAATGGAGCATATGTCCTTGTTATGTGTTAGAGCATCTTCTGGGTATATGCCCAGGAGTGGTATAGCTGGGTCCTCAGGTAGTGATATGTCCAATTTTCTGAGGAACCGCCAGACTGTTTTCCATAGTGGTTGGACCATCTTGCAATCCCACCAAAAATGCATGAGTGTTGAGAGAATGATAACTTTATATTAACTTTACATTAACTATTCCTGAATAATAATATGATCGAGAAATTGCTGGATGAATCACTATCAATCACATGAAATTATATGCTAGAACAAATTGAAGAACAGTGAGCTAAAACTTTTAGTCAAACTTTACTGAATGGAATAAAAGAAGTAAATACTTTACTAATTTTTCATAAGTATATGTATCATTATATTTATAAAAATATAAATATATATTGTGAAATATATAATTCATAATTATATATAATATTGTTTTTGTATGATTATGACAAATTATTTTTCTTTAAATATATCATCTTTACTTTAAAATACATCTAACTCAACTGTAAAGGTTTATCATAAAAGCTGGTAGTTATTAATTTTCCTAAAGGTATATTTATCAAGTATAAGTACAAGTCTTGATAGATGACTTCTTTGAATTCAAGTAGCCCATAAATTTGTCAGGAGTTGTTTGATAGTGGCTTTTTTTTTATAACTGCAGTATAACAAATTAAATAATATCAAGTAAACCAAATGCATTTTAATCACAATGATGTTTCATATTTTGAAAAAATTGTGAAAGGAATAACTGATTTTGTTTGTTTTACATTCAATATTCTCTGTATAGTTTGTTATAAACTTAATACAGTGTTAGTTGCAATTATAATATAATTACTTCATTTTCTCCTTTCCTTAACTCCCTCTCAACCCTACCGTATACCCTTTGTTACTCTCTTCAAAATCCATATAGACTTTTTTATTAATTTTCACTGTGTACATATTCTGTTCACATTTGAATATAATCATGTGGGATATGTTTAGTGGGTATGTTATTTGTGTATATGGGTTCAGGGATTTGATATTGGAAAAAGAGTTGGTGTGCTCTTTCTTTATTTCTTTCCTGTGTATTTTCTATTCCCATGATTAGTAATTTGCCTATAGTTCAATGAATAGGTAAAGGCCTTGTGAGCTTGCCTTCATCCACTGTATTATCTTTGTTCATCTCATGTTCAAGCCGTCAAGTTGTTGAGACTGGGCATAGCTTCTTACATTACTAGGAGACAGTGTCTGACAATAACATCCCTAATTTTCTGACTCTTGCAGAGTTTCAATTTCCTCTTTCATGGCACAAGAAGACACAGTTAAATCTTATAAAAGAAGGGAAACAACCAACAGTCCTACCCTATTCTTTTGACTATGAACCATAGTGACAGCCAGCAATAACCCTAAAATTGTTGTAGTGGCACATACACCTTGGTAGGAAGTGATAATTCTGTATTTGGAATTCAGAACTGCTCAACAATAGAAAGATCACTCCTGATACTGGAAATTTTGTCTATTCCTCAAAACTAGTAACCTCATGGATCTTGGAGGAGAAGTTATAAGTACCATTTTACTAAATCACATAATATATATATCAAACCATTAAGAGAATATTATCAGGCAAGTTAAACATGTATCAGTGCAGATCTTTCATTTATTCAACATACAAAACATGTATGTAGATTGGCTGATTTAAAATGATGAAATTACATAGTGAAGGCTATGGTATCTACCTTTGTCAAATTGATATAGACTGTGAATGAGGGATTTGCTATACTGTTTGGTCTTCTGACATATCTGAGAAGACTGTTTTAATCGAGGTAATTGTTGCAGGAAAATCCATCATAGTGTGGGCTGCAACATTTACTAGGAAGGAACACAAAAATGAACATGTATGCATTCACTTCTATCTGCTTTTGACTCTGGGTTTGATATTCTTATGTTTTAGAAGTACACCTGATTTTTCTGATAATGAGAATATAACTGTAAGATGAAATAAATCCCTCTTCCAATATATTAGACTTTACAGGGTATTTTATTATAGCAACATAAATGATTATAAGGACAAAGTTATGAGAAGTATGAATTTATATATAAATATCAATATTTGCAATTTGAATTTCTTATTTTTAATTTTAGTTAATCTTTTTTTTTTACACTCCAGATTTTTATCTGCCTCCCGGTACACCCTCTGACTGTTCCACATCCCTTATTTCCCACCAACCATCTCCACAAGGATGTCCCCATCCCCAACCACCCAACCCAACTTACCTTCTCCTCCCTGGGGCTTCCAGTCTCTTGAGGGTTAGGTGCATCTTCTCTGACTGAAACCAGAGCCAGCAGTCCTCTGCTGTATATGTGTTGGGGGCTTCAGCTGGTGTATGCTGCCTGGTTGGTGGGTCAGTGAGTGAGAGATCTCAGGAGTGATTTTTCTATTGCTGTGCAGCTCTGAATTCCAAATACAGAATTATCACTTCTCACCAGGGTATGTGTGCCACTGCAACAATTTTAGGGTTGTTTCTGACTGTCACTATGGTTCATAGGCATCATAATAGGGTAGGACTGTTGGTTGTTTCCCTTCTTGTACAAGCTTTCACTGTGCCTTCTTGTACCATGAAAGAGAAAATTAAAAGTCTGTAAGAGTCAGAAAATTAGGGATTATGTTGTCCAGGTTAATTGAGATTGCTGATCCTCCTACACGGTCGCCCTCCTCCTCAGCTTCTTTCAGCTTTTCCCTAATTCAACCACAGAGGTCAGCAGCTTCTGTTCATTTGTTGGGTGTAAATATCTGCATTTGACTCTTTCAGATGCTTGTTGGGTCTTTAGGGGAACAGTCATGATATGTCCATTTTTGTGAGCACTACATAGCGTCAGTAATAGTGTCAGGCCTCCCCTTGAGCTAAATGTATGAAGAAAGGTATTCAGAGTGTTGTATTTAGACCTTGCACCTAGTCTTTTGTTTCATAGCGGACTAACAAAATATTAGAGATACAATATTTCAATCTGTTCCTTCTGATTTTGGTGTGGACAGGTACGGGATCCTATTGAGATACTGAAAGTATTATTAGGTGTCTGCACTGTTTTTTTCCAAAACCACAAAAATACCGTCTATGAGGTATATATAAAGATACTTTGACAATTGCAATAAGTATATTTTACAGTTTAGCTTGTAATCAGTTTTATAAATGACACTTTAGAATCTGACCAACATGCAATGCAAATTTGATAATGTTTATGGATAAATATATTTAAGTACCTTTAGAGATAACACTAGAATTTCCAAAGAGATATTACCTGATTTTTAGAACTTATTTATATTATTAATTGTAATATGCAATAATATTTTAGATTTGTTTTGGAAGCAATCTTCATTATATCTAAAATGCACTTAATTGTATTTCCTATATTTTGTCTGCATATGAATTAAATGGTAAGTGAATATAATCAGATAATTTTTATATATTCATGTCTTTAATTTTATACATTTTTGAGAATTTTTGACTGCTGTGTTGACATCATTTCTACTTTTCCCACCAAGTACTCTTTTGCTGTCAAACTCCCTATAAAATCCATGATGCAGATATTGAGGTTATAAATACTGAGGCATTATATCTGTACATGACTAATTGTTGCATTCTTCCTTTGGAAGTTTGTGTAGTGAATTGTAGCGTGATGAATGCTAATTTTCAGAGAAAAGGCATTCATATATATGTATATGTTTCACCCATATCTTTTATTTGCCCATTGTCCTTCATGCAGAGGTGGGACCTTGTGAATTTCGCACATTATGTGGACAGTAGGTAGATATGTCATTTCAAGGCAACAACATTATTGTGATTTCATGACTATTGTTTTCAAGTCTTGTATAGAGGATACTATTTTATTACAAATGTTCTTTTTTCTCAGAACTTTACAATCTTTCTGCTTCATTGTACAGGATTTTGTTTTTCTAAGTTCTAGGTGTGTGCTTTGTAGGCTCTACTCTAAGATTCATGAATTTGATATGATTGGGTAGCTTCCTAAATTTCCAGTACCAACATGGTTCCCTATTTATTGATTAGGCTTAATGTCAAAATAGAGAGCAATTGGTTGCATTCAATCTATGTTGGTCACTATTCTACCCTTAGGGTTTACTGTGCCCTGTTTTCTCTTTCAGAATCTTTCATGCTGCCTTCTAGTATGATGAAAACTATCCTTCAGGCAAAAAAAAGCATCCAGGTCAGCTCCAATTCAGAGGCATCTAAGCCCTGCTACTGAAGTGAATGGTGTCTTCGGCAATAAAGAACTACTTTCATGTTCCAGGACATTCAAGATTAATAACAATAATCTGTATTTCTCTGGGAATATGTTTGATGAAAATAGCAAAGCAGTCAATCAATGGCTTATACTGCCTTATATCTGGGTATTTACTATACATATTGGCTCTTTGACGATGCATTTTTAGTCAAGCATAGAATATTTCATCAAACCATGTATGTATATTTATACATGTACTTATAAGAACTATTAATGTTTAATTTGGGGGGTTGTTACCCAATGTTTCTATAGATAACAGTCCTGTTATTTTGTCCTTCTTCCTCCTTTTTATTTGACACCCCTTTCTAGGAGGGCTTCCCACTTTCTCCATCACCCAGATCACTTGGAGCCTGTTATTCCCCACTTCATTACTTCCCTAACCCAGGCAATGGGTTTATCTCCCTAGTTTCTGTAGTTATTTTATGTATGTGCTCATAACTGAGGTTTTGGAATTAGGAACATTTGATGAGGGAGAATATACATGTTTCTCATTCTGAGTTTGGTGTTCCCTTATTCAGTGTAATCTTTTCTTGTTCTATTCATTTATCAGTACATTTCCCGACCTATTTAAAAAAAATAATTATTTCATTTATTTGCATCCAAAATGTTGCATCCTTTCCTGTCGTCCCTGACAGAATTCTTCCCCGTATCTCCACTTCCATTTACCTGTGAGATTGTCCTCCTGCCACTGGTATCCTCCCATGCTGGGGCATCATATCTCTACAGAGCACCAATCAGAGATCATACATGGGCTGTCACATATGAAGCAGATGGCTGACTTGTCTGACCTTTTAAAATGAACTGAATAAGATTTCACAATGTATGTTTACCACATTTGTGTTATCTATGCATTGACTAAATGACATTTTGGTTGTTTTAATTTCATATATATTGTGAATAAATTATCATTAAAATGTCATAGAAAATATCTATCAAGTATTTTGAATATATTCTAAGAAGTCTTATACCTGGTTCATGTAGTAGATTCTGTTCTGGCAGAACTATTTAAAATTGAAGAATTCTCCACACTGATACTCTTCATTTATTATTTCTTCCTGTTTTAAAGTCTTTGTGTTTTTCTACTATGGAAAAATTATCTCTTATAATTGTTCTTGATTCTAATACCTGAAGAATTTATAAAGTATTGAGGGATGCATAAGTTTTATATTTTATTTCTTACTACTTAATAACTTTAGTTTTTAGCAGTTTTCTTATTTGCAATATACTTGTCTCAAATATTTAGTTAGTTCTTTACAATGTCAATATTTTTATTACAATGATAATTTAATTTTTAAGTTCATGTTATTGCTATTGTGCAGAAAACATGATATTGATTTTATTTTTTATTCTTGATGGTTATTATTTTCAGGTAATTTATTGGATTTTTAAGATTTTTCTCTATACAGGATGAGAATCATCTATGGTTACAATGTCTAATTATTCTTCATAGTCAATTTGTTATTTCATATATGCAAATATACATCTACTGAATATATATATATATATCTGTGGTGTGTATATATATAGACATATACATATATATATATATATATATATATATTCCCATGATTATATGTTATGTATTTATATGATATCTATCTATGTCCATAAAGATATAGATATATTAACTGGAATAAACACAGGGTTGATGAGAACTATTTTAATTTCTTGTAAATGTAGGTCCAATTAAAACTACAGGTATTCCCAAGTAGACCTCATCTCTTAAAGATTTAATCATTTCCTATGCTTCTATCACATAGAAATTTAGGGGACTATACTATAGGTCAACTACCATACATAGTTTTTCACAGTATATATTTACCACATTTTTACTATTTATTCAATGGCTGAAGGATTGTTGAAGGATTTTCAGTTTATCAATGTGGGAATTGATCAACACTTTAAGAGATAAGTTTGAGTCAGGAATACCTGTGGATTTATTTGGACCTGCATTTACAAGAAATTAAAATAGTTCTCATGAATCCTGTCTTTATTCAAGTGAAAATAATATGAAAACAAATACTGTGCTTTACTCAGTTCTTCTGATTCATCTAGCCAAATGTGCTTTTATGCTAAAGGCAAGAACCATCATATGCTAGGAAAAATATAGATACATATTTATTAAAGCAATTTAAGAATTTATCATCTCTGGAATGCAACTAGTAATGAAGAAGCAAACTTCACATTTCATTTGCTGCCATATTTCTTTCATTTGAATCATGTAGCCAGTCAATTCTGAGCACAATATTTTATTCCTGTTCTCTATTGGACATTTTCCTGTACACTGAAAAAATGGGATGCTGTAGAGAGAGAGCAGAGGTTAGCTTCCACTGCCCTAGTTCAATAGTCACTTTCAAATACTTTCAAACTTAACCTTTAGTATTGTTTAATAAAATGTTCTGACTGGATTACTATACTAAAGGCAGCAAACACCCACTTGTGGTTATCAAATAATAAAGCTGTAGCATAGCAACCAAAACATAGAGAATATATTTCTCTGCTTCACTCCGTTCTACCTAGTAGCCCTAGCAATTCATTTGCTAATGCTATTAGATATATAACTTACTTTATAAAATAGCTACAAAAACTTAATTTTGTTTGAGGTAGAACATTGTATTTAAAGTTACTTCAAGTCTGTGCTGCTTTAATTGTTCACTCATATTAGCTTCAAGATAAACTGTGTCTTATTTCTCATAAAGCATGAGCTGGGTTTCATATAAACATAAAAACCTATGAGGTTGTCGTGCTATTGAATCCTCATGTACTGCTAATTTGTATACATATTATATTTCTATGTCTCTAATTTAATGAAAAGTAGATAACACACTCAAATTGGTTTTTCTCACAACAAATAGAGATCAATTTTTATTGTAATTAACAATATTGATAACTCTATTATAGTGACACTTTAATAAGAATATAATTTACTCTGTTTAGGGTACTACTCCAAATTTATAGTATCTAACTAAGAGGGAATAGAAATTTTCAAGTAGTTTTATTTTTGGTATAAATTTATCCATAAACATGATATTGTGAACTCTTCTTTATTCCATTTTGAATCTTGAATCTGCTATAATAATTGGAGCTCAAAATTATATTTTTATCATACTAGGGAATTAATTGATCATATGAGAGGGGATAGAAACTCAAATGGTTTTAAAGAAAGACTCTTATTAGGAAAGACTTAGCATAATTAAAGACTTAAGATTTCCATACACATTCTACATTTACAAGACAGGAAGAATGGTGGAAATTATGTTCAACTCCATTAGCCATGGATTTAATCAATAATAACTATATGATGAAGCCTATACATACACAAAAATGACTGTGCTCAGAGGAGCTTTAGAATAGGTAATGACTTAAAGAAAAGCAAGCTCTAGGACTCTTGCTTAAGGTAATATCCTATGCCTTTCTTCTGGGATTTGTTTGTAATTTTGATAATTAAATGGAATATATGGTAGTGTGTTACAGAGTTCTCAGAGTCAGTCTTGGAAACTGATTGAGCTCAATAATGGGGTAGCATTAATCACATGATAGCAAACTTGTCAGAGCAGTAATGGGTGACAGTTACTTGCAATTGGCAGTTAAAGTTGGAAGTATTCTAGCACATACCCTCATACTGTGAAATCTGATGTCATCTCCGTGCTAAAACTAAATGAAGTATGAAGACATTTATCTGGTGTCCACAGTAGATTTGATTTTTTTTTTCACCATCGTGTAAGTGGAAATTTCTTGTCATATTCAGGCACAGATATTTTCTGAATTCAGAGAAGATCATGAGCCAAGTTCATTCCTCTCAGAAAGATATTAAGAGAGATACCTGGCTCATGGCACTTTCTTAATTCTCAGGCATTTTAATCACATGGAATTAATCTTTTATAATTTCTATGCTAAATTACATCACAATGTACAGTGAGCATATTAGAAAATAAGTTATCTTTATATTTCTGGGGGATGAGAAGTTCAAGATGAAGTCATTGCATCTGGGACTGGTGTTGGTACATCGTCCCATGTCAGAAGCTACCACTGGCAACTGAGGCAAGCAGTCAGATACAATTATCATTCTTGTATTGATACAGCAAACTTGTAAGGCAGATGCCATATGTATAATCTCATCTAGATCTAATTATGTCTCAAAGGATCATCTTAAAATTATCCGCATAAATTTGGAGATTAAACTTCTAAGATCATAGGATTTTGGGGGGCATTCATTCAAATTGTCATAGGTTGAGATACTTCTGGAAGAAATGAAAGGCCAATATCTTGAAATTATTCAGTATGCCCACATTTAAATCACTTGTACTAATTAAAAAAAAATCTGTTACTAATTTTATTATTTTTAGTAATACTCACCTGAATAAAATAGGACTACACATACAGCTTTATAAAAATCTTTGAACAAACATCTCTGTTAAACATTATAAGAAAAGTAAAATTATATTATATTAATAAACTCTAAAATCTTCCTTGTATGGCATATAGTTAAAAGAAATTATATTAATAAACTCTAAAATCTTCCTTGTATGGCATATAGTTAAAAGAAATTAAAATATAAACTATACAATCCATTAAACACATTCCAAAGTAATATATTTGACTATTGTATCAATCTAAAACAAAAATACATTTGAAAAATATAATTATATAGTAAATGTAGGAAAATATTTATAATCAAATTAATCCTCAATGCAACAAACTAGCTCACAGAAATTATTGACATGGATATATAGACTTTAAGTATCATTAGTCCTAAATATCTTCAATCATTCTCTGTTAAAATGAAAGGAACCACAGACTACTAATTCCTTCCTATTAGATGCCAAAATATAGAAGTCAAAATGAAAGTGCTTGCCAAGTGCTATAATTATAAAAAATTGTACACATTATTCTTTAGCTCAAAATAAGGATATATTTTCTTAAGACTTTGATATTCTGAAAACTGTTAGTATTTCTTTATATTTTTATAACTTTTTACTATCAAATTGCAAATACCCATTTTTTCCAGAGAAGGGGTGGAACACTAAAACTGTCTTGTGATATTCATTCAAGTAAGTATTCAAAAAGATAATTATATTTAGCAAATATATTTGCTAAAGTTATGCTTACCATGCTTCTTCAAATACTTTTATAACAAAATTAATTGGCTTAAAAACAGTATATGTCTAGTTTAAAGGATCAATTACTCAATGTAAACTTATGATTGAATTCCAAAATATGGATATAATATATTTATCTCTAGACTACTTAGACACTTCTTATTTCAATACATACACATATACAAAATATGTATGTATGTGACTCTTACCTAAATATATGAATGTCACTTGTTAAGTTCATATCTAAGTGTATTTTTTCATAGAGAAACAACACACACACCATAAATTGAAAGAGACCATAAATTTGAAAGAAAACACTGGAGGGAGCATATGAAAGATCTGTAAGAATACTTTCTGTAACCTTTACAGTACCACATGTAATGTACTACTGCAGTCATGACCAGTGAAAAGTTGCAAGAGCCATGAAGGCAGCACATCTGTGTCTGTGTGATATAGCCCAGCAAAGCGGAGCTGAATGCATTCTTTTTCCCATTGTGTAGTGTTTCACTTTGGGTTTCTGATCTCTACATGCTCCATTTACGGGGGAGGAGCAGCATTTTATATTATGATTCATTTCTACCTTTTACCCAGATGATTATTTTTGCTCTCAGAGAAATAACCTTATTTGGCCCTACTCCAGCATAGGGTCTTTTTGCCATGGAGATTGTGAAAAGCACAAAACGATGGATCGGCCCAGAGTGCTCTTGACACTTCTGCCCCTAAACTAAGTCAGAATCAATAGACTTGACAAGAGTTCGGGTTACAGGTTTTCTCCTATGTATAGTCTACAGAATTTTGCCCCCCAGAAAGTAAAACTGTATAGCAAAGGTAGTTTGCTGGAACCAACTTTTAATAATATATGTAGATATAAAAAATATATAAATATATAAGAATTAGCCAATCGTAAGGTGACTGGCTCACATTGAGGTATAGTGAGGTTTTTAATTAAAAACCAGAGAAAACAAATGAGTTGAACAGCCCAGTCTATAACCTGGGAGAGCTTTCAAGCTTTTAAGTTAGGCTAACTCACAGTATGTACTTCTACCACAATACATTGTTCAAGGTTTGGGAACTCATCTAGGCTGACTCAGATATTTTTCTGCTTAATGTTTTACTTTCCTGAAGAATAGAATGCCATCTGTCTTAAATGTTTATGTAGTCTAAAATGATATGAGATTGATAATATCTATATTTATCACACTTGTCCAGAGACAAAATGATATGATTGTTTTTTTTTTTTTTACATTATAAGTTTGACTCTTTTGTGAAATTTGTATGGATAAAGAAATATTTGGTTGCTATTCATAGATGTGAAAATCTCCCAGCTAAGTTCTCTGACTCATTCATCCATTAGTCCCATATACCCGATTCTTATTTGTTGGAACTTGTCTGACTCCTGGGGCTGGACCCCGGCAAGGATTCAGTGAAAAATGATTCCAGATAAAACTAGAACATGTGTCTTTAAAGACTCAGCTAAGACTATAACTAAAATTCAGTGGTTTGCATAAGCTTGAAATCAAGAAATTTTATAGCATTTTAATTTATTTCTATAGTGTTTTGGTACATCATAGATTGATTTGGATTCATCCACTCTTCTAGAACATTGTATAGCCTTAAAAATATGTATGTATATATTTATGTATGCACAAATGCATATATATGTACATAAAAATTAAATTACATGCATGCTGGTGTTTTTCACCTGTTCTATGGATTCAATTATTTTCCAAAGTTTAATATAGAGGAAGCCATATGATAGTTGCTCAAAATAAAAGAGGTTTGTAAGATTTTTACTAATACACCCATATGTTCTCTTAATTTTAAAAATATATCTGTTTAAGTAATCTCATTAAATTCTTCAATATTGAGAACTTTTGCTCTTGCTCTCTTGCTCTCTTGCTCTCTTGCTCTCTTGCCTCTAGCTCCTCTCTGTCCCCTCCCGCCTCCTCCCTTCCCTTCCCCCTCTCTCCATGTGGTCATGGCTGGACTCTATCTCTCTGTGTTCTCTGTTTCTCTCTCTCTCTCTCTCTCTCTCTCTCTCTCTCTCTCTCTCTCTCTCTCTCTCTCCTACCCTCCTGGCTCCCCTCCCATGCCTTGAATAAACTCCATTCTATGCTAATATATATATGTTTACACACACACACATATATATATATATATATATATATATATATATATATATATATATATATTTGGAACTTTTTACCAATCTAAGTATACATTATATGTTTCTTGCCTATTGTGTATGTGCATTTGTTTAAATTTGTAGTAGTTTAATCACAGTTCATATTTGTGAATCTGATCTGTTCGATTATGTGCTTTTTTTCTGTATACTGAAATCCAAGAACCAACACACACGTGTTTTGTTCTCATGATTATATATAAAAGGATTATTATAGATCCTTTGATTCTTGGATCTATACTAATTGCCCTCACAGGCTGCAAGATTTTAGATTCCTGATGTATGTAGGAACTACTATTCCAATTGTTTGTTCTACGTTTGTGTGATCCGTGTACATATAGCATTATAAATGTACAGTTTTGCATTTATCACAAACTCACAAACACATATACCCATATGCACACATATTATTTGCAGTTACGTGGTAACTTCTGCATCCCTAAGAGTTGATCACATTTTTTATGACTTCAGTGTATATTACATATTTGATATATATGTTTCTCCACACCCCATGATTCTTGTGCCTTTTCTTGGACTGTTTTCCTTCTATTGGTTTATCATCAAAACTCTATATTATGGTTATTGTTTCATCTAATATTTTATTTTGTTAAGGTTTGTTGTTATCTCATACAAGCCAGTTATATCTAATGAGAGACAGAAAGGGAGTAGACCCAGAGGGGAAGTGAGATGGGGAGGACCTAGCAGGAGTAGTATGAACGAAAACTGGAGTGAAGTTATTTTGTATTATAAAAGAATATTTTGACAGTAACAGTGAAAAATAAAATAATATACAATATAATAAAGCAAAAAGTAATTTATGAAAAAAATAATCTCACTGTCAAATTTTTGGTGATGCAGATTAAATGTAAGTATGAAAATGATGATGGTATTTATTTATATAACCTAATGGTAATGTATGATATTCTGTAAATAATCAGCATTTTTGAAGTGACAAAGACCATTTGTCATAGATGCAAGCATAACTCAACTTGCTACGTAGAATTGAAAGTACACAAGCAACTAGCATGTGCCACCATTTAAATTATAGAAGCAGGTTATTTAAAAAGCAGATCTATTCAATGTTAAATAAACAAATAAATATTTAGATAAATAAGCAAAGCAGTGTTTTCAAGGAATAGTAAAGAACTAATGAGATAACTCAACATGAATATAGAAAACAAGTGAATGCATTTTTCTTCTGAGATCAGACTGCTTTAATATATGCAATATGAGACATGGAACTATCAGAAACACACACAAACCCTATATGTATATGTAAATATTATATGTATATGTAAATATTATATGTATATATAAATATTATATGTATATGTAGATGTATAATTATATAACAGTAAAAGTAAATAATAGTTAAGTTACACTGCTTTAAAATTCAAAACTTCAAAAGATATCTATAACACCAAAAACTAAAGTAAAGGTCATTAATAATAATACTAATACTACTACTAATAAAATACTAACATATCTTATATATCCAAAATATATTAGACATTTTTAACAGACATACAAAAGAATAATACAATACAAAAATAGGAAAAGTTGTTAATCAAGTCTGCATAATACCAGTAAATATCTGTTTAGTAATTTTTTTTAGAAATAGATCAATTTTGAATGACCTACTGGTATGGAACTACAATCCTATCTATTCAGGAGGGTAAAAGAGCAGGGTGGCAAAGTAAAGACATGCATGAAGCAAAATCCAGGTCAACATGGACATCTAAGTTTGAGTCTACATCAAAAATACAATATAAAAAAGAGATTAAGGTCATTGGTCAGTTGTAGAGCTCTTGCCTAGCATGTAGAGAGCCTCTGTTCAGTATCAGATATTGAAAAAAGGTGGGTGTGATGAAGAGTTCTTTGACTTTAAACAAGAGAAAGACATTAAGCATGTGTAATTATCCTACATATTCAACAAAAATGAGAATTAACAAAACTGCCTCTCATATTCAAGAATTGAATACTTTATACTTTGCTCATCAGAAAATATACATTGGGACAATATCATAAAACTTTAAGAATTATCTACTCAAATCAAACATCGTATACCATAAAATAAAAATCTAACCCTGAATATTAAAACATTTGACATACAAATCTATCCATATGAGCAAAAGGAAACCTATGAGACTATTAACATGGGAACTAAAAAATATGTGGAGATTGAAAATCAACAGTGACATCACGATAGAACCCTGTTTATAAGCACACAATAGCATCAGTAATAGTGACAGGCCTTGGTGCTTCCCCTTGAGTTGGATCTCAATTTGGGTCTGTCACTGGACCTTCTTTCCTCAGGGTCCTCTCCACTTCCATTCCTGCAGTTCTTTGAGACAGGAACAATAATGGGTCAAAGTTTTTGACTATGGGATAGCAACCCCCTCCCTCCTCCTGATGCCCTGTCTTTCTACTGGAAGTGGATTCTACAACTTCCCTCCTCCACAGTAGGGCATCTCCCTTTTTCTAAGGACCCTCCCTTTGAGTCCTGAGAGTCTCTTATCTCTCAGGACTCTGGTATATTCTGGAGGGTCCCTACTATGTCCTACCTCTGGAGAATACCTGTTTCCATTCTTTCTGCTGGCCCTCAGGGCTTCAGACATTTTCCCCTACTCAGTACCTGACAATGTTCCCCTCTTCCCTTCCCTGTCCCCTTTCCCACCCAGGTCCCTCTCCCCCTCCTTCTTCCTGTCATTGCTTTTCTTTTCCCTCCCAAGTAGTTATTTGGGACAGCCTCACTTGAGTCCTTCAGCTTGTTAGCCTTCTTGAGTTTGATTGTATCTTTGGCATTCTGTACTTTTTTGCCTAATATACACTTATTAGTTAGTATATACTATTCATGTCCTTTTGAATCTGGGTTCCCTCACTCAGGATATTTTCTAGTTCCATCCATTTGCCTGAAAAATCAGGATGTCCTGTTTCTTTTAACTTTATTTTTTTGCTTATTCACTTTATAACCCGTCCCAGTCACCCCCTCCCACAATCCTTCCCCATCTCTTGTTTTCTGAGTACCTCCTCCTCCTGTATCCCCCACCCTGCCACTTTAAGTCTCTGAGAGGCTAGGTGCTTCCTCTCCCATTGAGGCCAGATGAGGCACCCAGCTAGAAGACCATACTCCATATATAGGCTGCATGTTTTGGGATACCCCCCACTCCAGATGTTTGAGACCTACATGAAAACCAAGCTGCACATTTACAACATATGTGCAGGGAGGCCTAGGTCCAGCCCATGGAGGTAGATCTGTGTAGACTATCTGTTTCTTAATAGCTGAGAAGTATTCCATTGTGTAAATAAACTACATTTCTGTATTTATTCTTCTGTTGTGGGATATCTGGGTTGTTCCCAGCTTCTTGCTATCACAATTAAGGCTGCTATGAACATTGTGGAGCACTGTGGAAGGCCCAACAAGAAGCTGAAAGAGTCAGATGCATATAATTACAGCCAACCAATTGACAGAAGTTGCTCACTCCTGTGGTTGAATAAGGGAAAGGCTGGAAGAAGTTGAGGAGCAGGGTGACTCCATAGGAAAACCAGCAGTCTCAACTAACCAGAACCCCTGAGATCTCTCAGACACTGGGCCACAAACCAGGCAGTATAGACCAGCTGATACGAGGCCAGCAACACATATACAGCAGAGGACTGCTGAGTCTGGACTCATTCAGAGAAGATGCACCCAACCCTCAAGAGACTTGAGAACCCAGGCAGTGGGGAGATCTGATGGGATCATGTGGGGGCATCCTCTTGGAGTTGGAGGGAGGAGGTGTGGAATGTGGAACAGACAGAGGGTAGACCTGGAAGGGGATAAAGTCTAGGCTATAAAAAAAAAGTTTAAAGAGCAAATAAAAATAATTAAATATATAGAAAAGAAAATCAACAGTGAAAGCATTGGGGGTAAAGGAGCACTTGTGAAAACAAACAGTAAAATAATAAGTATAGGAAAATATTTCAATTTTCTGTACTAATACCATGCAGTTTTTGTCACTATTGTTCTGTAGTACAGATTGAGATCAGAAATAGCTATCCTGGAGGATTTTTTTGTTTTGTTTTTTTTTTTTTTTTCCAAGTGAAGTTTAGAATTGCTTTTTCAAAGTGTTAAAAAAAAAATGTGTTGGAATTTTGATAGGAATTGCATTGAATCTGTAGATTGCTTTTGGTAAGATGACAACTTTTACTATGATAATCCTACCTATCCTTGAGCATTGGGATCTTTGCATCTCCTGAGGTCTTCTTTAATTTCTTTCTTTAAGGACTTTAATTTTCATTCAGACCTTTCACTTGCTTGATTAGAATTAAACCAAGATACGTTGTATTATTCATAGCTATTGTAAAGGGTGTTGTTTCCCCAATATCTTTCTCAGTTGGCTTATCATTTGTATAACTGAGGGCTACTGATATTGATTTGTTCTAATTAATTTTATATTCCGCTTCTTTGTTGAAGGTGTAGATCAGCTATAAGTTTTCTGGTAGAATTTTTGGAGTTGCTTATGTATACTACCAAACGGCATGGTATTGATACAGAAATGGACATGTTAGTCAATGGAATTAAATTGAAGAACCAAACATAAACCCACTCATCTATGGACACCTGATTTTTGATAAAGAATCCAAAGCCAGTGGAAAATGAAAGGATCTTTCACAAATGATACTAGACTAACTGGTGTCTAGAGGTGAAAGAATGAAAATAGATTCATATGTATCAGCATGCTCAAAACTGGAGTCCAAGTGGATCAGAAACCTCAAAACTGATACACTAAATCTGATAGAAGAGAAAGTGGAAAATATTCTTAAATACATTGACAAAGGGGGAAATGTTATGAACAGAATACCAATTTTTCAGAATACCAAGCTTTAAGATCAACAACTGATAAATAGACCTCATGAAACTTCAAAGATTCTGTAAAGCAAAGGACACTGTCAATAGAACAAATTGGCAGCCTACAGATTGGGAAGGGATCTTCACCAATCATACATGTGATAGAGGGCTAAAATCCAAAATTTACAAAGAATTAAAGAAGTTAGAAACCAACAACCCAAATAACCCAGTTAAAAGTGGGGTAGAGAGAATTCTCAACAGAGGAACCTCAAATTCATGAGAAGAACTTAAATGTTAAAAGTCCTTCATCATTAGGGAAATGCAAGTCAAAATGACTCTGAGATTCCATCTTACACCAGTCAAAATGTCTAAGACCAGAAACACAAGGGATATCACATGTTGGCAAGTATGTCGAGCAAGGCGGACAGTTCTTCATTGATGCTTGGAGTTCAAACTTGTGCAACCACCTTGGAAATCAATTTAGCAGTTTCTTAGAAAACTAGGAATATTTCTACCCCAAGAGTATATCACTGCTGGGCATATTACATTATCCCAATGTGTATATTCTGATAAACAAAGTATAGAGTATTTAATTCTAGAATATGAGAGGTAGAAAATGAGTATTGTTATTTTAATTCTCAATTTTATGTTTAATGTGTAGGATAATTACATGTGGTTAACTTCTTTTTTTTTTTTTTTTTTTTTTTTTTACTGCTTAATATCATGGAACACATGTTTTTCAATATCAGTACAGAACTGAGACTCTCTACATGCTAGGCAACATATTCCAACATCCCACAAAGACTCTTGGTCAACTGTGTTCATAGCAGCTTTATTCATATTAGCCAGAAACTGGAAACAACCTAGATGTCCATAAACTAATAATGGATAAAGAATATGTGGTAGATCTATGGAATATTATTCAGCTATTAAAAATAAAGATATCATGAATTTTGCAGGCAAATGAATGGAACTTGAGAATATGATGAGTGAGGTAACCTAGTCCCAAAAGTACTTGTAGGATATTTACTCTCACTTATAAGTGTATATTAGTCATACAATATAGGTACCCTGTGTTGAGGGAAATAATTAAAATGTCAGCATTCAATCTGGCTTTTCTTAATCAGCTACCAGTTCCTGACTAGCCTAGGCCTTGGCCATGAGTGCAAACAAGTGAGCTGCCGGAGACACTGGCCTTGCCATCCACAAGATGCCAGTGTGAGAGATTGCTCTACCAGTCTTTCATGCTGTCTCTATAAGGCTGGGCAGTGCCCAAACCATCCTGCCACCCACACGGTACCCAGTATGAATGAAACTCTAATGCTTAAAGATTAATCAAAGGCTTTATATGTTTGGTAGTGCTCAATAACAATATGCCCATACAATTAGAGGTGTTTCCCAATTAGTTAACCTAAATATAAATTATTAACCAGGACTGCTCTCCCTACCTGCGTGGCTCTTCATCCTCCTACCTCTCTGCTATCCTTAGCACCTCCTCTTCCTTTTCCTCTTCCTCTCCTTACTCCTCCCACCTTAGCTCCTCCTATACCATGAACCACAGAACCAAGGAATCTAAAAGAGAAGGAAGGCCCAAGGGAGGAAGCTTGAATCTCACTTAAATGGAAAATTAAATAGTCATAAGAGGCAGATGGAGGGAGGGAACTCAGAAGTTGGGGATATGTGAAACAGAATGAGGGGTTCATGATCAGGTATTGGGAAGGTCAGGAGAGATGACTAGACAGCAGCCATCAAAATTAATAGAAATCTGCAACTTATTGGAGTGAAAAGGTGTGGACATGTCTACGATAAGACCTGAGACAAGGGAGGTGCCCAAGAATTAATAGGGTGACTGAGCTGTGACTTACTACAGTTGGAATATGGAACCTGAAGTGTCCATTTCTTGTAGCCAGGCATCAACCCCTGTGGAACAATAGAAATACCAACCCACCCACAAAACTTACAGCCCCAAATGTATCCTTTCTACCAGATATGCAGGCATTGAGGATGGAGCAGAGCCTGAGGAAATGACCAACCATTAACGAGCGCAAATTGAGACCCATCGCATAGACAAGCACGAATCTACGGCACTATTATTGATACTCTGTTATGCTTGAAGACAGAAGCATGTTATCCTCTGAGAAGCAAGATTGTGTGTGCAAAGGGGATAGGAACTCCACAAGAAGACCAGAACAGTCAACTAACCTGGGCCTTTGAGGCTTTCTGAGTCTGAACCTCTAAACAAAGAATACATGGGCTAGACCTAGGCCTCCATACATATATGTAGCATGTCCAGCTTGGTCTTCTTGTTGGTTCCAAACAACTGGAACCAGGTTCCAAACACTATCGCAAAAGCTGTGTATGGGGAGTGTTTTTCTATCTGGGCTGCCTTATTTGGTCTCAATCAGAGAGGGAGCACCTACCCTTGCAGAGAATTGAACTTTCAGGTTAGGGGGTAACCAGGGGTTCCTCCACCTGCTCAGAGGAGAAGGGGAGGGGGAATGTGTGAGGATAGTGGAGGAGGTCACTGAGAGGGGAGTAGTTACAACGATGTAAATTGAGTAGTTAAAAAAATAAAATAAAAACTTAAAATTAGAAAGTATGAATGAAAAATGCAAACAAATCTAATGGATTTGGACAAATGTGTGATCCAGTGAAAACTGAATATAAATTTTCACTGGGAATTCAGGTTCAACATGATACCGCAAAGGATGGTGGCATTTCATTTCTGGTCATGTTCAGTATGTAGGTAGATTCTGATTAATCATGATTGCTTTTTTTTTTTTTTTTTTTTTGGTTTTTTTTTGGTTTTTCGAGACAGGGTTTCTCTGTGTAGCCCGGGCTGTCCTGGAACTCACTCTGTAGACCAGGCTGGCCTCGAACTCAGAAATCCACCTGCCTCTGCCTCCCAAGCGCTGGGATTAAAGGCGTGCGCCACCACCGCCTGGCATAATCATGATTGCTCTTATGTTTTGTGCCTTTGATCTATCCTATTCATGAATAAAACATCTAAGGATACAGAAATTATTTATTCTTATATGTTGAAATATGTCTTTAAGAAACATAGAACAAGCTTGGATTCATGTGGCAGGCTTTTAATTCTAGCTCTTGGGAGGCAGAGGCAGATGGATTTCTAAGTTCAAGGCAATTCTTGTTTGCAGAATGAGCTCCAGAATAGACAGGGTATCATGGAGACACTGTTTCTAAACAAATAAATAAGTAAATAAATAAATAAATAAGAAAGCATAACACACGTTTTCAGAGTATTTCAGGTTAGTATAAAGCTACATCACTAATATGAGCTCTGTGAGTACGTCATGAAATTATTTTTTATTAGATATTTTATTTATTTACTTTTCAAATATTAGCCCCTTTATTTTTATTTAAAAAAAGCAAATAAAGAAATTCAGAAATAATACCCAAAATTGGTCTATATAATAAATTGTGCAATAAAAGTCACTCATGAATTCTACAAAGTTCTCATGAAACGGCTAGATCATTTGGCTAAGTTGGATAACTTCATTAGTATTTATTGATGACAAACATGAAAATGTCTATTGAAATGGAGCACATTTGAAGGTCATTCATTAATTGACTGAAAATATTTTTAATATAAAATGATTCCTTAGGAACTGTAGTACAAATTAACAGTAGAGTTTGCAGTTAAACTTGGAAGTATTGTCTGTATTTCCTAGGGTGACTTCATTGACAAACAAATTAATATTTCTGTAAATTAATATTTAGATAGTTTTAAAAAATAGAGTTTGGCTCTATGCTGTAAATATAATGCTATATTAAATTATATTACTAATATTAGTAATGTGACATATATTTCTTAAATTATTGGTTATTTCCTTGAATAAATTATTTAAATACTACATATATTGGATAAATATAATTTCATAAGAAATAAAACATATTTTTATTGTGTAGCTATTATACCACAAACAATAATATGAGATTTATGTGCAGCAAACAGAGCATTAAGTACCAAATAAATTTCCATAAATGTGAAAATTATATTGTGTATGAGTAGTAAAAATGAAATATTTCAAGTTCATGAAAAAAAATTATATTCTACTGATACAACTATATTATTACATTGAAATTGAAATTTATATCCTAAAATAGTGAAATTAAAATGTAATTCATGTTAGAAATCTGAAATGTGTTAGACAACAACAGCATTTATACACTAAATGAAAAAAGTATTAAAATTGACTTATAATCATAGGAAAACTGTTTGAATATTGCTTAAGAAACAAATAACTCATGAAAAGCCTTATCATATTTACAACAAATACCTTAACTAATGCTTTAATAGTGTATGTTAAATATCCAGCTTCTGAATGTATTAACTTTATAATCATCCACTAATATATACATTAAGAATATATAAAGTATAGCAATTCCCATGTGTTTAATTTTTCTATGACCAAGTAATCAAAATATAGATAATGGATGATTTTTATGAGTTCAATATGGCATCCACAACTTTAATCCCAGCACTTTAATTTCAAAAATAGGTGTATCTAAAAGGTAACAACCAATGTAGTCTACCCACTGCATTCTCTATCAGCTTTTAGTTGATATGAAAAAAAATCCCTGTAGCAACAAAAGTACAAACAAAAACAAATTTAAATTTTCATGAAAAATTATAGGTAATTTTGTGAACGTATTTTGTAAATAATCATTAGTTAAATTTTTAAATTGAACAACCTGCAGTTTTTATTTTCACGTTTTTAGTCTTGTTAAGGAAAACACTGCAAAGAAATTTTTAGATATAGGTTGGTCCTACTGAAAAACAACCTATGATGTCTTTATTGTGTAAAGATTTCTTTAGCTGAAATTTTATAGTGTTTTGGAAATATATGATTTTCTATTAAAAGTTAGACTTGGGAAAACCAATCCATTATATATTGGCCACCAAACAAACATTAATTTAACCCCCGTCTTGGCTTCCTTTTCTTCTGTCTTTCATTTTATTCCATTTGAAAGTTACATCATTTTGCCATTATATTTTCTTTTCTTGTTTCAATTTTAGTGAATATTTCCCCACTGACTACTTTAGGTTTTGTTTATGAAACTTTATCATGGTTATCTGGCTATTCTTCTCTCTGTCTTTATTTTATCAAGATGGTTTCATCTGATTTTAACTAAAATTTCAGAATATTACTGGAGCATAACAAAATATAGAAACATAGAGATATTTTTCTATGTTCTGCTATTACTATTTATCTTTTCTGAGAAACATTCTTTGGAGAATGTATTCTCTTGGGGGAGCAATTCTGAAGAATGTCAGCTATTCATGAAGTGAGTTTTAATAATTAATTTCATTTCTGAGAATAAGGTTACAAGAGGTCCAAATCATGTTGAATCAGCAAATAAACTTCAGAGATGTAAAAAATAGTGCAATTGAAAAACATTATCAATTAAGATGTTATTCTAATACCAAAGCAAAGGTGTGAAGTGTTTGAATAATTTTATCTAAGAATGAAGTTAATTACTTCATTCTGTAGAATATTGGTTACTATTTTTAAGTCAGTACTAGTTAAAAATAAACATGCATGTACATTTTTACATAATTAATATAGGTTAATAAAAATGTCAATTTGTATGTATGTTTGCTTATGTGTTTATATATGTGTGTGTGTATGTGTGTGTGTATGTGTATGTGTGTGTGTGCATGTGTGTGTGTGCATATATATACAGATGTGTCTGGATGAATTAAATTTCAGGATTGAAATTTCGCTTGTGTCACAAATACTTCTGTATGTTTGTTATGTTACTTGTCTACTATGCCTTCCAGTATTATTTGTTCTTTCTATTAGTATATCTAGGATATATTTGTTCTCTCTATTAGTATATCTAGGATATATCTATTAGGACTTATAGTTACGTCAAAATCCATTGGCACATAGCATGCTATTTAATGGAATGGGTAAAATACATAGCAATATTAAGCAGTGTCATCAGAGTTTCTCATTGTAGTGGTTTGAAAGACAATGTCTCCCCTAGTCTCAGATGGTTTCTGGCAGTACATGTTTGGGGAGACTTAAAAGATATGTCCTCCGTGGATACAGAACTTTACTGAAGACAGACTTTGAGACTAAAAGTCACTTCCCATTTTCCAAGCCTACTTCTGGTTTGCTCTCTCTCCTTCCTGCTTCTTTTGGCAGAAGTGACCTGTAGGCTTTCTGTTCCTACTTCCACGCCTGCTACTTGCTGCCATACTTCCTTGCTTATACAGGGACATGTAAAAAGCAGCTTGTTTCTGAGACTGGATGGTTGATATGAAGAACCTCACAATATTGTATTTTGAATTAATATGGAAGTTGCTTTGTAGATGGGGTTTTATCACAACAATATAAAATTAACTAGAATACTAGTAAAATAAATAAAATGCAGTGTGGATAAAGGAGTGGAGAGAAATGTGCTAGATCTTAGAGTTTAAAATGTAGGGCTATTTTCACAGCAAAATCATGAGCAATGACAGGAAGCATCCAAATGACATTTGTGATACAAAAAGTGTCTAAGCTCAGCTTGTTCGGGAGGTAGATTTAAGTCAGTAATTTGGCTGTCTCAGGGAAGAGAATATTGTTAAAGGTAGGTGGTTTTATTGGATATTTTATTTATTTACATTTCAAATATAATCCTCTTTCCCGATTTCCCTTCCAGAAACCCTCTATCCCATGCCCCACCCCCCGATTCTAGGAGTGTTTTCTCCCACCCACCCACCCACTCCTGCCTTCCCACTCTGGCATTCCCCTACACTGGAGCACAGAGCCAAGGGCCTCTCCTTCCATTGATGCCTGACAAGGCCATCCTCTGCTACATATGTGGCTGGAGCAATGAGTCCCTCTATGTGTACTCTTTGGTTCGCGGTTTAGTCCCTGTAACCTCTGGGAGCTTTGGTTGGTTGATGTTGTTCTTCCTGTGGGGTTGTAACCCCCTTCAGCTCTAAAAGTAGATTTTTAATAAGAGGTCATCTTAGTTTGTATTCAATACCTAAATAAATTCTAATCTCTGCCTAACATGAAAATTGTTCATGTTTCATTAAACATGGTTCCAGGAGTTTCTTAAGAGATTATTCACAATGAAGACAATTTGTTTTAAGTGATCATTGTGGATATAGTCAAAAGCTACTTCATTTCAAAAAGAGTGCAAAAGAAATTGTAATAAGTTTAGATTTGACTGGGCAGTGGTGGCACATGCCTTTAATCCCAGAACTTGGGAGGCAGAAGCAGGCAGATTTCTGAGTTCGAGGCCAGCCTGGTCTACAGAATGAGTTCCAGGACAGCCAGAGATACACAGAGAAACCCTGTATCAAATAAATAAATAGATAAATAAATAAATAAATAAATAAATAAAAAAAAAAATATAAGAAATAAGTTTAGATATGTATAGTTACAGAATAAATAGGCACGCTATCAGCCTATATTCTAGCTTCATCTGTTTCAATTATTTATGTACTAATAAACACTACAATCCTCATGTATTTGTGATCTCAACAGCTAAGTGTTATGGTACCAAGAATCCTTACAGAAGTAAAGCTTCCACTGTCCCTATAAAGTTAACGCCTAGGCTCACATTGTATGCCATCATGTTTCCAGTAAGCCACTCACTCTGTTTTCACCATCATGCCTTAGATGACAAAGGAAATAAACAGCATGAAATGTTCTCTATGTCTAAGGCTAACAAAAACATGTTAATTAAATTAGGTTGCTTTAGAAGAATGATATTTATGGAGAAAGTTTGAAATTATATTACCCTTTAGAAATCATTCTGAGAATGAAAACAAGAAGGGCTAGCCAATAACTTCCTCCATTGAGAAATATTTAAAACTACAGTTAAGAAATATGAAATCACAATTTGCCCAAGGTCATATAAGTCATTGCTGTAGCTAAGACAAGGATGTTGATGTCTTGGCTCTCAGCTCCGTGTCTTCTTTCTACAGTAGAGTGAATTTCAGTTTGCCATTTATCTGCCAAGAAAATATATTAGTTAATAAGTGCTTAGAAGCTGACTTCCTGGAAAACATCACGGGATGCCTTTCTTGTGTACACTTATGTTTAATTCAAATCTCAGAGTGCCCTTGGAATGTAAATGAGTGTGTTCCTCTCAGGTTAAGTGGTAACAATATGACAGAGAATAATTTTAAATGTAAGCAGTTTTATTAGTCATTATACAGAATGCAGAACTCAGATATAATCTTGTGGGTTTTTAACATTTTATCTCTTTTTGTAAAGAAGAAAATAGTCTTGGCTTTTTAAAGATCATTGAGACCAATGAGTTATAATTACTGTGAAGGAAATTAATTCTACCTACTTTCACCCAAGCTTGCTATAAAAATGTATATGCACAGTACAAAACTGTGCCTCAGTTTCCCTCTTTGAATAATGAATAAAAATATTACAAAAATAAGTTAATATAATCCCCAATAGGTCTAGAGCATACAATATTCCATTCATGTTTGGATTTAACTGGTACTTGAATATAAAGTAGCATCGGCTTTATTCAAGAATTTTAAAAAGAGAAGTTGTTCTTTAAAAGAACCCCAAAATGCCACCGATCTTTTTCAGGCGTTAGCTACTCCTAAATTTCCCCTTATAGGTATCATTACATATAGCTTTATAAAGCATATTATTCACATTGGAATCTCTGACAAAATATTTTTAAAATTCTTCAGAGATGAATAGAGAATACATTTAATGATTGCTCAGCAGAAGTTTTCCTTGGGGAATATTTAATCATTAAAGCTTCTCAAATATTTCATTATCATTTCATGCAGTTTCCTGAATAATCCCATCTCTTGTTAATTCAATAATTTATGCTGAGGCTGATCTTATCAAATATGTCTCCAGACATTTTTTAACTAAGCAGATAAACCATTAGTGATGGACTTTATTTGGACATTTTTAACATTTCTATATTTTCCTATTGTTTATTAGTAATGTTGGAACAGTATATATCCTACAGTAAACATTTAAACTGGGTAAACCAGGAGGTATAAATTGGAAATAATTATTTTTCAATATTTCTTCAACTGTGAGAGTGAGCCAGTGCAGTTGTGTTTGAGGAAAACTTGAAGAAGTTGTCTCTCCTTATTTGTACATATATTCACAAGTAAGTATATGATAGTCAGAAGGATGTCTCCAAATTTCTACAAAAGACTCATGAATATAACCCAACAGGACAGAACTAATGTAGGTAGGAGGCAATAAAATATACTTAAATGTGTGTCTTCAAGGCCACATGAGTTAGCAAATCCTTCACAGGATTGTTTTTCATTTCAAATCATGTTTTATTTTGTAGTACTGAAATATAGGTCTAATTCGTAAACTATATTTTCAAGAATTTATGAAATATATATCAGTTTTGAGTATGGTACAATGATCTTCATTTTAAAATGAATGTTTAAAAATAAGTTGTCTATTAATTCTTAGAAAATTTCTTGCAATGGACTTAATCATATTCACCCCACATAGTAATGTTTTGGAAAATTTGTTGTCATTTCATTCATTATTTAGAAAAATCAGTAAGAGAACATTTGTGTTTGCATTGGTCTATTTGGTTGAAAAGTAGTGTTGTGTATACAGATATTATGGTAAGGTCAAAATCCAGCATTTAAATTGCTTGGTGCATCACATAGAGACCCAGTGGCCCAGGGAACAATCAATAGATACCAACTTTAATTGTCAAAGGAAGTATTTCTTATTTCTATCCTTGCAAGTCACATTCAATGTACATGTCAACATATATAACGAACGTACCAGTACTATGAATTATCTTTTTTATACATGGTTATTTTTCAATTAGACTACTGAAGTCTTATATTTATATATCACAACAATATTTTTTAACATTATTCTTACTATTAAATATATTCAAGCAATTTCAGTCAATATTAAAACTCTTCTCATGATTGTGGACCCAACTCTCTACAAAATCATTTAACGCTATTTATTAAATTCCCATTAGGTTACTTTTTCACATTTAATTTGTCAGATCCTGGAGTTTAGGTTGAGAGATTTCACCTTACAGTATTAAAACTAATAACAATGTATATAGAGCATAATGTTTATGTCTTCCCACATCAGGGAAAGAATTGTTATGTCGTAAACACTCTACTCATGATAAATAAAAGTGAGTGTCTTTAATACTACCTAATTAATAATAAGATTCTTCCTACAAGAGACTATTGCCTGTGTTACAAAAAAGAAGAAAGTCCATATTTACTTTCATTTATACTTTTTTTTTTGTTGTTTTTTTACTTAGCAAGGTTCATGCATTCTTCAGAAAATCAATTTACATGAAATGCCTATTCAGAGGGACTTCAGTGCTTAAGTGGGAATGGAAATATGTAAATAACATTTTTACCTCAGGGAATAAAAACAATAATAGAATCATATTCAAAGTGTATTAAGCATGTAATGTCTGAATACAATTTCAAATCACCACCAAGACACTCCAACCAATAATAAATAGAAAATATTTTTTTAAATATCCTACATATATTTTCATTCCTTATGTATGTATCTTGTATCAAATGACTTCATATTTTCTGGTTAAAAACTAAAATTTAATAAATGCCATAATTTTAGTAGCCATAGAAAATATTATAATGAACATAGGCTTCACAGGGTATAAATAGTTGAAATTTCTATCTATATGGTACATTTCTTCTCATTCTCTTTTATATACCAAATGGATTCCTTTTCCTCTTATTCTGAGTAAAAATTGCATGTGTGTGTGTGACCACAGGCACAAACACATGCACACTTTAGCCATAAATCCTCACAGTATTTCGATATTTCACTTTCGATTTAGGAATATTTATTTCTATCTGTTCCATTTAATTATGAGTTATATGTAATTGAAAAATACAGGTGCTAGACACGGCAGTCCTCTGCTACATATGTGCTGGGATCAGGTTGACCAGTCCTTGTATGCTATTCGGTTTTTGGTTTAGCCTCTGGGACCTCTGAGAGGTCCAGGTTAGTTGATCCTGTTGGTCTTCCTCTTGGGTCACCAAGAGGGAATTCAGCGCCTTCAATCCTTCCCTAACTCTCCCATAGGGATACATACCTCAGTCCAATAGTTGGCTGCAAGTACCTGGATCTGTCTCAGTCAGGTGCTGGTAAGTTGCTTAGAGGAGAGTCATGCAAAGTTCCTGTCTACAATTACAACATAGCATCAATAATAGTGTCAGGGTTTGGCGCCTTCCCATGAGAAGAATTCCAGGTTGGTCCATTCACTGGATGATCTTTCTTTCGATCTCTGTGAGAGTTTTTGTCCCTGAATATCCTTTAGCCAGGAATAATTCAGGGTCCAAAATTGTGAAGATGGGTGGTTGGCCAATTAGGATATGATGGCAAAGAATGATTACATAACATCAATGCTTCATAAAGATAACAGTACCAAAGAGCCAGCTTCTGGTAAATAACTGCCACTATAGGAATCAGCATGTAAATACTACAAGGATGACCTTTTCACAATGCACAAAAACCAACATTTTCCAACAAGACCATAAATGTTAACCGTCCCAAAGAACATCACCAAATAAGCATCAAATGTTTAAATACCTGAGCTGATGGTGGGAAGGAAGGGGGCAAAACTTATTTAAAGTACCACAGGTACTCTCTAGTCACAGTTGCCTATTATGATGCTTTAACTGTTATATGAACTGATATTTGCTCATTTTTATGCTTAGCCAGATAGTTTGTATTCTTAGACCTTTTTGTAAGTTTTAATGTTATTTCTTATTCTTTTTGTATATATTACATTGTGACTGCAGTTCTCCCTTTTTTCCTTCCCCCTAAGCTCTCTGCTCTCCAACCCCTGCACCCCACAGAAAAGAACAGGCCTTCTAAGGACATCAGCCAAACAAGACATAAGCAAGTTGCAATGAAACCGGGCGAATAATATTACATCAAGGCTAAACAAGGCAGCCCAGTAGGGAGAAAGTCTCACAAGTAGACAAGGGAGTCAGGGAAAGCTCCTGCTGCCACTCTTTAGATTCTCACAAGAACACCAACCTACTCAGTCATAGCATGTATGTAGAGAACCTAGGTCAGACCCCTACAGGTTCCCATGATGTTTCTACATCCCATTAGTCCTGATCAGTTGATTGTGTGGGCCAGGATCTCTTGATGAGTCTCTCAAGTTCCTTCAATACTTATGACCTTTCCCCTGCAAGACTTCCCAAGCTCCACCTAATGTTTCAATATGGCTCTTTTCTTCTGTTCCCATGAGGTGCTGGATGAAGTCTATTCCAGCACATTCTGCAAGTAGGACAATCTTTACATCAAAGTTTTGTGGCTGGGTGGGTGTCTCCATAACCTTAGGTAAACACTGTCTAGTCAAGAGAATACAGTTTAAACGTTCTCTCCCATAATTTATTGTTCTATGACTGAAGAAAGTATGGGAAACCTGGAAACGCAGAACTCATTTGTAAATATGCACAAACATTTACTCTAGGCAGTAAAGGATGGTTAAAAAGTTTTTGTAATAAGACATTAGAAATAAGGTTGAGGACTGCCTTGTCTGGCCTTAGTGGAAGAGGATGTGCCTAATCCTGTAGATACTGGATGCCCCAAGAAAGGGGGATGCCCAGGTTGCAGGGAGTGTGTGGCATTAAAAATGTTGGGATGGGTAGGTATTGGGGGGGAGCACCCTCCCATATGCAAAGGGCAGGGGGAATGAGGTAAAGAACTCTGGGAAGGGAAAACTGGATAGGGGCAGCATTTGGAATGTAAATAAATAGAATATATCCTAAAAATACATAAATAAATAAAACAACAAAAAGAACTCAGGTTAATATTATAACCAGCTAGAAAATAACTGTAGTTATTTATGACCTGTCTAGACCAGATTCATGGTCCCAGTTCATCTAGCCAAGCAAGTCTTATATCGAATAAAAATGTGTTTGGTTACTGGCATAACATATGTGCCATGATTGAACCAGCTAGAACATGTTGCTCACTGAATTCACAGAAGGGTACTTGTATGGAGAAAACTGGGTTGGATAGCTTTATAAAAATAGGGACATGGAGTTGTGTGGGGAGAGGTAGAGATGGATCTGGGAGAAGTTATGGGAAGGAAATGAATATGATCAATTTCATTGTAATCAAAACTCTAAAATGTTAATAAATACATTAATATTATTAATAATAATATATAATATTTATTATCTAGTTTGTATTTAATATATTATGTACTTATATATTATGTAAAATGTATTGAGCATTTATTATGTTTTATTAGCTTTGTTTTGTATATTATGTATTATTTATTATGTATTATACATTATAAATTTTATATTTTGTATTTTATATTGTTTTATATTATATTACATTATATGTTATATTATGTGGTATGCATCATGTGTTATTTGGTACATGTTATATATTAATTATATATTATATACAATTTTAATGTTATCACAATGAAAACTATATGAATATTATCAAATACAATATCATCAAATACTCTCAAGCTATTAATAAATACATTATTTATGATGTCTTATGAGTCCATTACTTATTTAAAGTCAGGACTTATCTAAGTCCTCAACTGAATAGAACATTCAGGAAGGAAAGGTAAGCAGAGAGGAAACAAAAATAACTTAAGCCATAATGATATGCCTTAACATACAAGAAAGACTATGCCATATTCTCAATGGTTGGATACTTTCACCTGTATTTCTAGGTCCTCCTAGGAGAATACTCCCTTCTGCCCTAAAGGTTCTGTGTTCCTCTTCTCAGCATTAAAATATGATTTCAAATTTAATGTCCTATAATTTTTGCAATTAGAGTCTTGGTATTTGCTCCATACTGGTCAAACAGTACTGCTTCAGTTGTTTAAGGGCTTAAATGTACATATTCATAACCACAACTTCCCTTAAATATTTTTATGAAGAAATTTAACAGGTACTAGAGAACCTTGGGTCTCTGGTGTTGTCCTATACCAAGGTATGACAAGCCAACCATTAGGAGTAGCCTCTTCATGTTGTACTGTTTTTCACAATAGACTATAATTACCACTTAATTGATATGTCCATTGTTCAGAATAAACATCTTTATGGCTCATAATGTATTACTTGGACAAAGAAATACTCATAATAGTTTTCCATACATATACAATTTTATGAGAGCATTAACTTTTCACAATTAATAGGAATAAGATCTTAAATGGAATTGTGGAGACAGCCTATATTATCATGACTTAAACATTGAATAATCAGCATGTTGTAAGTCCTGCTTTAATTTCAGTAGTGGCATTTATTACTCAAGGCAATTGAATAATATATCTGTCTTCCAAATTTTAATAATTGAAATAAATGTGCTATTAATGCATAGGAAACTTCAACAAGGCTTTTCAGAGCGAACTGTGAAAAGATAGTTTAAGGGCCCTATGGTTCATCAGGAAAAGTATATTTCTGGCCACAATTTGGAATACTTCACATCCCTTTCTTCATTTAAATAGCCAGTAGAGCATAGTACAGAGTTCTGTTGGTTTCTTTGTTTGGAGCTGAGAATCAAATCCAGTTATTGCTAGAGAAGTAGTCAAACACTAAGCTAAATCCCCCACCATCAAATTCAGTTAAACTTTGAAATACTGAATATGTTAATTAGTTAACGTCCAAAATTTTTGAAAGTAAGGATCAAATGAACACAAAAAAATCAACGTTGAAGTTTCGTTGATCCATTATTTTGTGTTTGTTTTGTTTTATGTAGTTATGTTGTTAAAGGCCAAAAATAAATGAGTGGGCTACTTTTTTGGAAATTCTACTAATTAAATTTGTTTTAATATTTTAAAGATTAAAAGTATGATTTAAGGACTATGAATATGGAAAAAAACCTCAAAAAATTAACCTAAAAATTAGTAAAGACATTTATAGTGTTTATTCAATTTCAAGGTTCAAAATTTGCATAAAGTATTTTATTAATGTAATAACTAAACTATTCTTATTTCACAAAAATCAAGTTTGACATCTTTTGCTACAAAATCTAAAACTGCATCATACATTTTCAGTGGCGAACTGGGGGCTGTTCTTCATTTAAATCTCATTTTTCTTTAAAAGCCCTAGGGAAAGCCACTCACTTTTTCTTTTGATTCTGATACTAATGCTATTTTTCTAAGTGTCTAAAAAGTTTATAAAGGATGAAATTATATCCATTTTATGATTCTCTGGCTTCAATCAATATGGTATTGATCTATACAGTAAAATTAAATGGAAAGTTACTTATTTGTGAAATATAAGAAGGCTGATCTTAGAAAACTTGATGAAATAACAAAGGCAGAAGGAATAGGAAGGGGAAAGATGGGTGAGGGACATAGGTGAATAAGAGTCATAAAGTGTAAGGAATAAATTATGCTGCTGTATAACAGGGCTACTGTACATAAAGCATATGTAAACTGTGTTTAGGACAGGCCTAATATCTTAGCTTGTCTAAGGTAGAGGCAAAGGGGCAGAGACTGCAAGGTCAGACTTGGCTGTGCAGTGATTTGATGACCAAACTTGGCTACATGGGACCTGTCTCAACATGCAGTCAATAAACTAATGCAGGAAAGAAAAGATAACAATGTAATGCCTTTTACAATGACAGTGAAAATGGATCTTGACTGTTTTCACCTGAATGAAAACTCGTGTTTGAGAAGACAATTATACTAATGTAGATTTCGACATTTTACCTTGAATATGTTGAAGTAATGTCAAACTCAGTAAATATTTATAAAATCAAGCAAAATAAAATAAAAAATAAAACTATGAAAACTGGAGCCAGTATACTATTTCTAAATTAATTTTTAGAATAAAATATAACTGCATTATTACCATTGTGACTTCCTCTCAGGTAAACATACTTTTTCTCTTTTAAATTCATGGCCTGTTATTAATTAATTAATTAATTAATTTTATTTCTTGATATTAAATACATGCAGATACAGGTATGTACATGTATATTGCTAAATACATAAAGACATTCTGCTTAATATCTATAATGTTAATAATTGTGTGCATCTTCAGAGCTAACAACTTGATATAAGTTAACTAATTGATTTTGTCTCTTAAGGCAAAGTATTGCTTTGTATTCAATATGAGGTGTTATGTGGCCCTGGGTATTGTTGAATTCATAATCCTCTTTGCTCAACTTTAAGTTTTGGGAAAAAGGCTTGTAGTACCTTGTCCATCCCAAACAAATAATTTTATACTAAAGAAACAATCCTACTTTTGTTTCTTTAATAGCTTGGGCGTATTAACAATGTGCTTTTTTTGTTGTTGTTGTTCCAAGCACTTTAGATAGAAGGAAATGATTAAAACCAATTGGAAACTATTTAATTCTTCCATCTATCAGAAATTACAACAAGGAGTTCTGTAGTAACAAAAGCAGTAGACTCTTATCATTGCCAGGTTGCAATGACTGGTACTCTTCCACTTTTAAAGGGAAAAGGACTAATATAGAAACATTTTGAGTATCAAAGACCCATGCGCTAGCACCTTTAGTAGTATAATGGCCCCAGAGAAAACTATCCTGATTAGTTATCCATTACCAAGTAATGGCAAACAAAATCAAGCTGATATTCTTGATAATTGTTATACACAATAATTACATTTACATATTTGTGAATTTGGGTAAAGGCTAATGGAGCTAAAGAACGTTAGTCATACCCAAGCATTCGTCCAATTTCCAGAGTACCCACAGTCACTAATTCATTGTTACCGGGATTTTTCCAGCAGTTCTATACTGAATTATGAGTTTATCTTCAGCACAATAAACAATCAAAAACAACAACAAACAAATCCCTCTAAATTGATGTCCTAAACATTTATGTGACTGCATTTGGAGACTGGGCCTGTAAGCAAGTAAATAATGTTAAAGGAGATTTCAAATATAATTTCCTATTGAATATGATTGGTTATCTTGTTAGATAACGTGTGGGTTATGCCAATGCAAAAACTCACATGTTTTACCTTAAGGAAAATAAAAGATTTTGGTATCATCATTAGTGACCATGCCTCGAGAACATAGATCTATCTCAGTTATCTCCAAATCCATTTTCCTGTGTGAAAGCAGTTTCATGAAGTTTTATGGAACAAAGAAACCCATAAATACATAAAGTTTAAGACATATTAATGGTTACATCCAAATAAATACAGAGAGGTAGAGGGAGCTTTTTGTAGGCCCAAGAGGCTATCTGATTGCAACAATTGTTTTTGAGTTGATGAAAGCTAGTGGTCTGTTAAGTTAATATATTCCAAAAGGTCCATATCTATCAGTCACAGGATGTTTATTCTGACACAGGGGTGGGGAAGGAATGACTGTTCTGGAGGGTTAGAACTAGCCTAATATGAGGTAATTAACCTCTAGACCTGCATGATTTCATTTAAATCTCTCCAGAGTAATGTAGTCTTAGTGATTAATCAGTCTTTGTGCAAACCTCTTCTTTTCAGGATTCCCATTCACAGTGATGCATCTATACAGAAAAAATTCATCTGAACACTGAAACCATGGCAACCACTGTGCCATTGATGGAGCCATCAGGAGAAACCATTGCTGCAGGCTCTTTCTTCTTGGACTTTGATACTCATGAACTCTAAAACAATGCAAATCTGGGAAGTGAAAGCCACAGAGTCTGCTAATTTTTTTAGGACATCTTGGGAAGAGTAATAGAATTCCTAGAATTATGTCAAAGCCAAAAGATTTTACTGAGATATCTATCTTCACTTTCCCCAAAGAAACAATTAAATCATTGTAAAGACAATGCTATCTACTTGCTTCTCCTGTGGAATTCAGCTTCTCTCTTTCTTTTACATTGAAGTTGCTTCTTCTAAAAAATTTCCCAATAGGTTTCGTCACATTAATAATATCTACTATTTGTCTGCTGTAAAAGAACTGAATCTTCATCAGTTCCAATTTATGAATAGTTCTATTAATTTTCTACAGGTGAGTGGGTAATAATAATCCTGATAAATTCTACCAGGTACAATTTATGTCTTTCTAGCAGTGGTTTTATGTTATGGTCCTACACTCAAACAAAATTGATAATATAACAATAACAATAATAATAACAAATAAAACTGTTAGAAAGGGTAATTTTGTAAAAGAAAATGGTCAATTAATACAGTTTGAATGCCTGGAATATGCAAAACAGTGTGCATTTCAAGATTGGATTTGATAGACTCACTACAGGGTATATTGACCACACATCATAACACATGCATAATTAGATTCTGAGTTAGCAAAGCTCCCTTTGTTTCACTTTGTATTCTTTATTACTTTGGACAATGAAAATTTTCAGTCATGACCTCAGATAGATCAGTAGATACCAGCTACTTAAAGTCCTCCTAACAACAGGCAAAGAGTAGAGTGTGTCTGGCTAAGAGGAGAGGGTGTGAGAATGTTTGCCAACCACTCAATTAGATGAAGATACAACAGTGAGTATGTTGTGAGAAATATACTATTCAAACTACCAAAACTACTGCAAGATTTTCATTTTTGTTTTCATTTTGTGTTTTGTTAGCTTACAAGGAATAAGATTTCATTATGACAATTTTTTTAACAAAGAATATTTGTTTTAGTTATTTCTCTTTTCTCTGCTCTCTACCCTCTTCTCTCCCCTGAGCCCTCCATACTCAGTAATTTCCTTTCAGGTTCACACCATTTATCTTAACCATTCCCTTTCAGCCCCTCTTGTTCCCCTTAGAGAGCTGAGCTTTCTCTTCTTTACTGGCCCTTCCTGCCCTTGTTTACATCCTTATAACTATAATTCAGGATGGCATCGTTGTTAAGAAGACTTCTTGTTCTCCAGAGGACTCTGGTTCAGTTCCTAGCATCCACAGAGCTCCTCACAATCATCTATATAACTCCAGTTCCATGAGATCTAACATCCTCCTCCGATGTTTAGAGGCCATCAACCAGGTACACAGGTATAAACACATGCAGGCAAACATTCAAACAAGTGAAAAAAGAAGGAAATCTGACAGCAATTTTAATCAATGTAGCATCATCTTGTGAGGTTATCCCTCTTCATTTAATACTTACCAGATTCATCCATTTTCCTGAAATACTCAGGTTTCTTCACATGAGTAAAATTAATTGTGAATACGTACTTTATTAGGCATTCTTCTGTGGATGAAAATCTAGTCTTATATTCTTTTTTCTGTTGTCTGTTGTACAAGTATGTTCTAAGACATACAGGACTTGTGATATAGTCCCAGGAGAGCAAAACCTCAGTCATATCGTAGATCTATTTTAAAATTTTTAAGAAACTTCCACACTGGCTTCTATTTGGGGGCAAACTATTTTACACTCCCGTCATCAGTGGATAGGGCTTTCTCATTTCTTACATCCGTTCTAGCTCAATGACAAGGCCAGCATGGCACTGGCACAAAAACAGAAGTCAGATAAACGGGAAATATGAGACAGCCATAAATAAACCTACCCAGCTATGGTGACCTGATTTTTGCAAAAGCCTTCAGAAGTATACAGTGGATAAAAGACAGCTTATTCTACAAATGGTGCTGGAAAAAATGGATGCCCAGTTGCAGAAAAATAAAATTAGATACACATCTATCATTATGCACAAAAAATCAATTCAAAATGAATGGAGAGCTAAATTTATACCTGAAATGCTGAAGAAAATCAGAGGAAATATATTTTAAGTTAAAAATATAAGCAAAACTTTCTAAATGGGACTCCAATTACACAAGAAATAGACCCAATAAAATATGTAGAATGTTACAAATTAAAGAGTTTTGAAGAGTAGAAAATTCACCAGCAGAACTAAAAGACAGTCTATAGAATTGGCTGAAATCTTTGTCAGCTCTACAAAGACATGAGTTTGATATATAAAATATATGAAGAATTTCAAAAATTTTATATTCAAAATACAAAACAACGAATTGACATATAGACTAGTAAAACTAGCACATATATTTTAACTGGGGAAATAAACGTGGAATCAAAATTTGAAATCTTCAGCAATGATCATGAATGTATAAAAATAACACATAAGGAAGTTTAAGTATAACAAGTCAATGCTAAAACTTATATTCTATGATAGAATACTTTCCTTGTGTATGTGAAATCCTTAATTCAAACTATTGCATATTAGTGCAGGGCTAGAAAGAACAACAACTAATTTCCTATTAAGTAAAATATTAAATATATTTATGTTAGAACATTTTATATATTTCTTCATAACCTAAGAAAATGGTACCTGTGAAGATGATTTTTAAGAGATATTTGAACATTTCAACATATAGTATCATTGAACAAAATACATAGTCTTTTTCATAAACTACAAGGTGTCAAAATATTGCATAATTTTATTTAATTAAAATTATATAACCTAAAAATCACCTTAAGACAGGTATATTTGTTGAAGAAATATATTTACTAAAACAAAATTTTTCAAATCTTTATAAAAATTACTACATCATAATAACAGTATATAAATAGATTTTATATTTAAAATAAAAAGGAAGGAAATATATGAGTAAGTATCTCACCCTAAATAAAATTAGACCAAGAGAATTCACAACAGAAATTTACAGAGGATCAGCATGTGAATAAAATAATATACACTATTAAAAATATGTTTCCAAATATAACAAATATGACTATTTTAATGACATTAGTGACAAATTATGTTTAACAATCATTAATTATAGAGTAAAATGCTCAATGCACATTGCACTATATAAAATAAATTAGAAAAAATATATATCATTATTATCATAAGTAAAATATCAATATTAATTACAAAGACCTACTAAGTTTTCTAAAAATTGTTGAAAAGGGGGACTATTAAAGGGTATGTGTGAGTGTAGGTTAAGATTGCAATCGCTGGAACAATATAAAGTTTCTTTTAAAATAAAAAAAAATCATAATTGAGTACTCAAAATGAAGTGATTGCTCTGGTGATAAAAACAATTGACATTTTCAAGTTCTACAAACAGTGGAACCAGCTTTTCTGGATTTAAAGTCAGTGAATCTTTGAAGCAAAACTTTTCCATCTTTTCCCAAGTTCAATTTTTGTCTTTGAATGAAAAGAAAATATTGAGAAGATATTTTCATACCTATTATATAGTATATGTATATATCGTTCCTAGTATCACACCTCATTAAGTAGCCATTCATCTTCCATGCATAGTTGCACACATTAGTTTATATTAAAACTTTATGCACATATTTATATGGAGTCATCAAAAAGGAAGGAGAGTCAGTTGAGGAAATTCTTCCATGAGATCCAGCTTTAAGGTATTTTCTCAATTGGTGATCCATGGGGGAGGACCCAGGCTATTTTGGGTGGTACCATTCCTGGCTAGTAGTTCTGGTTTCCGTTTAAAAGTAGGCTGAAAAAGCCATGTAAAGCAAGTGAGTAAGCAGTGTCTCTCCATGGCCTCTACATCAGTTTCTGCCTCCCATTTCCAGCCCTGTTTTAATCCCAGTCCTAACTTCCTCCAATGATGGATTATGATCTGAAGTGTAAGCCAAACAAACCCTTTCCTTTCCTTTCCAAAAACCTGAATGATTTTTTTCTAGGTGAGTTTTCAGGAAAATAAGAATTAATGTTAGAATTTTCTGCAAAGACAGAACTCAGTTTTAAATCCTGTGCATGTAAACAAAAGGATTCTCTTTGCGTAAGAAGATAATATCTAAGATCTGAGTGCTGAGTTGCATCAGTCTATACTCAAGGAATGAGTAGTGTTCTGTATTTGCAATTTCTATAGATTTTGAACAATCTACATAAACTCTAGGCCTGTTTACTGTAGTTTGTTGCTACAGGCTAATGAATTAATTTCTCATAAATTTTGTTTTGATTTCAGTTCTCTCATTGTATTTATAAAAGAAATAAAGATAAAGAAATATAGTACAGAGTCTAAAAACTCAAAAAAACCTGCATGTATTATTGAAAGGAAACTGAGTTTTGTTATGTGTCAATAATCCGTAATCTCATCAAAGTAATATTTTGTATTTAAGAGATTATATACATTTTAGATTATTAAATTAGTTTCAGAAGAAAAAGCATACACCCAATATACATGCTATAATTAAAGTAAATGTCCTAAATTATAAGAATTATATTTGATGCCACAGTCTTCACCAATATATTGGAACAAAATCTTAGCTTCTTTGTAGAATAATGTAAAAATTTTATTACATATAACACACATCTTAATATATCTTGAGTAATTTCACTATTTGGTAAGAATTTTAAGAGTCTAGTTAGTAGTATTATTTGATTTTTGACCAACATTATATATGAAAGGAATGCTGAGAAATAAACATTGATATTGGATAATTATTTGGTTCATTTAGTTTCTTTAAGCTTCTCTATGATTTTCTTTTGTTTCATGAGATTTCTGTATGTGAGTGAATGATTTTTATATCAAAGGGAAATTTCTGAGTTCAGAATTTGCATGAATTAAAACCACTGCTTTGCCAGGAAAACAACACATATTGGAATTTTGAATTTTGCCTTGTAGTTAATCTACAGTGGATTGCTGGTATCTAAGCTAGAAGTTTCAAACTGTTTCATATTAAGATGCTATTTTTACATGGCATGTTTTGTTTCTCATCAAAACAAAGAATTTTGTATTTTACAATTGTTTTCTTTCATTGCATGGCAGGAAACAGAATGAAAAATTAAGCACAAGAGAATAAAACATACCTTATAAAAATACATACTTGCATATGTTTCTTAACTTTTTAACCAAAAGTTCAGTTCAAATAGTAATTTATCTCTGCTTGTAACTTGCTAATATCTTACCAAAAATTATATTTAAAAATTAAAGAGAAGTCACTCTTGTCATTGACATTTGAGTTGAGACTTTTTATCCCTGTGTTATAATACAGCTGTCTATGCTGTCACATATTTAGGATAAATGAATGCTAAGGGTTGATTTAATATCATTTACATAGTAGAATAAGGTATTGTAGGAGAATTTGCTAATATTCACATTAGATATTGCTCCTTGTCCATAGGTGATCAAACAGTCCAGTCAAAAATGCTAGGGTTCTGTGATAATATCCTCATTTATAGTTCCAGTAGGGTCTTTAGTTTCTAACAAATGAGGAGTTTGTTGGGCTGATACTCTCAAAGCAAGAATATATGCTATAGTGCATAGAGTCTGTCTAAAATATAATGTTAGAATAGACTAATCACAGTATGCTGAGAATTATTCTTGTTATTGCAAATATGTATGTTATGTTTATGTATGTGTTATGCCATCAAATATATGACTGTTAGAACACAACTTAGTTGAATAAATTTATACCTCTATTTTCAAGAGACTGAACTTGGGTTGCAGTCCTAGAGTGTAAAGTTCCTATACACATTGACTATCCTGCTGGCTCTGTTCACAGTTCTTCATTTAAAAGTTCCTTGATGGGCCCAGTATTTCCTGTAAAAAAAATATATATATATCATTTTGTCTTTCTAATTGTAAATTCTCTAAATGACAGGGAGTGTGTTCAATACTAACTGTTCAAATGATTTTTAAGGGCCAAAAAGTGATTCTCAAATTTGAACTATTGGAGTGAACAAGTGAACTTTTTTCCCCAATTCTTTTGTCTCCTTTATAAAAGCAGAGATAATTATTATGGAAAATAGTAAAGTATTTCCCTAAAATGATTAAAAATGCAGATAGGAAGCTGGCTCAGCAGTTAAGAACGTTTGTACTTGCCAAAAATCAGAGTATGAGTCCCAATAAGCAAATAGTGGTTCATAGCCTCCTGTAAGTCATGTTCCTGGGAATCTTATTTCTTCTCCTGATTTCTTTTTTTAATTTTTTTTAAAATTTATTTAGTTATTTAAATCACATCATAATTTACTTATTTACACAGAGGTTAGTGACACGCCCCTGGGCACCGTGGCACTGCTCCAGGAGAAACAGAAGGCCCAAAAGACAACATACATCTTGCTCAGTGGCAGCGGCAAGAGCATGAATGCGAACACCATCACCAAATGAAGCTGCCCTCCTCTCTGTCCCAGATGTAATGTTAAATAAAGTTCCCTCCATATTTAAAAAATAAAAAATAAAAAAAAAATAAAGCCTCTCCTGATTTTTAAAAAAATCTGTAATGCACATGTTGCACAAACTTACATGTAGACAAAATATACATTTAACATAGATTAGTAAATCTAAAATAATGTGGAGCAAACATCTGAAACAGAAATTGCACTTCTTAATATATATGTCAAGGAAATGTAATCAGTATGTCAGAGGTGCCTATTAATAATTGCTGTTACATATATTTGTTTTTAAATATTGTTGTTATAATAGATATGAAATTGGTCTGAAACCCAAGTTAATTTATTGGATGATTTTTGCAATGCAGTTAATTTAAAGACAAGGTATAAGAAAGGAAGCAAATTGATTTGATAAGAACTGACTAAAAACATGAAAAAGAGCCAGTGTCTAAACACTACTATACAATTTGGAGAATGGAAGGAGATTTTCACAAAGGAAGTTTAAAATAATGTGAACAGCATAAAGATAATCATGGAACCTGTTTTTTACCTGCAGGACACACATTATTTCAACTATCTACTATTGCATGTTGACTCAATGTAGATCATACTTTTGGATTCAAACTTTTGTCTGTTATTAAAAAGCTTTATCTTGTCACATATAAGATTGTCAGTTGCGTATAGGCATTTTATGTTAAGCATAAATGAATATGATCTCCTTTTTATGGTTAGTAAAACTTTCAAATTGAAAATAATTCCTGGAAGTATGACAATTAAGGTCTATTATCAGATGAATATAGAAAATGAATATGTGACATAAAGCAATAGTGAATATGTACCTGTACATATGCAGATAACTTTATACAAACATGTACAGTCAAATTAGGGGTCAGGTGTATATGATGCTATGTAAAATAGACTATATGTAGAATAAGGAAAGCTCTTTTCTCACAAGCAGAAAGAAGAGAGTTGGGACTAAGGGTTCTGAGAAATGAGGACATCCTACTCAATTTATTGAACCCTTTAGTTTTTCTGGATGAACATTATATTCATTCTTATTTTCAGCACATGAGACACAGTTAAAAATAATATAGGTTTGATACTGGAAATTCAGTATTTGAATACATATAAAAGTGGACATTGTACAAAAATATAAAGAAAGTATAACCATTTCAGTTCTTGAGTATGTTAAATGATTGAGGAAGTAGTCTCTTTATAATATATAGAAATATCTAATCCACTCATTTAACATTCAACAGATTTAACTTTGATTATACATAAATTACATATCATGTCAACAAAGATGAGAGAATACCGACATTCAACAAGGTTTAGTCAAAATAAATTTGCTGATGTTGCCTCTATTATCCATCCTTCTTGTACAAAACTTTTCTGAGCATTTTCTCGAGTGTCCCATCTTCTTTGTAAAATTGGCTGTCTACTTGATGATAATATTTCACTGCCATCAACCGACAGCAGATGCCCCAAATGATTTACTTTACTCTGTTGATATTTCAATTATTCCAGCAAGGATTAGTTCCCCTGTGAAACAAGAAATTATGCCAAGATATTAGTTCTGCATATCTCTTTCATTTCTTAAGGAACCATCAAAGCATCTACAAACTGAATAATTATGAATTCATCTCATGGCACAACATTCTCTAAGCTCCCTGGTAAATGACTAGAGTCTGAAAATTCTTGAGATAAACATTGCCACAAGCACAAGATTTCTTCATATGTAAAAGCCAACAGCACTGAAGAGGTATCCAAGCTAGGGGATCAGGGACAAATATAAACTTGGGTAAACCACAGGATATTGCTAACCACAGATGGTTTTCACTTTGTTGAACAGCATACTCATTCACTTCACTGAATTTTAATAAATGTATACCCTGTGGTTGAAGGGTAACCATCTTCATCGAATTTGCTTATATATGGGAAATTTGTAAATGTTGTAGTCACTGACACTTGAATTTATACTTGTTTCTTAATTTATCCAAGTCTATCTGGTGCTTCTAACTGAGCCCTTGACAAACTAGAATATTGTGTTCACAACCTTAATATGTATCACTTCTACTTTGCTTACTATAAGGCATGTGGATGATCAAATGGATCTTGAAATTAGAATTGGGATAATATGTGAAGAGGATATGGCATGAGAATAAGGAGTGTTCACCTTTTGTCTTAAAACACAGCAAGTATTTTATTAACAGCTAAAGGCATGATTTACAAGTTCAGAACAAACATCTGTGTACTTTATGTAGAAGAAAAGCAGAAGCAATCCACGTGATTCCATTGCCTACACAAATGCACTTGCTATTTCCACATTTTATAATATTCCTAAAATGTTTTGTTTTCTCTTTTCTCATTTCTTCTTAATGAATATAAGAATTTGGTCGAAGAACTTTTTCTTGTTAAAATAATCTGAACTGGACTCCGCCTTCATTATACTATTTTAAAGTTAGTCATAGAAGATGAACCACAGGCACATCTTCTATTTGGGTATACAATCATGTTCAATTACTTATTCATTTTCTTTGTGTATCCCTTGAAAGAGGAGTGAATGCTTTCTGGGAATGCAGATTATGTCTTTCTTGCTCACACGTGAAGGGCCAGATCTCTCTATCAGGATGTAACCTACAATAAACACAGTATGAACCAGAGAGGACCGGATAAGTGTATTTCTAAATATTGTTTTAAAAAACTAAAACCTCAGCTGTCCAGTAACACCTGTCTACTTTATGCCTCTATTGGCTTCAAGTGGTTTTGGTATACACTACATTAGAAAAGATGTATGAAGATATTCCATTATGCTGTCTAACTGCTCATTCAGTGGACTTGCACACTTCCACATTTGAAATGAGACTAAAATTGAAATGTAATATGAAAGGAAAAAGGCATGAAAAATTATGTAATTGCTGTAAAGGGAGAATTATTGTCAGAATATTAATTGCTATGCATTACAAAATGAACTTTGAAGATACTGAGTGCATTTTTCCATCACACTGAAAAATTATTCCATCACAGCATAAATACAACATAAGCTTAAATATAGTTATAGCTAATAGATCATTTTGCACAACATTAAGCCTGCAAATGCTTTTTAAAATTGATGCTGCTGTATTTTAAACAACTGTGATACAATTAATTTCTACTCTCCAAATAGGCAGCTAAATAACCATAGACAAAACATTCAGTCCATCACATAGCTATGTAGAAATAGAGAACAAAGCATATAAGTCATATAAAAGGTTGATTGAGGTAAACCATTCAAATTTGCATGTAAAAAATGAAAAATGACCTATGAATCATTTCTTCAGACTGTTTTCCAATCTGTCAAAAGTTATAAGTCACACATATTACAGCCCTATTACATAAGGACCTATGAATCGCATCTATCAATTTATTTGCCTTTAAATTTTGGAGTGCATTACTTCTAGGCCTAATTTTGTGAGTATTATACAATGTAAATATGTTTTTGTTAATTTCTGCTTTAAGTTAGAAGTCATTTTTGTTTTGTTTTTATCTGTTTATTTTACAGTTTGTTTCTTATATTAAATAGAATTGAAATATATTAAAAAGAATGCCGGGACTTCCGCTTCCGGTCTGGGCCCAGGCAGCAGATCCCTGGAGGCAGCTCTGCACTGAACCTCCCAAAACCCGCAGAAGTGGGGCACCCAGCAGCTCTGACCCAGGCAGTATCTCTGGTAAGGAGACAGCAACACCCACCCCAAACAGGGAGTAACTGGGACCCACCGGGACCCACTGAGACCAGGGATTTACTCCTGGCCCGGAGCACCGGCTCCTTCCGGTCTGGGTCGGAGCTCCCAGCAGATCCCAGGCGGAGCTCTACACCAAATCCCACAGAACCCAGGGGAAGCAGGGCTCCTAGGAGCTCTAACCAAGCAGCTTCCTACGCAAGGAGGCAGCAACAAATGCCCTAAACCGGGAGTAACTGGGACCCACCGGGACCCGGTACTCACTCCTGGCCCCAGCACTGGTTCCTTCCGTTTGGGCCTGGCGCGCAGCAGATCTCGGGCAGCAATATTGCAAACAATCTCACAGAACGCAGAGGAAGCGTAGCTCCCAGGAGCTCTAACTCGAGCAGCTTCTTAAGTAAGGAGGCAGCAACACCTGCCCCAAACAGGGAGTAACCAGGTTCCACAGTGATCCAGAAACTCACTCCCGGCCCAGAGCACTGATTCCTTCCGGTCCGACCAAAGCACCGGACCAAAGCACTGAGCAGATCCTGGGCCCTAGCTCTAATCTCAGCAGCCACACCCAACCTAAACAGTTCTGACACAACCAAGAGAACAGAAAGACAGGAAAGACAGGTTCCAGCCAGAGACAGCACAGTAGCACCAAGGAGAACCAGATGGCAAAAGGCAAGCGCAAGAATACAACCAGCAACCCGGAACACATGTCATCATCAGAACCTAGTTCTCCCACATTAAGTCCTGAACTCCCCATATCACCAGGAAAGCAAGAGTCAGACCTAAAATCACTTTTAATGATGATGATGGAGGACTTTAAGAAGGACATAAATAACATTCTCAAAGAATCCGAGGAGAACACAGGTAAACAGGGTAAAAGCCCTCAAAGAATCACAAGAGAACACAACCAAACAGGTGAAGGATTTTATACAAAACCATCCAGGACATAAAAATGGAAATAGAAACAATAAAGAAATCACAAAGGGAGACTACTCTGGAGATAGAAAACCTAAGAAAGAAATCAGGAGTCACAGACGCAAGCATTACCAACAGAATACAAGAGATAGAAGAGAGAATCTCAGGTGCGAAGATACATAGAAAATATGACACAACTGTCAAGGAAAACGAAAAATGCAAAAAACTCTTAACACAAAACATCCAGGAAATCCAGGACACAATGAGAAGACCAAACCTAAGGATAATAGGTATAGAAGAGAGTGAAGATTCACAACTTAAAGGGCCAATAAATATCTTCAACAAAATCATAGAAGAAAACTTCCCTAACCTAAGGAACGAGATGCCCATAATCATTCAAGAAGCCTACAGAACACCAAATAACTAGACCAAAAAGAAATACCTCCGTCACATAATAATCAAAACACAAATGCACAAAACAAAGAAAGAATTTTAAAAGCAGTAAGAGAAAAAGGCCAAGTAACATAAAAGGCAGACCTATCAGAATTACACCAGACTTCTCACCAGAGACCATGAAAGCCAGAAGATCCTGGTCAGATGTCATGCAGACCCTAAGAGAACACAAATGCCAGCCCAGGCTACTATACCCAGCAAAACTCTCTATTACCATAGATGGAAAAAACCAAGATATTCCATGACAAAGCCAAATTTACACAATATCTTTCCACAAACCCAGCACTACAAAGAATAATAGCAGGAAAGACCCATTACAAGGAGAGCAATCATACCCTAGAAAGAGCAAGAAAGTAATCCACTTCCAAGAAACCCAAAAGAAGATAGCCACACAAACAATGCCTCCCATTTTAGCAAAAATAACAGGAAGCAACAGTCTCCTCTCCTTAATATCTCTTAATGTCAATGGACTCAATTCCCCAATAAAAAGACATAGACTAACAGACTGGATACGCAAACAGGATCCGACATTTTGCTGCATACAGGAAACCCACCTCAGTGACAAGGACAGACACTACCTTAGAGTAAAAGGCTGGAAAACAATTTTTCAAGCAAATGGTCCTAGGAAACAAGCTGGAGTAGCCATTCTAATATCGAATAAAATTGACTTTCAACTTTAAAGATACAAAAAAGGATAAGGAAGGTCATTTCATATTTGTCAAAGGAAAAGTCAACCAACATGAACTCTCAATTCTGAACATCTATGCACCAAATGCAAGAGCACCCACTTTCATAAAAGAAGCCTTACTAAAGCTCAAAGCACATATTGCACCTCACACAATAATTGTGGGAGACTTCAATACCCCACTCTCAGCACTGGACAGATCAGGAAACGGAAACTAGACAGAAGTACAGTGAAACTAACAGAAGTTTTAAACCAAATGGACTTAACAGATATCTATAGAACATTTCACCCAAAAACAAAAGAATATACCTTTTTCTCTGCACCTCATGGTACCTTCTCCAAAATAGACCCATATTATTGGACACAAGACAGGCCTCAACAGATATAAAAAAATCGAAATAATCCCATGCATCCTATCAGATCACCATGGTCTTAAGCTGGTCTTCAATAACAACAAAGACAATGGAAAGCCCACACTCACATGGAAACTGAACAATACTCTACTCGTTGATAATGGGGTCAGGGAAGAAATAAGAAAGAAACTAAAGACTTTTTAGAATTTAATGAAAATGAAGACACATCATACCAAAACCTATGGGACACACTGAAGGCAGTACTAAGAGGAAAGCTCATAGCTCTAAGTGCATACAAAAAGAAACTGGAGAGAGAACACACTACAGCTTGACAACACACCTGAAAGCTCTAGAACAAAAAGAAGCAAAAACACCCAAGAGGATTAGACGGCAGGAAATAATTAAACTCAGGGCTGAAATCAACCAAATAGAAACAAAGAGAACTATACAAAGAATCAATAAAACCAGAGCTGGTTCTTTGAGAAAATCAACAAATAGATAAACCCTTAGCCAGACTAATCAGAGGCAGAGAGACAGTATCCAAATCAATAAAATCCAAACTGAAAAGGGTGACATAACAACAGAAACTGAGAAATTCAACAAATCATCAGATCCTACTACAAAAGCCTATACTCAACAAAATTGGAAAATCTGGATGAAATGACAATTTTCTAGACAAGTATCAGTTACCAATGTTAAATCAGGATCAGATAAACCATCTTAACAGTCCATAACTGCGAAAGAAATAGAAGCAGTCATTAAAAGTCTCCCCACCAAAAAAAGTCCAGGTCCAGATGGTTTTAGTGCAGAATTCTATCAAACCTTCAAGGAAGATCTAATACCAATTCTCTTCAAACTATTCCACAAAATAGAAACGGAAGGAACACTACCTAATTCATTCTATGAAGCCACAATTACACTTATACCTAAACCACATAAAGATCCAACAAGAAAAGAGAACTTCAGACCAATCTCCCTTATGAATATCGACGCAAAAATACTGAATAAAATTCTCTCGAACCGAATCCAAGAACACATCAAAACACTTATCCACCATGATCAAGTAGGCTTTATCCCAGGAATCAGGGTTGGTTCCATATACGGAAATCCATCAACGTAATCCACTACATAAATAAACTCAAAGAAAAAAACCACATGATCATATCTCTTGACGCTGAGAAAGCATTTGACAAAATTCAACACCCCTTCATGATAAAAGTCTTGGAAAGATCAGGAATTCAAGGTCCATACCTAAACATGTAAAAGCAATATACAGCAAGCCAATAGCCAACATCAACTAAATGGAGAGAAACTTGAAGCAATCCCATTAAATCAGGGACTAGACAAGGCGCCCACTCTCCCCCTACCTGTTCAATATAGTTCTGGAAGTCCTAGCCAGAGCAATTAGGCAACAGAAGGAGAAACAAAGGGATACAAATTGGAAAGGAAGAAGTCAAAGTTTCACTATTTGCAGATGACATGTTAGTATACTTTAGTGACCCCAAAACTTCCACCAGAGAGCTCCTAAACTTGATAAACAACTTTAGCAAAGTGGCTGGGTATAAAATTAACTCAAACAAATCAGTAGCATTCCTCTACACAAAGGATAAACTGGCTGAGAAAGAAATTATGGAAACGACACCATTCACAATAGTCACAAATAGTATAAAATATCTTGGGGTGAATCTAACCAAACAAGTGAAAGACTTGTATGACAAGAACTTCAACACCCTGAAGAAAAAAATCGAAGGAGATCTCAGAAGATGGAAAGATCTCCCATGCTCATGGATCGGAAGGATTAATATAGTAAAAATGGCTATCTTGCCGAAAGCAATCTACAGATTTAATGCAATCCCTATCAAAATTCCCACTCAATTCTTTACAGAGATAGAAAGAGCAATCTTAAAATTCATTTGGAATAACAAAAAACCCAGGATAGCAAAAACTACACTCAACAATAAAAGAACTTCTGGGGAATCTCCATCCCCGATTTCAAGCTGTACTACAAAGCAATAGTGATAAAAACGGCATGGTATTGGAACAGAGACAGTCAGGAGGATCAATGGAATAGAATAGAAGACCCAGAAATGAACCCCCAAACCTATGGTCACTTGATCTTCGACAAAGGAGCTCAAACTATCCAGTGGAAAAAAGACAGCATTTTCAACAAATGGTGCTGGTCCAACTGGAGGTCAACTTGTAGAAGAATGCAAATTGATCCATACTTATCTCCTTGTACAAAGCTCAATTCCAAGTGGATCAAGGACCTCCACATAAAACCAGCTACACTGAAACTAATAGAAAAGAAAATAGGGAAAAGCCTTGATCATATGGGCACAGGGGAAAAGTTCCTGAACAGAACACCAATGGCGTATGCTCTAAGATCGAGGATTGACAAATGGGAACTCATAAAACTGCAAAGCTTCTGTAAAGCAAAGGATACGGTCAACAGGACAAAGCGGGAACCAACAGACTGGGAAAAGATCTTCACCAACCTTACATCTGATAGAGGGCTAATATCCAAGGTATACAAAGAACTGAAGAAACTAGATTCCAGACCATCAAATAACCCTATTAAAAAATGGGGTAGAGAGTTGAACAAAGAACTCTCAACTGAGGAAACTCGAATGATTGAGAAACATCTAAAGAAGTGCTCAGCATCCCTAGTCATCAGGGAAATGCAAATGAAAACAACACTGAGATTCCACCTCACACCAGTCAGATTGGCTAAGATCCAAAACACAGGAGACAGCAGATGTTGGCGAGGATGTGGACAAAGAGGAACACTCCTCCATTGTTGGTGGGATTGCAAGCTGGTACAACCACTATGGAAAGCAGTCTGGCGATACCTCAGAAAATTGAACATGGTGTTACCTGAGGACCCAGCTATACCCCTCCTGGGTATATACCCAGAAGATATTTCAACATGCAACAGGGCCACATGCTCCACTATGTTTATAGCGGCCTTATTTATAATAGCCAGAAGCTGGAAAGAACCCAGATGTCCTTCAACAGAAGAATGGATACAGAAAATGTGGTACATTTACACAATGGAGTACTACTCAGCCATTAAAAATAATGAGCTCATGAAATTCTTAGACAAATGGATGGAGCTAGAAAATATCATCCTGAGTGAGATGACCCAATCACAAAAGAACACACATGGTATGCACTCACTGATAAGTGGATATTAGCCCCAAAACACACAATACCTAAGATGCAACGCATAAACCTCATGAAACTCAAGAAGAAGGAGGAAGACCAAAGTGAGGGTGCTTTTGTCCTTTTTAGAACGAGTATCAAAAGATTCAACCAGAGCTCCCAGGATCTAAACCTCCAGCCTGAGAACAGACAGGGGCAAGCTGTCCTCTGAGAGGCTCTAACCAGCAGCTGACTCAGACAGATACAGACATCCAGAGCCAAACAGTGGATGGAGCTTGAGGACTCTTAAAGAAGAATAGGTGGAAGGATTGTGGGCCCTAAGGAGATAGGAACTGCACAGGAAGATCAACAGAGTAAACGAACCTGAACCCTTGGAGCTCTCAGAGACTGAATCACCAACCGTGGAGCATACCTAGTCTACACAGATCTACCTCCATGGCTGAACCTAGGCATCCCTGCACATATGTTGTAAATGTGCAACTTGGTTTTCATGCAGGTCTCAAACATCCGGAGTGGGGCTATCCCAAAACATGCAGCCTGTATATGGAGTATGGTCTTCTAAAAAAAAACAGTTGTTCAGTTATTCCATGGAATATTTTTTTTTATATCTCTAGTATTCAGTTTGCAACTACTTCATTGAGAATTTTTGTTGTATATTCATGAGGATACTGGACATAACTTATATATTTTTGTTGGTTTTACACTTGATTTCACTATTTCAATATTATTTGCTTGTGAAGAGCTTATTGTGGTTCTGAATTTTTTTAAACATAACTCAAAAATATTGCTGTTTGAAGGCTCTATAGAATTCTTGTATAAGTATATCTGACCCTTTGGTATTTTGCTTGTTTGTTTCTTTTCATTTTATTCTGTTTGAATGCTTTTTAAATTTTTTTGATTTGCTGAAAATAAAAATTAAAAAAAAAAAAAAGAATGCCACCATCTTGTTTTTTGGTAATTTCTGAAATGTATTCTTTGATATATAACCCATTTTCCAACAAAATATTTCTATAAAGGTTGATATATCCATCTGTTTCTTCTCATGTAACTTCTGAAACTTCATATGAAATACTTCCACTTTTCTGGGTGTAGTATAGATAAATTCCAAAGGAACAGGAAATTGGACTCATCTTCACTAAGTAGCAAGCTTCAGGGCAGCCTAAGTCAAATAATTAAATAGTTTTTAAAGAGAGAAATTATAAAACAAACAGCTTCTTAAAATGTTCAATTTGTCTTTACAATAATTAAGTTTGTGTTTATTTAAATAATCAAGTATGCACTTTCAGAGATTGAATAGTAAAACTCATATAGGGTTTTAAATGCTCAGTGTTTTCCTTTAAATTGAATTTACTTTTTCAAGTGTCCACGCCTTCAGACTCACATCTTGAAATGTTGTGATATATGGTAGCAACTAAACAAAACAGAAGATTCTTTATGCCATTGTGAAGTTAATGACTTGTTATGATTAGTGAAGCCTGGTATCTTTGAAATTGTCCAGAATTGTTTTTAATGTGCATTTGTATTTGTTATCAGGCACATTGGAGCATTAACTTGATTCAGTTTCCCTCATCATCTATTAATGAATTGGATTTCCTCAAGAAACGTGGCCTGTATACAGCTGCTAAGTCTTCTGAAGAATATCCTTACATAAAGTTTTACTCATAGAAATTTGATTTATTCTATCAATACAACCCTGCATGTTTTGGGTACTACTGATTGGTTTCATCTCCAACCTCCACTTTTGTTCACATTTTGATGCTTAGAAATGAATTTTCCTTTTGGCCTACAGTGAATCGTCACACACAGAAATTTTCTAGTACATTTTCTAAATATTTATATATATATAGTTTTATATAGTTATATAATAGTTATATATAAGTTGTCTGGGCTAAAATTGAGATATATAGAGCAGCAAGCACAGAAAACCACACCAAGTGAGTTTGCTTCCTAAAGAATAGACAATTTGCAATCTTTAACGCTCAGAACAGATCTCTAGATCTATAAACTAATAACTATGAACCATGTAAACACACTAGACCTACTGCATATAGGACAGTTGTGAATATCAAAGAAAACTTTAGTAAAGAACAATGTATGAAACACTGATGAAAGAAAGTTTTATCTTGTACTTAATATGTCATAGATAAATGAGTGAAGTTAATTTCAGCTTGTAGAAGAGGAAGATGAAATGATGACTGTTGAATCAAGTCATCTGAAGTGGTCCCTTTCCAAAACCAATCCTGATTGTCTCATGATAGGTAGACTCCAGATTTTCCATTGAAATACTAATTATTGTAGTCTTCAACACTATGCCTGATTTTTATTGTTTTTCCTTGGGAGAGATAACCAAAAATGACATTGTCTTTAATAAAACAAAGTGAACTGACAGAATCAATATACTGAATAAAGGAGACTGAATGCTTATAATCAGCAATTCTGGTTATTATAAAATATAACATTTGAATTTGCTAGAATAATACAGTTTCAACAATGAAATTTAGAAGAATGTTTCTCATCGTTGTATTATTCAGCAGATGCTGAAAACGATGAGGTTTAAAAGGTGAAATATTAATCTTTCATTATTTTTAGAATTAACTCTATAGGTCAAATCCATTTGCATTATAATGAGTAATAAATAATTAAATACTAACCTGTGGTCAAAACAAAAAGAAGAACAAAATTTTCTCTGTTAGGAAATCAAGCAAATGATTGTAATACACTAGTTGGGGGGGGGTTAACTAATTTCAACATCAACTCCCCATCTACAAGCCAGAATAGAGGAACAGGCAAATTCAAAAATAATAGAACAAAAGAAATATACATAATGCAGTCACAGGGAACAAATGTGCTTATCTTCAAACGTGAATATTTTCTGATCACTAAGCTGCTTTGTTAGCACTTATTGAAGAGACACAGCACACAACACAGTGATGGCTGAAACTGCTTAGTCAATAACTTACACACAAATTAGGCTGTTTTCCAAAGAATACACTATTAGCTATTACCATTAAAAGGCTTATTAATATGTAACCACAATAAGTCATATCTTTAATAGCAATGACTTAGGAAACAGAATATTTATTCTTTTGATTGTTTGTGTGGTAAATATATATGCCAAAATTAAAGAATTGTTTAAATTGAGGTATTTCAAAAGTAAAGCAATACTAATTTAACTTGGACTTTAAAAGTTTGCACAACGTTTATAAATGTATTTTACACTTTTTTGTTATATTTGCTTTAAGACGCTGAAAAATTATTAGAAAAGTACAATGCAAAATGTAAGTGTCAAATACTGATCAAACAATGATCAAACTTTTCAAATACTGAGACATGCATTTAAAGGATCTGAATGTTGAACTTGGGACTAAGAAATAATAACAAGAAAACCCTCAAAATGTTCAACAAAGGATTTTATGTTTTAATTGATACAAATGTGTTATCATTTTGGACTATACACTTCATAAAGCTAAAAAAGAATTTCAAAATCATTTATCATTTTTTAACAAACTGATGAAACCGATGCTTTTAATATAATTTAGATATTTCTCAAACTCTTTGCAGTACTTACAGGTATCAAGAATCATATTAGACACTGTTAATAGCTATAGTGTGCAAAAGTCAATTATACTATATTGAAATTAAAATGTAATTAATAAATTATTTCTGAACTCATTTGAAATAAAATGTATGTCTTCTGTGTAGTTCAATTACATATTGGTGAACTTGAATATGAACTTTGCAATTAGTAGTTGGCAATAAAGTTGTACAGAATGGAAGAAATATGTTTTGGTTGTAAGATGTGTTAATTCATGCATGAAAGCAGTAGTGAATTTCCTTCCACTGGGTGTACCTGACATGGTTACCAAGCAACTCTTTCTCTTATTAAATTGGAACAAGAATATTTTTTGAAATATTGAAGCCTATTACATTTACATTTACATTTATGCTTATAATGATACAATGCTATTATACAGTTAAAATAAATGATAGGTATGATTGGTATCATAAAACACAGCTTATAATTTTTTAGCTTCATTTCCCTATGAACACACTGTTGCAAAACTACATTATATACAGAATATTCAATATCATATTTTGAATTAGATTCAGCAATTGATTAATTACTTGGATACTATTTCTGAAAACTGTTTTCTCACACAATATATCTGTGTAAATTGGAAAGTTTTAATTTCATATGTTATATCTTTATTTTTAGTTATTTTCATTCATTTCCAATTTTATATCAACGAGTGTTCTGCCTGCACGTATGCATACCCAGTGTGTGCCTGGTTCTCTTGCAAGGCAGAGGTGTGTATTACATCTCCTTGAACTGGAGTTACGGATGATTGTGAGCCACCTTGTGGGTGCTTGCAACTGGAGTTGCATTTTCACAAAAAAAGAACACGTGCTTTCAACCACTGAGAGATTTCTCCAGTCCTATAAGTCATTTAGTAACAAGAAAATCGAGTCTTATTTACCAGCAATAACATTGCTGATATAAGCACAACCAAATGACTTTTAAAATGTTAGAGCTCTATGTCCAAAGAATAGCAAAGGGTGTGGAATTTACAATAGAAAGACCAATGAATACTGTGGGCCAGTTTAAAGAAACCATTCTAGTGGAATCTTGAAAAATGAAAGGTGAAAGGAAAACTGGCAGTGGGAGCTAACTTCAGAAGTTGCTACAGAGAAGTACTATTCAAGATACTATGATAAAGATCATTGGTATTATTTTTAGGACTTAACCCTGGCTTTATTATGCTCATGTCTTAAAAAAATAAGTGAAATTGGATTTACAGCAGAAGAGTTTTTAGGTAGAATGGAGTCAGATCTGTTGCTGCAGAAGCTATTTTAACTGTTGTGGATCATCATGATAGTAAAGAAACACCTTGTTTTGTACTGCAGCAATAGATTCAATCATGCTTTCTTGGGGTGAGGGAGGGAAAAAGGAGAACAAAATTTTCTCTGTTAGAAAATCAAGCAACTGATCATACTACAATAGTTTTGAAGTGACTAATTTCAATGTTATCTCCCCATCTTCAAGTCAGAACAGAGTAGCACACAAACCTCTAAACCAATAGATCAAAAAAACTTATTCAGGTCTAGTCCCTTGGCCATATCTGAGCTGAAAGCAGAGTTTTACAATGGCAGATGCATTGGGTAAGTGGTAATAGTTGTGAAGGCCAGACAGGTAAGATTGAGGCAAACATAGACGACAGTTGACATCAGAGTTAGTGCCCTTAAAAAAGCATCTCAGAATTGACATTGGGTGAATCAGTGAAGGAGAATTCCTCATTGTAATGCAAAACATAGAATATTGACTTGCTCAGACCATCGGACAAACTGCCAAGGAAAGCTGCAAGTGTGGAATGCAGTTGGCCTAAGTCACACTGTAGCTATGTGTGTTCTAGATCTTGGAGCTGAAAGAGAGAAGCTACCTAAACTAAGTGCTTTGGGATTCAGATTAGGTTAAAGACCCTAAATGCTGAATATGGAACTACAGACTATGACTGGTTTTTGCTGGACTTTGATATTGTTTTGGTGAAATCACTCATTTGGTAGCCCTCTGATCTTTCATTTTAGAATAGCAATGTTTCCGTGTGTGTGTGTGTGTGTGTGTGTGTGTGTGTGTGTGTGTGTATATGTGTGTGTGTGTATGTGTGTGTATAAGATAGGTATCTATAAAATATAGTGTGTATAGAATAATAACGTGTCCATACATATTGTAGGATGGAGAATATATATATATATATATATATATATATATATATATATATATTATATGTGTGTGTGTGTATTCTGTAATTGTATATATATACAATTATAGTATTTCATAATAAAGAGACTTTAGAGTTGAAATGTTTGAAAATTTTAAAGCATATAGTATGATGGCTTCTAAATTTGGAGCATATCTTACCTTGTGATGTAAATATGGAAACTATGTTCTAGCCCCAAACTATGTGTTTTTATTAATTTGTTACTGTTTTTTTTGTAGAGGTGATTGATTTTAACGACTTCTCTGTGCCCTTGAGTGTATTGTGATGGGACTAGCATTTTAAGTCCGATTAATTTAGAAAGATTTTAAAAACACCATATTCCTTTTTTATAACTGTGCATAATTTATTCGTTTCTTTCTTAAGATTTTTATGTTAGCACAAAACTAAATAGGTCCCATGGTGAGATTTTAATGTGTGTTTTGTTCTTCTTTGTCTCCCATATGCTGTCTCCTGTAACTTTGTTTATATAGTAATTCTCCTCCCCTACCTACAACAGCACTTCTGCTTTCATTGCTTTCTCCTACTAACTCTTTCCCATCTCTAGCCTTCATGTCCATCTTGTGTGTAAATTCTTCTAAATACTTTAGTGACTTAAATACTCCTGATGCGCACAAATTAAAATTGCTTATCCATGTATGAGAGGAATAGACACTATTTGCTTTTCTGAATTTGACATTTCTGTTTTTTTTTTCAATAATCCATTCCAGGCTCATGTAATTTTCACAAACATCATGATTTCTGTTATCTTTATGGTTGAATTAAGTACAACTTTTTATAGTCTCTTCATTTTTTCATATCTATTCACAAATAGATAAAGTTGAAAGCTACTTCAATTCTCTATCTATTGTGAATAATGCAGCAGTGAAAATGGATATGCAAGTAGGTTTGTGGAAGGATTTTGAGTACGTAGGCTGTAAATCCATAAGAGTGTAGCTGGGACATGTGCTTGCTGTATTCCAATAACTTTTATTTCCATCATGGCAGTACCAAATTGTGAAACCATGAACCATAACTAAGTCTTTCTCTCTCCCCAAATCTTCCCATGCTTTTCCTGCTGCTACTCAGACTTCAGTGACATAGATCCAAGAGTAGATTAGATGTTTATATCTGTCTTTTCCCTTTGATAACAATTATTAACTTTTCAAATATTTTTGGCATCTGAAGAAATAACACTCAACTTTTAGGTTGATTTGTAGCATTTACAGAAACAGAGAAAATATTTTATCTCATTCTTTATGTGTGTCTTTGACAGGAGATAATTTATTAACTTTGTGTACAATTGAGTGTGATTATTTTAATGTTAAATAATTGTTTTAGAAATATTAAAATTTCTTTGGTATAGTTATTCACTCAGCTATGGACGAGCAATTAAAGTATATAAAACTATTTATCACATTGAAATTAATCAACATGACTGAAATTGCAATGAAATTAATATGCATCTTCTAGATACTTATTAAGCAGTTTAACGATGTGTTAATAATTTTATTAGTTACAACTAAAATGTAGCTTATAGTTATTAGGCAGAAAGAAATGAAAAAAATGTTTTAATTGTACTTAAGTTGAATTGTTTTACTTGCTAAATAAGTATAATAATTTTCTCCTAAAATTTAAATCAATTTCATTCTTAACTTATTTACAAAACTTATATTATCTCTTTCTATCTATCTATCTATCTATCTATCTATCTATCTATCTATCTATCTACCTACCTACCTATCTATCAATGTAATCCTGGTTCTCTCTTTGCTTTTAGGATTGCATATGTCTCCATATCTCATATATGTAACTTCTATTATAAAAGTATTATATCTACATCATATTGTTGAATGTAAAGTATCTTGACCAGTAATTTTATAACAATAAAGCTATAAAAATATATTGATAATGAATTGAATATTATTTTAGATAAATTATTCAGGTAATATATTTCTTTTTTCTTTGTTTTTATTTTTATTAATTAAGTTATTTACATCTGTAATGCAGCACTCCCTCTCTCCTCTTCTCCCAGTGCTCCCTTTTCAACTTTCTCCCACTGCCTACCCCATTCTTTTCAGAATAGAGGAGGGCCTCTATGGACATCAAACAGCCTTGGCATATCAAGTTGCAATAGCACTAGGCACATCTCCTTCTATTGAGGCTAGACAAGCCAGCACACTTATAGGTAAGGGGTAAGAATGCAGGCATTACTATCAGTGACAGGCCTGATTCTACTTTAGGAGTTACACATGAAAACATCATTATACAATTGTTACATATGTATGCATGCCTAAATCTGTCACATGCACACTCTTTAGATGGCACTTCAGTTTCTATGAGGCCTTCTGATCTTGGGTTAGTTGATTCTGTACGTTTTCTTATGGTATCCTTAACCCTTCTGGCTACTTTAAACCTTCCTGACCCCACCCCTTCCACAGAATTCTCCAACCTCCACTTAATGTGTGGTTGAGGGTCTCTGTATCTGTTTCCATCAATTGCTGGGTAAAGGCTCTCAGATGACAGCTATGCCATGCTCCTATCTGCAGTAATATGTCATTAATATCATTAATCATGTCATTAATATTGTCAGGAGCAGGATCCCTCTTATGGCATATTATAAAATGTCAATATCTGGGAACTATACAACCATTATAAACAGGAATTCACAAAAGCTAAGATTATTTTCATTAGGTCTGAAATAATGGGTCTGTTAACACTCTTTCGTATAGACAAAAGATCTTGGGATATTTAGCCCTTCCTGCTGAACTATTCACTTATTATTGATAGACTGAAGCAAGTGAAATTCCATTGTTTTAGCTGTGCCCTAAAGACGGAGTGCACCAACTCTTACAGACAGCTTCAAAGACAGGATCGCAAAGACAGCTTTGTTAAACACAATGAGTCTCAAAATAACAAAATGACAGAAACGTGAGAAAGGGATCTGTAGAGAAGTAAAAACTTGGATGATACACAGGTATACTGAAGGACTTAAGAGAGGTTGAGATGAGAAACCAGTGTTTGAATTATACATATCCCGATTGAGTCAACAGAAACAAATTTTATTAAGTAAAACGAATAGTGAAAACCAAATAAAAGAGGTGAGATTTTATGATTCACCCATATTATTTAAATTGGATAATTCTATCTCAATTCAAAGTTTTAATAATCTGTTAGATTTTATTATTTTCAAAACCATTTCTACACTCTTGATGTTTATTTTTCATACATACTAAACTTAAATCCTCACCTGATAACCTATTTTAGAATCTATACTCAGGACTGGAGAGATGTGCTCAGTAAGTAAACTGGTTGTGTCACAAGCATAAGGATCTGAGTTCAGGATTTCTGCACCCATCTCAAAACAAGCTGGATAACTCTGGAGCCTTTCCCATCAGTCAGTCAAGAAGAACATTACAAAGATCCACAGTTAGTGTAAAATCCTGTCTTGAGATACAAGGTAGAGCGTGACAAAGGAAGATTGTGGACCTCAATTTCTGGCATGTATACCCTAACACATTGGTAAGCAAACATACAAAGACACATGTACAAGCACATATAACACACACACACATACATACAGAGAGAGAGAGAGAGAGAGAGAGAGAGAGGAGAGAGAGAGAGAGAGAGAAGAGAAAGAGAGAGAAAGTTCTGCAGATACCCTAAAATTGGTTTCTTTCCCCACTGTGTTCTCACTATTCATGAAATCTTATATCACTTCAACAACATTATGGTTTGTTATCAATTATACCAACTTCATCTACTGTCTTACCACTTTCAGAAAATGTATTATTTTGGCATTAAGGCACCATAATTTTCAAATGGACCATTTTTTTCTCCATCTCCACAAGTTGTATATATCATGTGTCCATTATATCCTTCTTAGTGTGCATCAACTGTTATGTGGATATAGATCATATTTATAACAGATTAAACTTTGTTATCTCCCTCCATAATGTCTCTGAAAGCTTTGCTACTAGAATTAGATTAAACTCAATGTTTTGGTATGCATAAGGATGAACTGTGGCTTTCCTTTGCCAAGGAGGCATCTACAGCCAACTCTATTTCTCAGTGAGAGACTTACTTACTCTTCAATTCTGTCTGGTTTGTTACTACTGGTTTCCCTTTGGTGTCTCTGTCTTCTTTCTGGAGAATCATTTTTCTAGGATATGTGCATTGCTGTATTTTTGTAATCCTTATTACTTGGCCAGTATTCTGCGTCTTCATCTTTAACATGCTGTTTAACATAACTTGGTAAATTGAAATATGTCATGTTTTATTACCACATTCATCATTCTCTGAAATACAATTTTATTGTTTCTGTTCTGTATCTGTAACCTCCCACTCAAAATACTGAAAGGAAAGGGAGAGAATACCAGGGAAAAATATCTTGCATGACATACACAATGATGCATCCCTGGCATTTAATAAGATGATCAACATATTTTAGAAAAATATTGATAAATATTTTTTCTAATTCATGTTGGTAAAATATCATCAAAATGATAAAATCTGGAAGATTTTCATTGCTGAAGAAAATCGTCCAATTTGTTAAATCGGATCCTTAAAAATCTGTACATATTAGTCTATTGATTAGTGCGAGCCAGGCATTAAATAATAGACATTAGCTCAGTTGCCCTAACACTAACCTGTGAGGAAGATAATGGCTTTATTTTTACATTTCAGGAAGCAGTTACAGAGCAGCTAATTCATTTAGGCATAATATATTGTGAAGTTATTGATCAGATAATTTAGAGCTTCTCCTGCATTATGGTTCTCTATTAATTGAAAATGTGAAACTGAGAATGCATGTGTGAGTTCATCATCACTGAATATATTCAGCATTTTTAAATTAGGAGGGCTATGCTTTTATATCATTCACCTGATGTTGTTTACTTACTAAAGTAAAACAAGGGTTGGGGGAAGAACTCATCTTAAGAAAACCATAAAAAGTGATTTTAATCCAGCAATATGGCTGCTCTGGCAAGGGATCAGAACTAAAGATATGAACTGGGCAGAATGCAGACATACTGTGGATTACAATATGTTCTGGCTGGAATATAGACATTCCCTTATTACATATAATTAATCTCTAACAATTAAGGTAAGGTTAGTTTGTAGACAGAAGCAGTCATGTTTGAAAGTGACATCTAATTGGGGGGCAAAGTGATGAATCAGAGAAAGATTTGACAAAATGTATGAGATACAGGAAAGGAAACCCAGCTCAAATGATAAGTGCACAGAAAGGAAAGTGAGCATGTGTATGCAGGAGAGAGAGAGAGAGAGAGAGAGAGAGAGAGAGAGAGAGAGAGAGAGGGGGGGGGGTGTTATGTGTATGTGTTTGTGTGTTTGTAGCAGTTTTTCTGATACAGTTTTAAAGAGACAGGTTGCAGAAAGAAGATGCTAGACAGAGGTGAAAGAATGACACAGAGAATAAGAAGGAGTAAGAAGATTAGAACATATTGTAATGGTAACTATGAGGCCAGGTGGAGAAATTCAGTCAGAAGCTGAGAAAAGCCAGATTGAATCACTCAGTTTGGAAGATTAGATTGTAAGGTGGATAAGTCCAAGCCCTATATTTGCACAGTTTGAGTACAGTTCTCATCTCATCACTTCATCAAAGGAAATAAAAGCAGCATTTACAAAACTAGAGCACATTTAAAATTGTAGAATATGCCATATCCTGAAGCATTAATTTCTTTAAGTTTATGGTATTGACTAGCCACACCTATACAGTAGAAGCGATCTATCTAATTTTTAATTTTGACATATAATTCTGCTGTTTTTTAAAACAGGAATGGATGGCTCATGAAAATAATAATTCCACATAAGCAAAAAGTTAACTTATTTTTCGAAAATTAGGAAAAAATTAAGTATTTGATATTTTGAAATAGGTGAGGCAGGGTTTGTACGTATAACACAGAAAAAAGCCCACAAACATTAAAATAAGCATAACATTCAATTTTTTAAATGATAAAATCATTAACAATAAAGTAGCATTTAGTAAACAACTCTACATTAAAGCAATTAATATAGCAATTATAATGTACATTATTTTATATCTATGTCATTAAAATATATCAAAAGTGTATTTCTTGAGCAATGTATTCTCATGTGCCTTGAAGTTGCTTTGTAAAAGATAAGTGTGTCTTGCTATATATTAAATTAAAATAGAACCTCACTTCCCAATTCAGAGTGGAAATCAAGAGTTAAAAGTTTTAAATCTAAACAATCATTGGATATAAAATGCATTCATTTAACAAGAGGTCGCATAAATAGGAATAGCCTGAAAATACCTGACAAACAAAGTTAACATGAATATAGACTAGCTGGAAAGTTCAGTATAATGCCTGTTTTTTTCTGGACAATTTTCAATACTTGTTCTGGTTGTATAAAGTTATGAATCACATGTTAATGTGGTACTAGTTTTAGTGCTTCAGAAAATAACTGGAGCTGAAGAAATGTCTCAGTGGCTAAGAACACATAATGTTCTGGCAAAAGTTGAGCTGGCTTGGGAGAAGACTAGCAGGTATGTTGCTTGTTGTCCAAGTATGATCA
>JAJTUV010000908.1:312500-533478 GCA_021653895.1 Mastomys natalensis
CATAAATATGTGTAACTCTTAACATATTAACTCAAGCTGTAAATATTATTTAAGGAAATAGGAATTTAGACAACTCTGACTTAGCCATTATGTACTGTTTGCCTGTAACACTAGATACAAATTAACACATTATATTTGGGATAATAGAACGGGTAAGAGAGGGTAATAGAAGCAAAAGAGTGAAAACTGCCTCACCACATTTCATTGCTGGTCTTATATTCATCACTGATGTCTGAGGAAGATCCAGCTTTGAAGCTGTAATAGATTGGAATCTCCTTATATCTGAACTATTGGGACTTTATTTCTTAGGATTTTTCTCTCTGCCTCTCCAGAATTTTTTTCAGTGAAAATTGAAATTACCCTATACCAGGGATAGTTTCCCTGGAATATTTTGCTTGTATACTTCACTGGTAAACTGTGATGGTGTTATTCTCACGGTATCAGAAATTTTATAAGCATCAATTTACCCTGTGACATCATTTCTCTGACAGATAATGGAATTCCTGATTCTTTTAGTCTGTAACTACTGTTCGATTATAGACCTTTTAAATTTGCAATGTAAAATACTTAATAAGATTATCATGAAGATGACAGTTAAATATGTTTAACTACAGAATCATACACAGATAAAAGTAAATTATTTAGTGAACTTATATTTTTTTTCTTAAAGAATGACAGCATTAGACAATGTGAAAGCCCATGGAAGAAATTTTTTTCTTTGTTATTTTAAGGCTGGTTTTATCCTGTAGGTTTTAACTGATAATGGACTTTGATATGGTTTTGATACACTGCTTGAAGTGCCAATACATGTCTAAAGAAATAAGGATAAAAGCATTATTATACTAGTTTTTCAAAAATAACAAAATAGAGTGAGTATCACAAAACTCCCTTAAACAAAAAGTATGAAGGATCTGTAAGCATCTCTCCATCAGTGGGAACCATGACCTGCTACCATTTACCCAATTAGATACCTTAGGAGATAATACCACTCAGGAGTAATTTCATCAGCTTTCAAACACCAGTGAGGAGAAGAAGAATATAGAATCAAGATGAGCTGGAAAATGGCTCTTTTCTTCTTCAGATGCTCATCTCTATAGGCAGACATCAATATCTATTGCATGGCCAGTGTGGGTACTCAGTACAGATACAGTAGGATGCCTGATTTCCATTTTTTTCCTCAACTTACCTCAGTTTTGAAGTTCATCAGCTTCAAGGAAGTATAGTTACTTCCCACTGAGTCCTTATTTAACTCGTCATTTCAGTCAAGCTTCTGGCATAAAAGGGATGCCATTATTCAGTGTATTAAGGCATGACTGCAAGGACCATTCTCATTTTGGCTAGCAGATTTTCATTTTAAGAGGAAAATAAGCAATGCATTTTGATTTTTCACTCCATGAAATTTCTCCTCACCATGGGTGATGGTACTTGAGTTGCCATTAAGTATCTCTGATCACAGTTTTATTCAGCTTTTGTTATTTTTGTCTATTTAGAAGGAATAATTCAATAATCAAGCATTTTTACAACCCAAATCTATTTGATTTATATTCATTAAAAGGGCTAGCATATTTTGAAGCAAATAAATATGGTGTATAAAGCAAGTGACTATGATTTTTTTCTATGTTCTGAGAATATATAAAAACTAATTCTGGACTGTCCTTGATAATGGTAGTGAAAGCATATTATATGGCTGTTTCTAAAGAAAGAAAAGAAATGAATCCACCATTATACAATATTTATGATACTTTGATGCTAAATATTGCCTTTTCTTTGTAAAGATATGGAAATTCTTATTAAACAAAGTTATGCTTTAATAATATAAAGTGATACTATTCTTTGATTTCTTTCTCATCTTTATTCTGTTCACAATTAAAATCTGTAATCTTTTGAAAGTATTATATTCCTTTAGAAGTTCTATGACATAGTGGAAATTTAAAATTCATTATGATGTCTCAAACATCAAGTACTGATCAACAATTTTATAACTAGAAAATTTATAAGGTTATATTCATTATTCTTGTTTGTATAAATATATTCACCCAGATAAAACAAAGATCAATAAAAGTATCCAGAACTAGATCAAAATGTTTAACATAAGACTTGCTGGTTGGCTGGGAGGTGGTGGCACACACCTTTAATCCCAGCACTTGGGAGGCAGAAGCAGGCAAATTTCTGAGTTCGAGGCCAGCCTGGTCTACAGAGTGAGTTCCAGGACAGCCAGGGCTATACAGAGAAACCCTGTCTCAAAAAATCAAAAAAAAAAAAAAAAAAAAAAAAAAAAAAAAGACTTGCTGATTGAAAACTCTTACATTGAGAGCAAGAAAATGATCCATGTGTGGTTTATGCTTCTAATATAAGATACATTCAATTCATGTTAACACATTTCATAAATTGATAAATATTAAATATTTATATTATGAATCCATGTTTAATTATTTTTACAAGAATGAGTAATACTTTACATATTATAAATTCATTCATTCATTTCTTAAGTTTTTTATTAAGTTCAAACCAAAACATAATTTTTTGTGGGTGGAATCATTTCTCTTCAGGCAACATTAATATTCTGTCATTGAGTAGAATGAAACTGGATCATAGAAGATGAATTTAAAATCATTAAAAGTAAATATTTTGAAGAATTTAGGGATCTACTTGCTAGTATACCTTAGAATTTGCTTCTTATTGGTATTTGATACCTACTGGTGGTATAATGACAGGTCCAGGCATGTAATGCCACTGCAATGATACAGGTTTGCTGTTGGTTGTTTGTTTGTCTGTCTTTGTGGGACTAAATAATGATGTTGTACATATTGTTTGGTCTGTTGTATTCCATATGTGCTTTGGAGTGTTTCCTTTTTTTTTATTAATTATTCTATTCTTTTACATCTTAAATGATATCTCACTTCCTGGTTACCCCTCCACCAACACTCCCATACCCCATCTGCCCTCCCCCTACCTTTTGCCTGTATGAAAGTGCTCCCCCACCCATCCATACTCTCCTGCCACACCACTCCAGCATCCCCTTACTCTGAGGGATCAAACTTCCCCAGGACCCAGGGCCTCCCCTCCAGTTGCTGTCAGACAAAGGCATCTTCTCCCACATATGTATCTGGAGCCATGGCTCCCTCCAGGTACACTCCTTTGTTGGTGGTCTAGACTTTGGGAGAACTAGGTAGTCAGGTCAGCCTATGCCCATGTCCCTAAGGTCCCAAATCTTTCCAATAAGTTTATATGGTGCACCCTTTCTATTCTAGGAATTAGTGATATAGCAGTCTGTATTTTCTAAATAGTGCCCAATAAATGGTTCTGCCTTCATGTCCACACAAGTACAGAGACTCATATTCTATCTTTAAAGTAGAGCTAAAAACAGCCTATAAAATGAGCTTCCTAGACATAGTTCAGAAAACAAAAGGAAAAACAGTAACAGTTTTACACAATATAGAATATCTTAGGACATGACACAACAAGATCTTAACAGAATTACTACAACGTAAGATGAATTTCAAAATGGATCACACACACACACACACACAAGACAATTCTAAAACTCACAAGGAATACAAATAAATTGTTCTAGAGCCAATTTTCAGTGACTGTGAAATCAATGAATGTTGATTCAGTTTAGTCCAAATGTTGATTCAGGTTAGTCTAACCCCCATATTCCAATCTTATCAGAGTGCTGTGATATCTTACAATAAAGACAAAGAAAGTATAAATCAATATACCAGGTAGGTCGTCAAAAAGACACGGGGATATCTCAACCCTCAAATATTATCTAACAATATTTATTGGGTAAGTACTAGAGGTTTAAACATTATTAATCATGAAGATGTCACAACATATAAAGTGAAGAGCATTAAATAATTATTAAGAAAGCCAAAAAGGAAGCTTGGTGGTAATATATGCCTATTGCTCTTATCATGGAAATCATACAGAAAGTTCTGTATAAGGTCTAGTGACTTTCTGAAACTTTTTTAGAAAATTGAGATTGTTGTATTCTCTGTCCTTACCATTTAGGATCAGTCAAGAACTCATTAGCTGAATTATGTAGTGCTGCTTCCTCAACAGGATCATCTATGCTACGTTTATGCTTCAGACAAGACAATACTTTCATTCCTCAAAATAATACGTGAATACAAAATATCCAATTACATTTGTGTTCATATGTTTTCCTAAAAGTCCAAGTGATCAAATCACATTAAAATTTTATTTCATATATCTCATTAATTAGGTAAATTTCTCTGTACATGTACAAGTTTCAATATGATCATTCTTCTGAGATTCTCTTCCATAATAGAAACAGTATTTGTCAGTCTAAAAAAAATCTTCTATATGAAAATTCTTTTTCTGTAGAAAAATTACTCTGTAAATATATTTATAAACAGACATTTTGAATGTTAAATGCATAGGTAGGTAGTTTCAAAATATTTATTTATAAGGATCTTTATAAAAAAATTACAAAATAAATGATATAACAATCCCATATGTTTAATTTTCATGACATAATGGAGTCTCATGATAAGAATGGATCTTTGCTGGGGAAAATGTTTGCATTTGAACATACTTGGGAATAATAAGTGGAGTGCCAGAATATAGAATAGTGTCCAAAAGTGCTTGAAGATATTTAAAAGGTTATTGTGCTCTTTATATTCATCTGAATTTTATGCTCAAAACTATGTAGACTTTATTCTTGTTTTAAAATAACAAAATAATAATTAACTGCTTATATAAATGTTTTTCACATATATGAATTGGCATTTTGAAGATGTGTATGAAACATTAAATTGAATATTTGAAAGGAAAGATCCATTTTTCTTCAGACATCTATTTATTAGCATGTATTCTCCCATTATTCCTAAAACATTTTGTTTATATTTTCCAGTCATATGACATAGCTAAAATTAAAATTCGGTTCTTTCTTCTTTTGGAACAAATTTATAGCAATTTTAGTCCACAGGTTATTTTTTTAAAGCACCTCAATGTGTCTTGAATCAAAAGACCATTCATTTTGATTTATTTTCTGCTATGCTGTAGAGAAGGTTTAGTAATTTTAGACTAGAATATATAGGCTTTATTGCTGAACAAGATACAAAATGCAATAAAGATTTCTCTAATGACCAAAAACTCCATGGAAGCAAAATCAGAATTACTCATATACATGTGAGGCTGATATAAGTATGTAAACATTTATTTTCATGAATCATAAGTAAATTTATTCTGAATTCAATGTCACTATGTCCTTGTCTCAGCTATCATTAACTGTCTTTCCTTGATAGCAAGTATGTTACGCATTTGAAGTTTGATTTATACTGCTCTCATTATTTCTTTTGTGCTTGGGGAAGAATAAAGTAAAATTATAGTGTGGTGTTATTGTTAAATGTGATTTCTTAATGATTAAGTTGTTTAAAATTCAAAAGGATACTTAAGGTTAAAGAAAGAAATTGGAATGAGAAAAGCTGTCATTTCTCTTGCTGTAATAAGATATCATGATAAAGACAACTTATAGAGGGCAGAGTTTATTAGAGGTTTTAAAATAGTTCCAGAGAAGGTGATGCTGTGACCAACATAGAATGAAACACACCAGCAGGCAAGTAGGCATAAACTACAACAGTCGATGAGAGGCTGTATACAGATCTACCCACAAGCATGAAGAAGGGAGAATTAACTAGGAATAAGATGGGTTTTTCCAACCTCATCCTACCATCAGTAATACACCTTCTTCAATAATTCTATCATTCCTCAAAATAATATATAATGTATAATAATACCTCCATTCCATCTCAGAAAATTCCACCAACTGAATACCACATATTCCAACACAGAGACATAAGAAGCCATCTCATTTAACGTATCACAAGAGGAAAGAGGGGAAGTCATGAAATATTTTGATGAAACATATATTTAAAAAGAAAAGTGAACAAAAATCTGCAAGCACATGATTTACTAAAAAAAAAATTCTAAGCAAAATAAACAAAACAAAAGAATACTTGTAAGTAAGTACACAAGAAATAGATCAAAATTTAAATGACCTAGCTAAAAAGTTTGTAGCCCAGTAAAGTATACTCGTATTATTGTATATTCCTCATTAACATCCATATGTTTAATTCTTTCTATTTGAGCAATAGTAAATCTAACAAAAATAGCACTGTATTGCCTTTACCCACACTCACTGTCAAATATCCTCGTTTGTATACAAGTAATACTTTAAATACTGTGAGAAAGTAAAACGTGTTGGATCTTTTATAATTGAATGTTTCACTCATAAGTCTTCATGATATGTCTTGTCAGAAAAATTATTCTTTTCCAGGATAAATAACATTCAATTTCATATGCTTTTTCTAAACTGTTCAGAGGCCGAAGGACACTTAATTGTTACTACATTAACCTATGCACAGTTTTTTTTTTTTTTTTTCTGTAATGATGGCTATACAAATAGCTCTTCTAGACTATATTGCCCAAAGTGAAATTGCTGCGTCATATGCTGTTTTTAATCTTTTAAGGAATAGCAGATTGCGATTAGTTTTAATTATCATCTTGACAGAACCTAGAAGTCCCTTAATGAGGTACTGTCTAGATTAGGTTGGTCTTTAAACATGTCTGTGCACATTGAATTACTATATTAATTGGAGATGGAAGACCTAATCACTTTGAATAGCCCCATTCCTTGGATTTACTCCCTTAACTTTGTAAAAAACAAACAAAGAAAATATGAGTTGATCAACCATGCATGCCATCTCTCTATTTTTGACTTTTGTTTTAAACCAAGAGTTTAGTACATTGACTATGGTACTTTATATATTCAGGTTACACTTCTATTATCACAAAAACATTTCCAGTGTTTTCCCCTATTATTTGGAGTACAGTTATTCTATAATCAATTACGTATCCATGAAAGCTAGTATTCTTGCAGAAGGGTTTCACATAACATCTAACTTGAAAATTTTGGGTCCAGTGTTTGAAATGCATAGTGGTTTCCACAATAAAGATTTACCTTTGAAATCTGGGCAGCAACCAAGGACAACAGCCACACCTGATAATTTGGGGATTCTCTTGGAGAAGCTTGAAAAGCAAATCCAAAAGAGAATCTCAAGACTTGTGGTGTGGTTTTATTTGATTAGTCAATGATGTTTGGCAGCATTATTGTCACTCTATGTGAGTAAACTTCACATAAACTTTATAAGCAGACACACACACACACACACACACACACACACACACAACACATACACATATATATAATTTTACACAATACTTGTTAAGTATATACTAATTATTGTCACTCACAATTTCCAATACTGGCTATCCCACTGATATATAAAGTTCTGTGCCTTTTTTAGTTTTTTTATTTAAAGTAATGTAATGTAATTAATGTAATTAACTGCATTATACCTACTACTGTCCAGTCCAGTTGGACAATCAAGTGGGATCCCTAGACCCTGTGGAGAGGACTGAGATGTGTGAGAAAATAAAAAGGTAAAGTCAAGAAGTCGGATCAAGCTGGCAAAGATTTTATTGTTCACACCGGTTATACACTCTAAAAGCAGGATATGGGGAGGGCCAGGAACAGAAAGGGAACTTTGCAGGTGGAGGAAACTAGCTGCAGCTGTGGAGTCTAACTAGGTTATACCTGTTGTTCTCACAAAGCCTTGCTATTACCAGGGGTTCTAAAAACATCTATCTAGCTGGATGTTGGCTAAATCTAAAGGTCAGGAGGAAGGATTACCAGAGTGGATTGCTATGAGGCCTTGTTTGAAGCTCTGAGAACTGAAAATACAGCAAGCGAATCATGGAAAGTAAACCGAAAGAACAGTAGATAGGAGAGCCAAGATTGTTTGCCAAGAGTAAGGCCTTGCCATGGCTTCCAACAAAGTACTAACTTGTTTTAATTTATTTCAACAAACAATATAATATACTTCTGAAAGTGTAAGTCTTGTGGAAACATGGATCTAAGCTTCTGTCTACCTGCAGATGATTAGATTTTGTCTTTAAGGATCAATGTGTATGTATGTGTTGGGGGTGTGGGGGGAGAAAGAGACAGAGAGAGACAAAGAAAGACAAAGACATACAGAAAGATAGACACACACACAAAGAACAAAGAGGGAGACAGAAAAGGAGGAAGGGGTGAGGGGTGGGAGAGAGAGAGAGGGAGAGAGAGAGAGAAACAGAGACAGAGACAAAGAGAGACAGAAACAGACACAGAGATATGCTAAAATGTTACAAGTATCACAGTGCTCGTGTGGAAGGAAGTCTAGGAATCCTAGGAATATTTTGTGGAATCGCTTCTTTCGTTCCCCTTTTTATGTGGGTTCTGGGGATCTCTTAGGTTTCCATTTCTTGCATAGTAAGTACATTTATGCATTAGCTACCGCTTTGGCTGCTGCTCCAGCATTTCTAATGTGTAATGCATAGATAATATAGTTCGAAATATTATTTTTAAAATATTATGGGCTTTTGGACGGGCCCCTCTTGGTGGACAATATGTAGCTAATAAATGGTCCCTGTTTTAGATGGCGAATCTGCCTGTATTTGCCCTTGGAGGATTTATATTTAATACGGCTTCCAAGATTAAGATGCTAGTTGTTGCGCCTAGTGATTGAGTTACCTGTTGATTCTGAACTAAGTTTGTGCAATGCTTACTTCATTCAGCGACTCAACTGGGTTCCAGAAAGAAAGGCCATGTATTTTGCTGGAAAATACCCCGATTTACTCACAGACGTGCTGGGAGCAGCCAGTCTTGGCTAGACATTAGTACAAAGAATCCTTGCTGAGAAGCAGCTTGAGTGGACGAGCCTCTGCCAAGCTCCCACTGAGGACCCTGGATTCTGATTTTATATTGATTGTCCTTCACATGGACTCTGAAGACATAGCTCACTTGTTTACAACATATCATAATTAAAAATGATTTATAAGATGAAACACAACTAGAATATAGAAGATAGAACAATGAAGATAGAACAATGTTGTCAGAAGATAGAACAATGTTGTCAGGAAGGCTAGAAGTTCCTTTGTGCAAAGGTTTGGATATAGATGAGTCTCCCAGGGGTTTGCACACAGGAAGCTCAGTCCTCAGCATGTGAAGGGTAGTGGTACTGTTAAGGGATGGGGCTCAGCGCGAAGTGAGTTAGGTCATTGAGATGCTGCATAGGAAGAAACTAATCGAGTTTGCTTGGGACCAGGGTTAATTCTTACAGAGAGTTGCTACTGCAGCCCTGACTCCTGAATTGGTGTTCAGATTTTCATCTTACCATTCAATCTCTCCACTGCAAACACAATTCCACCACTGAGGTCACTTCCTTTGGAGATCTTCACCAGAGCAATCCAGTGGGTATTACATCCCTGTACCTCCAGAACGACAAGCCAAATAAACTTTTTTTCGTTATAAGCTAAAAAAAAAAAAAAAATTATGATTCACGGTATGCGGGTCCTTTCTGTTTTACAGTTTTCAAATTTTGCCTACCCAGAGCTGTTTTTGAAAATATTAGTTATCTACAATCCGTATTCCTACAGAGGTTAGGCATAAAGGAATGGACCGGAAGGAACACATGGTACTCCCTGGGCAAGGGAAGCAGCATAGATTCTATGGGTGAACTGGAGCTGGGAGATAGGGTATGGGTGGAAAGGTAGAGGGGAGATGTGATAAAGGCAATGAGGAAACAGACAGTTAGAACTGAAGTCCATTTGAAGTGAAATAGCGGGGTGATGTGGAAACCTAATGAACTGGAAATTTCCTATAAGAAGGTGATCCTAATGAAGTCTTCAAATAACGATGGAGATAACATCCCAACTGGACATCTTTTACAACCAAATGCAACTTTCAGTACTGAGAATGGGTTTTGTCCAATTGAGCTGTTAGAAAGAAGGGTCACATGGAAATAGCCAAACAGTAGACAGCAAAGGCTATTGCTGTGAATATATATATATTCACACATGCACACACACAATTTGTATGCAACCATACTTAGTAGTACAATTTTGCCTCCTTCCTCCCTTCCTTATATTCCTCTGTATATATGTTTCCCTTCCTTCAAACTACACATTTCTTTCTTCCCCTCCTTTCTTCATAACAACTAATGTAAACATATGTGCACTCTTTTTAATACAATTCAGTTGTTTTAAATATTTCTCATATTCAGTACTTCCCAACTCCTGTGTTAAGGCTTACTGACATTTCTTTTATGTGACTCTAGTTTCTGCAATAAAATTTGTATTCCAGTCACCATTTTCAGTTCTACAATATATCTGATGTTTAAATTTTAAAGAAATTTCTCTCTGTATTTACTTTACTGAAGTTTTACTCCTATGTCATATCTTCATATTATTCAAATTGGTGTTTTTCAATATTAGTAAAACTGCTGCTTTAAAGCCTTTGGTACTTTATCTAGCATATTTTCTCTTAGATCTCTTTCTAGGATAGTATCTGTTTATTCATATTAATTTAAAATAAATCATAGTGTTCAATTTCTTATATTTTTTATTTATGTTGAAAACTAAGATATTTGTAAGATTAATGTTAGATTCAAGAAAGATTAATAGCTAGATTCAAACTCTGCTTCTACTTTATTGTGTTTTCTGTGTTTTGAGTATTTTTATACTGCTGTATTATGAAGGAATATATGGTAGCATCATGAAGTCAGTCTACACTACTCATATTTTGTGATTTAATTCTGCAATCATTTCAATCATTCTCATATATTACCCGAGTCTCTGGCTTCCTCTCTGCATTCCATGGAATGTTTTTTATTGCAATCTCTGTTTCTTCCCCCCTCCCGTACACATGTGTGTGTGTGTGTGTGTGTGTGTGTGTGTGTATGTGTTGCTTATTTTTGAAATTTCTACATCAAAGTCAAGTTGGTTGAAGATTGAAAACAAGGAAAAATAAATAAGGAAGAGAAAAATCCACTTGAATTGCCTGGTAATGAAATGACTTTGGCCACATGAAATGAGGCTTGCAGTGTGTGAAAAAGAAAGTGAAATAAAGAGGGCCCTGCATTTCCACTAGCTCCTCTGTGATCTTAAGTAGCAAATATTGATTGATGAATATCCTTCCAAGTTTTGGGTATCTTACCTTCATGTTGTGGTTTCTGTATGTTCCTGTTCCAAGAAGGAGCCACAGCATCCTTCTGTGAATCTGAAGTGAGGTAAGTGCTACTGTTGATGTTGTGTTAAGAGTTGATACTGTACAGAGTTAACCAGAATTTGTCATCAAAGTCTTTCCCTATTGATGATTGGAAGCTCTCAAAAGATCCAAAGACTCAGAACAGCAATGTTTCCCAAGCCAGCATAGCCACAAGAGGGAGCCCACTGCAGCATTTTCTCAATTATCTCATAGATCTCATAGCTGGAGATGTAACTATGCTCGTACAATTAATTTCTAAGATGCCTGTGTTCCTGGATTTGAGTCATAGTATCATATACAACTGGTCTCTGTGACATGTTCCTATAGACACAGTATTTGGTAAATGAAGACAGAAAAGTTAGCAGTTGAGTGTTACTGGGCTACACAATGAGTCAGGTCCTCCTGTGAAAAATGAGACTTTGCCTCAATGAATAAAGAAATATAAAATCTGTCTCTATATTTAGTTCTGTTGTACTGGGAGTGGGAGTTCTTTAATCTGCTAAACCTCAATCATTCTGTGTGAATAAGACATGCATAATTCAACTGAATTAAGGTTATAGGAAATAATGAACAGAATGACCTCTGTATTAAACATGCAATGATTGATGGAAACCTTTACTAAGAAGTGAAGTGAAGTTTGTTGGTTGATGTTGACTTTTGCAAATTCTCACTTATATTTTCTGATATGTGATTTAAAGATTTTATTAAACAGAAGAAAGATAAACAAAATGTAGTGTCTCAAATTTTTACTTTCAGATTAGAAGATTATAGTTATTGACATTACACATTTTTTTCTTCCTTGGTGACATTTAAATTTATAATTGAGAATAAATTATTGGACAAAAAAGTAGATTAACGGACAACAGAAAAATGTCTTATGGCACTAATCATTTGTATGCCATGTATCAAAATATAATATGGTTCAGTTCTAGGTTATATAACAATATATTAAATTTATAAGTACATATAATTCATCTTTACCTTATTGGATATTCTTCTGAACTGTACTGTTGTTGTTTTGTAAATAATATTTTCATTATAAAATGAAAGATGAAACTATACAGGTTGGGCAGAAGTTTACTTTGTATAACAGCTTTAAAACAGTAATTTTCTTTCAAACAAGTTTTTCCTACAATTTAACCTTTTTTTTTAAAAATAAAAATGTGGAAAATGAAAAATTGAATATTTTAATATGTTCATTTCATTAATAAAGTTAATACACTGAAAAAAATCATGATTCACAGAGATCTAAAATAATTAATGTTTATTAAAACATTGTTAAAATCACAGGTGTTGACTAAATAGTATTTCTCAATCACATACTTCATTTTGCATTTTATTTGTTAATTTTACTAAAATTTATTTTCTTATGACTATAATGTTAAAATTATAAATATTATACTTTGATTTACTCATTCCAATGTTTGTATAAATTGTCTCTGCATTATATGGTTATCCGTTTAACCATTATTTCAAATTTCTTCAACCATGTAGCCAATATAATGTGGACAGTAATATTTATTACAGTTACTACTATGTTATTGAAATTTTGAAAATAATATTATAACTAGTTTTTTATAGAATCAATTAGCAAAGCTGAATTCATTTAGCTACTTTGCACATACTTCCAACTTATTTTCAAAATATTCAATAACCTCATCACCTGTCAACCATATCTGGCCACGTTTTATCAGGTGTAGAATATTTTGGTCTACCAATGAATCATATGCCATGTTTTTAAAAACACTTTATTATTATATTTTTATTTTTGTGTATAAATGTTTTTGCTTGCATGTGTGAAAATGAAGTATATTTGTGCCTAGTACCTCTGGAGCTCAGAAGAGGGTCTCTGATACCTTGGAATTAGAATTATGGATTTTGTGGTAGTCATGGTAAAGTTGACAATGAAACTTGGATATATCAGCAAAAGCAAAAAGTGTTCCTAACCACAGAGGTACCACTGCAGTTCTCTGTCCTTTGTTTTTATGGTTATATAACTTGAGAAAAAAATTGTGCTCGAAAACTGTTACCCCAACTGAGTTGATGAAGGTGAAATGTATCCAAGAGCATCCCTGAAATTGTTAAAAATAAATGAGCTTTTATTTCTAATTAGTTACTCACTGATATCCAGGGTATATATAATAATTGGAATGTGATTTCTCAGAAAATAGGGTTGACTCTCATGGAGTAAGTGAATTTCTTTGAAATAAATAATGGTTCATTTTGGATCTCAGAGTCCTTACCCCCTCATTTGTTAATATCTTATGCCATCATGAAATAAAAACTTATTCTATTTGTCTCTTATTAGCTCAATATGTTTGAGAACTTTGAGATTTTACCAACGAAGTAAAATTTCAGGAAAAAAATCTTTAGCTGCTACTAGAAGCTTTGCAATCTAATATAGTGTAATTAAAAAAAATTAAAACAATAAACATTCAGTCTACTTCAACCTGTTATGACTGCAGAGCTTAAGGCCATAGCACGATCCAAGCATATATTTTGTAGTAAATCCTCACTCTAAGATTTTATTAAAATCAACAGTGACCCACATACTGCCTTGAACTGCAGTGAACAGAATGAAGAATCTGCTGCTTTCCAGGAACTGGTGAAAACTAGGAAAGCAATTAAGTGAACACAGGATGCTTTGATTAGAGAAGAGTAGTGTGCTAACTCCAGAAAAAGATGGAGTTTAAAGTTAGTACTAATTAAATGGGATTCTGAAAACAAATGTAAATCGATAAGTGGAACATATAGCTGGCGGAAGACATCTAGTTCTCCTGCTTCACATAAAGCCGTCATTTGAGCAACTACATCTCAGTAAGGAGATATGAGCAATAAGACAAAATTGAATTGAATATATTAGAAACATAAGACACTAGATTATTTCATCCATACAGAAGAAGTAAATGCATAGTTCGATGCTATCATAACCCACAGACCCTTTTTTGTTGCTTCCTCCTAGAAACAATGATAGTTATCTCGGCTAAGACAACTGTCAGAGTAACTTGTGTCAATTTAACAAAGGCAGTAGGCAAATTTCCGTTATGAGTTTAGAAACTATCTGAAAGAAGGAATGCTCAAACAGCTATCTATACTTTTTAGACTAAATACAAAATCTTTTAATGATAATGAAATCAGTAATAGAGAGCAGAAGAAAGTATTGTCACATCAAATACATCATCAGCATCTGCAAGAAATAGTTTTTTTTTAATAGAAAACTGAGAAATATAACCTCAAACATAAAGAAAACAAGGCAAGGAAAAGTCGATGGAGACTTAACCTATGAGTGCCAAAAAGGCAAAGAAAGAACTGCTATGATAGGGAAATGTCCTAAAAGAAACCTCTTGAATTTTTTTTAAACAGGAGACTATTATATCTCTCACTTCGGAGAATAATGTAACTGGTAAAAATAAAAGGCATGAAACAATTCAGACATTGCAGTTATATATTAAAATGTTAAAATGAAAATGTTTGAATATATTATTGGTAGTGAGTGAAAAGAATCTATCCCTCCATAGAGAGTTTAAATTTAGGTTATTAGGTCAGTTACCCCATAAGGACAACAATATCCTTTATGACTCTTGATAAGAGACATTCTTTACAAACCCTTGCTGAGTTGCAAAGCAAAGCTATAAAAGTAAACAAACAAAGTATTATTTAAGTGATGGATAATACATCATTACTGAAAAATTTTTGCAGAGGTTTGCAATCTGAATTGTATTCCTCAGAATGTAAATAAATATGTTTCATATATATGTCTGGGTACATGACGTAAACTACCACAACTGAAATTTTTCTAAAGAATCAATGAGAAAATATTTGTTTATATTGCACATAATATATGTACTTTTGTCAAAGTAATTTCTTCACAAAAAGTTAGGGCTAACCTTAACTTAGGACATAAATCAATTATGGTTATGGTTTAATCATTGAAACCTATAAGATACTGGTGATCACTCTTTCCTTTGGTGGTTATAGACATTTTTTCTGTTAAATATCAGTCCTCTACTTCTGTGGTCTTACTTGCAAGAATGATGTATGTCTATGTCTGTCTATGTCTGTGTGAACATCAAACACTATCAACTTGTTTGTTAGTTGTTTGTCTGTTTTAAGGTAGGTGCTAAGAGAATAACACGGTGGATAAGATTGTGCATTGCTTTTAAAAAGAATTCCATTTTGGTTCATAGCATACACATCTTCCTGTAAATCTAGTTCCAGGGGTTCACATGCACACACACACACACACACACACACACACACAGGCCATGGAGGAGTGCTGTTTGTAGTTCAGTTAGCTATTAGTCTAAATATAAGTCTATAGACAACAAAGATGGTTTCCCAGAGACATTAGAATTGGGTATTTGTTATTTCTTTTAGGGAAATTCATTACATTATCTACTGAGAAAACACAATTACCACATGCAAAAAGAGAGAACATAACTGCACAAGTTGATGTTGGGAATACAGGTTCTTCCTTTGGTACGGTGTGGGCAATTTTCTCAGGTTTAGTGAGCTTATTTGAATCTGAGGGTGTGATGCCTCTATTCTCCTTTGGATATTTCCACACATTGTTATGCCAAGTCATAGGATCATACTGTTTTTCAATAAGTGCTATTATTTTAACTGCTGACACCCTACAAGGCTGGCATGTAAATCTGAATTATTGTAAGTCATCTACTATATAGAGAGGCTTATATTTGTATTTTGCAACTTGAGCTCTATGGCTGAAGAGAGAATATTATTTTCTAGTGCACACTTAGAAATCTTTAGATTGCCTATATGCATCTAGAGATAGTAAGTTGTGTTAAAGAGCTATATTTTTTTTTAAATTTTGTCCAACAATGCTAAAAGAAACCAACCAACATCAATCATTATATTTTCTGATCATTCCATAAATGTTCAGAAGTTTCATACAGAGTCACTTAATTCTTTCCACTTCAGAAGAGGCAAATTAGATTTATAAATGCATTTTTTTAATAAGTTCTTTAATAGTGAATTCCATTTTTAAATTTCTCTGTACTTTCTAATGAGATTTTAGTGGTTATAAAGTTCATCTATTCTAAGTTCTACAGTTCTGTTTCTTGAGAGCCATTTGTGGCTCCACAATTTATTTTAGTAAGGGTTCTCAAAACAAAAACAAACAAAATCCAACAAAACAAAACAGAATCAAACAAAGAGTACAAAAACGTCTTTCAGAATTAATCTTTTAAATGTGGTAAGCTAAAAGAATAAGCATCCCTCAGTCCTTTACTTCTTAAATTCAGCTCTCTTGTGTTAACCTTACCTAGAAGAAGAAGAGGACACGAAGGTCAATAATTCACGTTAGTTCTCATTGTCATATGCTGAGAAAGTAGAACTCACACTTCCTATTACAGGTCTATTAGATCTAGAAATATGATCTTGTTCTCTCTTGATTCACTTAGATTAGCAATGAATTGTATTAGCCATAATAATAAGGTTGTTTTGTTATGTGATGAAAAAGACATAAAAATATATAGTAAGAAAACAGGTGTTTTATTCAAAGAATACGCAGAGTTCATGATCAGGAGTCCTCCAAACTTGATGGAAACATACAAACTTGGAATAACTTCTGCCTTTAAGGTTGTTTATAGGATGCTCCATTCATTTTCTGTCATTATTAAAGAAGCTCTATTTTGTACAAATTTCTGAACACAAATAGGATACAAATAACATTTCTTTCTTAGGTCAGAAAATTATCTTCATTGAACACTCCAAAAAGATAATGGAAATATTATCTGGAAGAGATACTGTTTAGCAGAGCTGTTAGGAGCAATTTTTAGCTTTTTTGTAACAATAAATGACATTAAACACACCCAGTTGTCAGATTGCCATTCTGTGGTGAATATTCTGGCTGTGAGAGTTTTCAAAGCATGAGGGCAGCCATAGGAGCATGTAGATGTAGGCGGTCCTGTCCACCAGAGGAGGTTAGCATCTCTTTTGTGTGTTTGACATAAATCTTTGTGCAACAACAAATGCACCTCTATTCCTGCTGATTTTAAAATGCAAGCTTTGTTCCTTTTTGCCACATCTAAAGCAGATGTATCACATAAGGGGGTGGGAAACGAGAGCAAGAACTCAGACACTATTTTAAGAGTGAATATCTTTTACTCATAAAAGGATCCTAGAATTGTACTGCATTGCTAAGAGAAATATGCTTTGACGTCCTAGTTAGGTTACCAAACTGAGAAATGAGAGATGATTATGAACTTCTTTATGACACTATTGAAGAACTCAATAGTTTAATATATTTTCACTACTGAGTTAAGTTTTATTCATATTCTTAAGCTTATGCCTTTGCCTAATTAAATTCACGCTCTTGGTGAGAACATTTTATCATTTCTCTGTGGTACGTATTTTTCCATTTGTACACAAATGGAGTAATAAATGTAGACACATGATTCCAGCCAAAATACTAGAAAGAACATATACTAGATATGATCAGTGTTGCATGAATAAATGCTACAGCATAATACATTATTTTATCTTAGGTTTTGGAGTTGTTTTATGTGTCATTTTGTTTCTTCTACTTTAATCTTGAAGATGATCTCATTACACAATTGTGTCCATGGTGAATGGAAACAATTTCACATGCTTTTCCCAAATTGTAAGGTTTCAAATTATCTTTTCTCTTTAAGGCTGTTCACATTTCCAGAGGGATGGTAAACAGTTAAAAACAGTAGCTGACTCCTATTGTTGTTTTGGTCTTGGCTTTGGTCGATGTGATTCAGGTGTCTAATTGTTTCAGGTTTCTGTAGAAATGGCTTTGGGGCTCAGATGAGTGTCTCCTCATTACAGAGTTTTTCTCACTCTTAGAAGAAAAGTTTTTACTTACCTTGAGTTAAAAAAAATTAAAAATGCATCTCTCCTTTGTAATTATTTTGTGTACGAAATTAAATTATTAGTGCAATCAATAATCATTATGAAGTTCTCTTTAGAGTCTACTTTGCATCCTTTAAGCAAATTAAGCAGCATACCTTAAAACTCTGCTTTGTCTTCTAGTACAATAAGAATGATAATTTATGAGAAATTTTTGAAGTTATTAAGTTCTATACAAAATTAATAATTTTAAGGTAAAAGATTTTTTGGAGAAAGATATTTTATGTGATTTGTGTGTGTTTCTCTCTTTGGTGTGTGTGTGTGTGTGTGTGTGTGTATCTTTATGTGTAATTACTTAAACTTTCAAGGAATGGTTACAGTCACAGGCCTTACAGAAAATCAAATGTGCAAAACTGTTTACTTCACTGTAAGTATTTTAAGTACGACTATTATAATTAGTGTTTAAGATGAATTTTTCTAGAAAGTTATCCATTTTATCTCATCTCTAACCTATAAAGACATAAATATTTATATAACTTTTATTGGAATAAGCATTATTTTTATCTATTGCAAAATTATTCACATTTTATTATTCAGACATTTTACAACTTTAGACTATGAGTATTTTATTAATGTTATTCTCAATTTTAATTATATGTACTCCAAAATAGGTATTTGTTTTCTAGTTTTTAAGCTTTTGCTTTGGTCCATAAATCACCTATTTTAGTACTTACCTATTTATTGTGTGTGTGTATATATATATATATATATAATATATAGTTATATATATAGTTTTATATATATAGTTATATATATAGTTATATAGGTACACATATAAACAGGCTTTTATAGGTTTGTTGGAAACAATCTCCAACTCTTATTACAATGTGTCAGATACATTTTAAAAATAGGACTGCTGTGTGCCTGTGGTCTTAATAAATGCCAAATACTTTACAGTAACAATATAAGTAATTCAAAAATTATCTCATCATTCTATATTTGGATGAGGCAGTTTGTCTTAAATCATTTTGACAAGGGTTCGAAAATCTGCCTGGACTAGTTGCTGAAGTCATGTGATTGTTTCTGACTATCAAGTTCCCTCCTCATTAATGATCATCATGTCAGCCTTCTCATTTTATCTCTTATGTATATCCATATTTATATCTTGCTTGGCTATCCAAGTTCAGTTTACTATAGTCAATTAGCTACGAGATTGTAATATATTACATAAAACATTCTAAAAAGAAAGGACTTATACGTTTTCAATTATATACTATTTTTGGTGTCATAAAGAACTATTGCACCACCACACTGCCTTTGATGTGAGAAGTGCATGCCTCAGCCCTTTGACAACACAGCTAGGATATGTGTTCTAACCACCCACGGACACTTAAGAGTTCTAAGTATTTTCAGATTGTTGAGAAATCACATTGCCTCTGTCTAGAGCTCAATACTATTTGGATCATACAGCAGGGGGGTCTTTGAATAATCTCTCATGATAATATTGGGTTTATGTTACATCATTGCTGGGAAAATAAGAGGATACCCACATGTTTATAAAGGAAAATAATAAGTGAATCCTGAGATTAGTGTGGCTTTTACATTTTTTGATTTTCCCTCTGCTGATTTTTATCTGAATCCTCTCACTACTGAAAATACTACCAAAATGATGTTACAACTTCCATGGGATCTGGAGATGTCTGTAATAACTCATTATGGTTTTGTTCTTCTCAGTTTGTGACACAATGTATGATGTGCTTTAATATGAATTTTTATTCATGTATCCTATTAACATCTTTCTTTTACATATACTGTCTTTATTATTATTAGAATAGGAAAATCAGCATTCTTTAGACTTGCCTTGCTTTTTTTGATGTTTTTATTCCTTCATTAATCTTTATTTAAAATTTATATCCCTTTTGTAGCTTTCAAATATTTATGATAATTCTTTTGTTTTTAAATTTTTTCATATAATTTTAAACTTGCTAATAAAATAACATACACAATGGATTGCTGGTTTTATGTGTCAACCTGAGACAAATTATAGTTACAAGAGAGAAAGGAGCTTCAGCTGAGGAAATGCCTCCATGAGATCCTGCTCCATGAGTCATTTTCTCAAATAATGATCAAAAGGGCAAGGCCCAGCCTATTGTGAGTGGTGCCATCCCTGGGCTGGAGGCACTGGGTTCTATAGGAAAGCATGCTGAGCAAACCATACAAAGCAAGGCAGAAAGCAGCAACACACATGGCATCTGCATCAGCTCCTTCTTCCAGGTTCCTAATCTGCTTGAGTTCTTGTCCAGATTCTGTTGTTGATGAACATCGATGTGGAAGTGTAAGCAAAACAAACAAATAAACCCTTTCCTCCCCAAGTTACTTTTGGCCAGGGTGTTTCTTTACAGCAATAGAAACTCTAACTAAAACACACACACACACACACACACACACACACACATACACACAGAGAGAGAGACACACATGTATAACCCACAGTCTGCTCTGCCAGTTTATTGTTTTTCACAGAAGCTGAGCAGTTGAAAATAGAATTATCTATTCTTATCTTGTGTTGGTATTCCTAAGGTATCCTTATTTGGTATCCTGGTTAAAGTTACTATTTCTGTGATAAAACATCATGACCAAGCATCTTGAAAAGGAAAGGGTTTATTTGGCTTACACTTCCATGCACTTATTACTGTTCATCATGGAATGAACTCTCAGTACAGACACTTAAACAGGGCAGGAAACAGGAGGCAGGGGCTTTTTACACAGAGGCCATGGAGGACTGCAGTTCATTCATTGTCTTGTTCCTTATGGCTTACTTGACCTACCTTCTTTTAGAACCCAAAATCACACGCCCAAGGTTGTCCCCACTTGCAATGAGCTTGGCCTTTCCCTATCAAACATTAACGAAAAGAATGCCCAACAGGTTTGTCCACATCCCAGTCTTATGAAGGCATTTTCTTCATTGGGGTACCCACTTCTCTAGGGACTCTTGTTAGTGTCAAATTGACAGAAAATGTGCCAGCATGACTGGCCCTTGGCAGCATGGCAAACATACCCACTACTATAAAATTACAACTCTTACTTTCTTGTATATTTCAATAAATCACATTAAGCAAGAATGGTTCCCGTAGACTCATATATTTGAATGCAAGTCATCATGAAGTTACACTATTAAAAAGAAAAAAGGTTGTGTGATATGGTCTTGTTGGAGTAGGCCTTATTGAGAAAGTCTGTCACTTGGGAAGAGCTTTGAAGTTTCCAAAGTAGAAAAGGAAAGCCTCAGCAACAGAAAACAGATATGATGTAAATGAACCAGTGGGCGAAGTTTCAGCCTCTGCAATCAACAGAACTTGCCAGCTTCCCAACACCATTCTGGCTTTTATGAAGTAATACACGGGAGAGGTGTTGTGAAATCTACTTCTGCTAACATAGTTCTCAGGTATCCCATTGTCTCCATCTTAGAGTACTGGGATTACATGTGGCCACCATGTTTGGAATGGAATTACATGGATACTGGGGTTCAAACTTCAGTGCTGAAACTTAATGACCAGCAAACATTCCACTGAGTAATCAATCCTTCCAGTCCTTTGGATTAGATGTCATAAAAGTGAAGCACATACTTTGAATACTTAGTATTTCATGTTATTTTGAAGTGTGTATGTATGTCTTGATCCTTTCTTCATACTTTCTTCTTCCTCAGTCTTACTGTGTGAATAGGAATGAGCTGAACGATCCACTGGACTACTTTTATAATTTAAGCCCTGTTAAAACATACTGTTTTCTATTGATATCTCATTCTTGTGTAAGAAAGAATAATAAACAATATATTTGAGGTATAAAAGTCTATGCATTTCTTATCTAAGTTTATTGAAATATAGTTTAAGGCACAAGATTTCAGAAAAAAATAAGTTTAAATAGAAAGAAATAAATGAACACATTCACTTATTATTCAAAATATCTTTATTAACAGGAGAACACTTGTAAGTAGATTTACCAAGGACAAATAATGGCTAGAAAGTGGATATGAGAAGTTTGAAGTTCAGTTGACTAACATAATTAAATGGACTATAAAAGAAACAGTTAGTTAATAAAAGAGACAGTTTCTAAGTTCCTACAAAAAATGTAGATACTGAATTGAAAGCTAGTTCACCATAACTGAAAATATTATTTGATATATGTGCTAATAATAACATAAATACACATAGTATCTTATAACCACTACAGATTATTAACATATGTTGTGATTTAGACCTAAAACACACAGTGCATGTAAGTCATCTTTATATCTGGATAATAGCTTACATTTTTCAGACAATGGGTCCAATAGTGAAATCACTATCTCTTTTCTACTATCAATTCTGGACTTTTAAGTAAGAAATGGAATTGAGTATACAGTATTGTATTATATCTGTTGTATGTGTTTTCATCCAACTAAAATATCTCACTGCGCAGACCTAAGACCATTTCTATTAACAAGCTAGTTTTTCATATGTGATGAATTTTCCATTAAATAGTTTTGATAAAAATAATTGTGATATTTCTGTAAGTTATTTGATTTAGCAAATAAAATCAAAGAAAAGTAATACAATATTCCATTGTCATGAAATATTAAAAATAACTAGTTCTTGAATAATAATTTGACTTAGGTATTTAAAAATATAGAAAATAGTAACTCAATGAATGTAAGGGATTTAATCATTAAACAGAACTTTAAATATAAAACATGATTAATTGTTAAAAATACTTTATTAAAATTAATAAAGTATTATTGATTTGAAAAACTGATAAGTGAGCAAAATAATGAAAGTATTAGTTACTCACAAAGTCTCTCAAATTATTCATGTTTTGGCGAAATAAGAATAATTAAATGGTTATTTATTGTAATTTTGCAAACCTTGCATATGAACTAATTGTTTGATTTTTATTCTCATGGTTACATTGTAGTACCCAAGTTATGTACCAGGCAGAAAATGAGAAAGTGAGCATTGAAGAAATGGGATTTCATTGATGAATTATAATAAGTAATTTTATATTTAAATGAATTATTGTTTTAAATATAGATCATTTAAAAGTATCAAGTAATAAATTAGTCATGAAAACCTACACAGTACTTCTTTTCCTATAATAAACTTTTTTATTTTAAGTAGTACTATTACAGTGGCTACACATAATGCATAGAACATAAATACAAAATCAATCAAGTAACCACATGTTTACGTAGTGATATTTGTTGTAGTTCATTTGTTATTTTGTTTGGGCTTTGAAAGCTTTTATGAGAAAGTATACCTATAAAAATGGTTCTGAAAGTTCCTCATATTTTAGGTAAAAGTAGTCTTTTCCATGTCTGTAAATAAAAGGAGCATAAAAATTATTTATATACAAAACATTTACACAACTTATTTTCATTACCAAATATTAATTCAGTGATACTAAACATTTATTCGAAATAATGACAGAAATATTCAAGAAATTTTACTTTTAATAAGATTATTTCATTTGAAATATCAAGTTTTAGAATTTCAATGTTAGCCTTCTTAATAAAATAGCCTTCAAAATACAATTAAAATAATATATGAAATATTTCATATTAAGATGAAGATTTTGTAACTCTTATAGCTAATGTTTAAAAAATACAATGAAAAGCAGAAATCAAATAATTTGTACTTAAAGAAAGCTAACAAATGTTAGAAATTATGATAAAAAGGGTAACATTTTGAATATTGCAAAAATTTTATATTTCAAACATTTTACAATCCAAACACTGCATTAATTTAAACTAGTACTGTTATTGGTCTCTTCAATTGTCAATATTATTATCTTTACATTTTAAATAGATGAAAGCACTCAATGTAAATTCTATCAAAGTCACAATACTGAAATTGAGTGAACAAATTAATTGTCATTTTATAAAACTGATATTAAGTAAAATATATGACTAAGGTATTTAAAATAAATATACTATGAAAAGTTTTAAATAATAGCGCATTGGTAATGTAGAAATAAATTGTCTCTAAAAATTATGAGTTGCCTTCAGTTGGAACTAAAATAGTCATAGGCAGAGGGAGGAAAAAAGTGGATAGGAGGGGAAGGGGGGAAGGTATGGGGACAGGTGTGGGGAGAGAAAGGAGAGAGACCCAGAGGGCCAGATGAGGGAGAACTTGAAGAAGTGTAGAGTCTAGAGATGGGGAGGCTCCCAGGAGTCAATCTTAGTAGAGATACGTAGCAGTGAGGACATGGAACCTGAGGAGGTTACCCTTGTAGCCACGCAGGACACATCAACCCACAAAAAATGAAAAATAAAATTAAAAAATTCGTCCCAAAATTTGTCCTATCTAAAAGAAATGCAAACACAAAAGTGGAGCAGAGACTGAAGGAATGACCCACCACCAACCGACCCAAATTGAAAAGCACCCTATGGAAATCACCAATCCTTGGCATTATTAATGATACTGTTATGCTTGCAGACGGGAGCTTTATATAACTGTCCTCTGAGAGACTCTACCCAGAAGCTGACTGAGACAGACATATATACCCACAGCCAAAGGGTTATGGAAAGAGTAAAAGCCCTCGAGGGAATCGGAACCCCACAGGATAACCAACAGAGGCAACTAACTTGGACTTCTGGCAGCTCTCAGAAACCGAGGCACCAATCAAAAACACATACACTTCATGAGATCGGATTTTAGATCAGCTTCCTGATTTTCAGTTGTGTTGGTGTATCCAGGTCTTGCTGTTGTGCGAGAACTGGGTTCTGATGATGCTGAAGTAAATTATGACTGCCTCTGAAAACCCCAACAAGCAGCTAAAAGAGTCAGATGCAGATACTTACACACAACCAATGATCAGAAGCTGCTGATCTCTGTGGCTGAATTAGGAAAAAACTGGAAGAAGCTACGGAAGAACCTGTAGGAGGACCAGCAATCTCAACTAACCTGGACTCCCAGATTCTCTCAAACACTCAGCCACCATCCAGGCAGCATACACCAGCTGATATGAGGTTGCAAGGTCTGGACTCAGTCAGAGAAGATGCACCTAATCCTTGAGAGACTTGAGGCCCCAGGGACTAGAGAGGTCTTATGGTGTGAGAGTGGGGGGATGACATCCTCTTAGAGACAAGACGTGGAGGGAAGGTATGGGATGTTAAACAGTCTGAGGGTAGACCAGGATGGGGATAAAGTCTGGACTGCAGAAAAAATGTCTAAAGAATAAATTAAGAAAAAACTGAAAAAAACAGAAAGAAAGAAAGAAAGAAAGAAAGAAAGAAAGAAAGAAAGAAAGAAAGAAAGAAAGAAAGAAAGAAAGATCTTTCACTTGCTTGGTTAGATTCACACCAAGATATTTTTATACTATTTGTGACTATTGTGAATGGTGTCGTTTCCATAATTTCTTTCTCAGCCAGTTTATCCTTTGTGTAGAGGAATGCTACTGATTTGTTTGAGTTAATTTTATACAGAGCCACTTTGCTAAAGTTGTTTATCAGGTTTAGGAGCTCTCTGGTGGAAGTTTTGGGGTCACTTAAGTATACTAACATGTCATCTGCAAATAGTGAAACTTTGACTTCTTCCTTTCCAATTTGTATCCCTTTGATCTCCTTCTGTTGCCTAATTGCTCTGGCTAGGACTTCCAGAACTATATTGAACAGGTAGGGGGAGAGTGGGCAGCCTTGTCTAGTCCCTGATTTTAATGGGATTGCTTCAAGTTTCTCTCCATTTAGTTTGATGTTGGCTATTGGCTTGCTGTATATTGCTTTTACTATGTTTAGGTATGGACCTTGAATTCCTGATCTTTCCAAGACTTTTATCATGAAGGGGTGTTGAATTTTGTCAAATGCTTTCTCAGTGTCAAGAGATATGGTCATGTGGTTTTTTTCTTTGAGTTTATTTATGTAGTGGATTATGTTGATGGATTTCCGTATATTGAACCAACCCTGCATTCCTGGGATAAAGCCTACTTGATCATGGTGGATAAGTGTTTTGATGTGTTCTTGGATTCGGTTCGAGAGAATTTTATTCAGTATTTTTGCATCGATATTCATAAGGGAGATTGGTCTGAAGTTCTCTTTTCTTGTTGGGTCTTTGTGTGGTTTAGGTATAAGCGTAATTGTGGCTTCATAGAATGAATTAGGTAGTGTTCCTTCCGTTTATTTTGTGGAATAGTTTGAAGAGAATTGGTATTAGATCTTCCTTGAAGGTTTGATAGAATTGTGCACTAAAAGACCTGTATGACAAGAACTTCAACACCCTGAAGAAAGAAATCGAAGGAGATCTCAGAAGATAGAAAGATCTCCCATGCTCATGGATCGGAAGGATTAATATAGTAAAAACGGCTATCTTGCCGAAAGCAATCTACAGATTTAATGCAATCCCTATCAAAATTCCCACTCAATTCTTTACAGAGATAGAAAGAGCAATCTTAAAATTCATTTGGAATAATAAAAAACCCAGGATAGCAAAAACTACACTCAACAATAAAAGAACTTCTGGGGGAATCACCATCCCCGACTTCAAGCTGTACTACAAAGCAATAGTCATAAAAACGGCATGGTGTTGGAACAGAGACAGTCAGGAGGATCAATGGAATAGAATAGAAGACCCAGAAATGAACCCCCATACCTATGGTCACTTGATCTTCGACAAAGGAGCTCAAACTATCCAGTGGAAAAAAGACAGCATTTTCAGCAAACGGTGCTGATCCAACTGGAGGTCAACTTGTAGAAGAATGCAAATTGATCCATACTTATCTCCTTGTACAAAGCTCAATTCCAAGTGGATCAAGGACCTCCACATAAAACCAGCTACACTGAAACTAATAGAAGAGAAAATAGGGAAAAGCCTTGATCATATGGGCACAGGGGAAAAGTTCCTGAACAGAACACCAATGGCGCATGCTCTAAGATCAAGAATTGACAAATGGGATCTCATAAAACTGCAAAGCTTCTGTAAAGCAAAGGATAAGGTCAACAGGACAAAGCGGGAACCAACAGACTGGGAAAAGATCTTCACCAACCTTACATCTGATAGAGGGCTAATATCCAAGGTATACAAAGAACTGAAGAAACTAGATTCCAGACCATCAAATAACCCTATTAAAAAATGGGGTAGAGAGTTGAACAAAGAACTCTCAACTGAGGAAACTCGAATGATTGAGAAACATCTAAAGAAGTACTCAGCATCCCTAGTCATCAGGGAAATGCAAATGAAAACAACACTGAGATTCCACCTCACACCAGTCAGATTGGCTAAGATCCAAAACACAGGTGACAACAGATGTTGGCGAGGATGTGGAGAAAGAGGAACACTCCTCCATTGTTGGTGGGATTGCAAGCTGGTACAACCACTATGGAAAGCAGTCTGGCGATACCTCAGAAAATTGAACATGGTGTTACCTGAGGACCCAGCTATACCCCTCCTGGGTATATACCCAGAAGATATTTCAACATGCAACAGGGCCACATGCTCCACTATGTTTATAGCGGCCTTATTTATAATAGCCAGAAGCTGGAAAGAACCCAGATGTCCTTCAACAGACGAATGGATACAGAAAATGTGGTACATTTACACAGTGGAGTACTACTCAGCTATTAAAAATAATGAGCTCATGAAATTCTTAGACAAATGGATGGAGCTAGAAAATATCATCCTGAGTGAGATGACCCAATCACAAAAGAACACACATGGTATGCACTCACTGATAAGCGGATATTAGCCCCAAAACACACAATACCTAAGATGCAACGCATAAACCTCATGAAACTCAAGAAGAAGGAGGAAGACCAAAGTGAGGGTGCTTTTGTCCTTTTTAGAATGAGTATCAAAAGATTCAACCAGAGCTCCCAGAATCTAAACCTCCAGCCTGAGAACAGACAGGGGCAAGCTGTCCTCTGAGAGGCTCTAACAAGCAGATGACTCGGACAGATACAGACATCCAGAACCAAACAGTGGATGGAGCTTGAGGACTCTTATAGAAGAATAGGTGGAAGGATTGTGGGCCCTAAGGAGATAGGAACTGCACAGGAAGATCAACAGAGTAAACGAACCTGAACCCTTGGAGCTCTCAGAGACTGAATCACCAAACGTGGAGCATACCTAGTCTTCAAAGATCTACCTCCATGGGCTGAACCTAGGCCTCCCTGCACATATGTTGTAAATGTGCAGCTTGGTTTTCATGTAGGTCTCAAACATCTGGAGTGGGGGCTATCCCAAAACATGCAGCCTGTATATGGAGTATGGTCTTCTAAAAAAAAAAAAAAAAAAAAAAAAAAAAAAAAAAAAAAAAAAAAACAGTTATTCAGTTATTCATGGAATATTATTTTTTTATATCTCTTGTATTCAGTTTGCAACTACTTCATTGAGAATTTTTGTATGTATACTCATGAGGGATACTGGACTATAATTTATATATTTTTGTTGGGTTTACACTTGATTTCACTATTTCTATACTATTTGCTTGGTGAAGGAAAAAAAAGAAAGAAAAGAAAGAAAGAAAGAAAAGAAAGAAAGAAAGAAAGAAAGAAAGAAAGAAAGAAAGAAAAGAAAGTAAAATAGAAAACCAAAACTGAGGCAATCCTGAGAATGAAATATTTAGGAATTCCAGGAGAGAGCTCAGAGGCACACTTCACCACACAATGCAACAGATGGAAGAGAGAAGAACGGTAACTGTAATAAGAATAAAGGAAAAAAAGAAGAAACCTGGGTCAAAGACACGGGCAAATATAATCAACAAAAACAGAGAATAAGATGTCCCAAACCTATAAATGCCTATAAAGGACAAAAAGAATATAAAACACCAGAAAAGAAGGTCCCCTGGGGTGGGGGAAGAAACAGTTGGAATGAACACATAAGCACCAGATATGCAGCTCAATCTGCATATTGACCTCCCAGCAACTGGAGCAGAGCCTCGTCCTAATGCTGTAGCATGATTGGATATCAGTTCCTCCAAAGGGCTGCCTTGCCTGCTGGCCTCAGTGGGAGAGGGTGTGCCTAATCTAGCAGAGACTTGATGTACTAAGGTTGGGGATACCCAGAATGAGCCCATGCTCTCCGTGCAGAAAGGGAGAGGGAAGAGGAAGGGTTTCAGTGAGGGAAGGACTAAGAGGAGGGGCAGTTCTTGGGATGTTAATTATTAATTAATTAATTAAAAATGGGAAAGTGATAAAAATAATTTAATAACCGTGATGTAAAACCATATTATTGTTGTTTAACTTATTTTCAAAACGTTTCACTTCATGTTCATTCCTTCCATGAAATTATTTGCAGTGATGTGCAAATATTTACATTCATTTCAACTACCTACTTAAGGAAAAATCTCAGTTTTTAATTATTTGACTATTAATTATATGTAAGAAGAAAAAACAAAATCTTAATATCAATAGCTTTGTTTTCACTGTTAATTACCTTATAACCTTTATTTTTTTCTTTTTTATTTTATTATTCTGTAACTTTGCTAGGTAATTTTAATCAAAATTTTAGTATGTAACAGCAATTACTTCTACTAATAAAAGTACCACAAATTTATAATCAGTTAGAAATCTTATGTGACCAATTAGATAATCATTTTCTATATATAACTAATTTCTCTTTGTCTGAAGTACCTTGATTGTTCCTGCCTTTCAAATTGAATTATTTTTACGCAACGGAAAGTGCAAAAGTGAATATTAGCATATAATTTAACACTACTCTAGTTTTACTTTTTAAAAATTGGGCACACAAACACAAATTCACACACATATGCTTTATAATTCATGCAAAATAACAAAAATCAAATTTGCATAGAATTCTTCTAGAGACATTAAATAGGATTAAAGGAGTTTTCTGTGTGCTTGTGTTTCCTCTCAGGAATTATAATTGTATAAGACAGTCTCTCTGAATATTTAGTTTTCAAACCCCTACAATGATACAAATATAACTTTTAAGTTCTCAAGTTCAATGATCACTTTGCTTTATGTAATTTGGTAACTAACTGCTAAACTATAAAACAAAACAAAACAAAAAATAAACCAAAACCAACAACAACAAATGAACAAATGAAAATGATGCTTTTGTCAGTAATTTTTTTTCTGATTCAACTTCCTAAGAGACAGATAGCATGTGACAATATCTTAGCTGGGAATAATTCCTTTTGTAGATTCAAATCTATAATTATACCGATGACATGTCTGTGGGTCTATGCCAGAGTATATGTCATATTGAAAGCATTCATTTTTTTTTTCCTGAATTTGCTTAATGCTTTCTGGTACAGGTGCATTGTCAACAGATTTTACTTTTAAATTTCAAAGACTCAATTTGTTTTTACATTTTTCATGTTTAAATTATAAAAAGTATTACAAATTTTTTCTATTACAATAAAATATTCTGAATTTTCTATTCTTAAATCATCCAAAAATATAAGGAACACCAAGAAGTCTCAATAGGCTTAATAATCTGTCTATAGCTATCAAATAATATTACTGATTTCAGACTTTTGAATTGGAAACCTCACTTAATAATGTATTTATATTATGGTCAAATATATAATTTATGAATAAATGGAATTATGCTTAATTGAATACACTCATATAGGAATGCAGAAATTTTTATAATAATTAAAATATACTTATCCTTAATATTTAAATACCATTTGCAGGGAGAGTTATTCCATTAATTGAAATAGGTTTTTCTCCCTTTAGCATTGTTTGATATTAAGAATATTTTGTATCATATAAAACCTAAAATGTTGTAGTAAATATCCACTTAATGCAAATATTCAAAATAATCAAATATTAAACAATTATAATATCCCCTAATTTACTTGGCAAGGACTAATCTTCAAACACTTAAACTCAAATAGATGCAATGCCTTACAGTTAAATTATTAAACAACTTAGAATTAATCAAGTGTGTTTGTTCATGCTTTGAAGCTAATCACAATAAATTTCTTGTAATAATCAACAGCATGATCTTGGAAGACAGCAGTGATCAGATCTCACTAGTCCTCATTATCCTTCTAGTTTTTTAAATTGTGGTTATTATTTTTTTGGTAAATGGGTATTCTGAACTTCTGAGTTCCACACAAAAGTTAACAGGTAAAATCTGTTGGTGCATGAAAAATCTGTACACTAACAAATAAAGCGCTTGGACTGCAGTGTCTCTGAGACAGGAAGTAGCATCCTATATCCCATCTGAGTACTAAAGCTAATGGACGGTGAAATTTGTTTCTTTAAATAATTTTTAGTGAACTGATTGTCCTCATCTATTTTATCTTCCAGATTCTAACTTTTACTTCTTACTCTGGTGTGTTTACACAATTCTATTAATCAGTTTATTGCTCCATCACATAGTGGTTAATACTGAAAGAAATTGGAAAATGGAACTGAAAAGTCTGTGTCTCTATACAATGCAGTCCCACTGATTTTAACCGGTCCTTAACTGCATCAAAAATAAGTGATCGTTCCTGATTTAAAGGTACAATAGTTTACGTTTTATTCTGACAAAGTACATTTACAAAAACAAAAAACAAATAAAACAAACAACAACAAAATCCCCTTCAACAACCATAACTAAACAAAAGGGAAATAAGTTAACTTTGAATTTTACTGGTCCTTCAAGACAAGAAAATATGTTGGACAGTGAATGTCTGAAAAAAAAAAAATCCTACAATCATTCCTCATGAAGAAGATTTGAACACCACTCATTTTAATTATAACAGGCTTTGTTTATTTTCCTGGAATTGGGCTTATAAACCACTGTAAGAGAGACACAAGGACACAGTGCCAACTTCAGTGTCTGTGAAGAAGTTTAATCACAATGAAATACAGTGCTTAATCAATTAACACCCTGTTTTTTGGTAACTACAAGAAAGAAAATATTGTTCCAAAACAGGTCATATCACTTAGGTTCACGTGTTTGAACTTCCTCTTGGAAGTAAGCTTAATCATCATTAATAAATTGAGACAGTACAGAGTTATATTTTAAAGCCATTTTCCCTCATCAGCCTTATAACCCAACTTTTAAAAATCTAAAGGAATTTTTACCAAATCATGACAGTCCCTTCTCAGTCTGGTAGTTCTTTCAGTTTCAAGGGCACCAGACAGAAAGAAAATCTTCAATCCATTCTGGGCCGATTGCCATGTTCTGATCAGTGTATTATCAAGTTTTAATGGCTAGACTGTTAACTATCATTAGAAACCGCGCCCCCCAAAAAACAAACTCTTCAGACCAAAACTGCTGTAATTATTATTCAGTTTCTGCCATAATGCAATGATTATATCTTTGTAGAATTTATTTATATGATTAAGCTTGGTATTCTTTTGTTCATTTGGCATATGACACCAGAGTGGTCCTTCATGAGCAAACTTTTCAGAGAAAGCAAGGGGGGATGCTCTTAGTACTTCATTTTATATCATTTTCCACACCATTCTTTCTCCATTACTATAACTATGTGTAGAGCAGAGATAACTCCAGTCAGTCTAACTTCATTGCTTTATCTTTTCCTCTAGAACACCACATGTTACCCTTTAATCTTATATTCCACATAATTACCAAAACTTAGAGTAGAAAAAGACTTTTAATTGTATTTGTTGCCAAGTTCTCTAGCCTACTGAATCTTGTTTATCTTTTAAAGTTTACTTTGTTCTGATTAGTTTGATCCTGAATAAATACAAGGGCAGATGATCCAAGAGCATCTTGGAGTCAAAACCTCCAAAAGAAATCTCTGGAGTCTTTCTTTAAGTCGCAGTCTCCAGGATGTAAAGAAGGCATTCAAGTAGTGCCATATAAGAATATCTCCTTAAAAGGCAGCCAGATAGTATGGTCAGGGCTTTCCTGAGGAAGCTTAGAAACAGTACTCCTAGGAGAAGGCATCGATTAGAAGAAATTTTTAATCAATCCAATATTTCCGTGTTGTACATATTAAAAGCCCCATAAACAAAACATATGGAGATCAAGACCAAAAGAGAAAAAAGAAGTATAGCAAGTGCATCATGTGACTCGGCTTTGCTGAAACTTTGTCAAGCAGCTGTGCTGGCTTTATGACTTTTGTTGTTCCCTTTAGATATGGCTGTGCCATGTTTCTTTGTGCTCTCATACATTTGTTTCTCTTCGTTTCTATTGTCCTGTCTATTTCTTAGGAGAGTATATAGGCTCTGTGTTGCCTTATAGGAAATTCCTCTGATATTGTAATGGGTCTGGACATTGGTGGTTCTGAATAAAATGTGTTCCTATCTTTGCAGGTGTGATATTTAATAACAGAAATAAAGGAAGCATCGGTGGATCTGCAGGACGAAGAGCAGGGTACCTCACAAAGAATTGCTTAGTCCCCTGGGAATGTAGACAAAGAATTAGAAGTCATACCTGGTAGTCTGATATAGAGCTTGGAATGAGATTGGTAGATGGATTTGAAGAAGAAAGAGAAAAAGAAAAACATATTCCCATTTATACTAAATGCTTCCCTGGTAGGAGTGTCCCTTGGGTTCCCAGGGAATGAATGCTGAAGTTGAGGATGGAGTAAAGAAATGAATTGGGTGAAGAAAGTGTGAATATGAAGATATGTATGATTCACTGGAGTCAGGGCACAGTCCATGGTCTGCAGCCAAGTTGGGAATTAGGCTGAGGGGTTAGATTCAGAGGAGAGGAAGGAGATGTAAAGTTAACTTATCTGCCTCGGTGGACAATACATTCTGAACAATTGATTGGGATCAAAATGAAGTTACTCATATCTTCTCAAAGGCATACTGTTAACATTGTAAACACCAATATAAACATCGAAAAGTGTAGGAGAAAAATGTAGTAAGAATCATGATTTTCCCATGATTAATGGGAAATAAATAAATGATATGCTTAAGGTCTTTGCAATCATGAACATAATTTTCCATCTCAGAGAGAACACATTATGTTTAGTCTCTGTAAGCTTGAATGAATTTTAGAATATCAATTGCAATTGTTATCAGTAGAATATTGTAACAATGTAATATACAGAAATTCTGTGATGCTATAAACTTCTGATTCAGTAAAATATAGTGAATGGGACTATGTGTTTATGTAAATTTGGCATATAAGATATTTGTTGATTTGTACTTCATTATTCAGCAAATGTAAAAGACTTTTTAAGAGTTTCATCTCTTTCATTATGATTCTATTATTTATCTTACACAGATAATATGCTAGAACTCTGAACTTTGTTTCTGAGAATGTTCTCCTTAGAATATATGTTTCTTGCAACTGAATTACAAAGAATTGTCTCAACGCATGAAGCTTACTGCACAATTAACCTGACACCAAGTACCAGAACCTTGTCAACATTCTTCCTATAGAGCTTTATGAAAATGTTTATCTACTTATATGGTGATATTTGAAATTTATCTATGGCTAAAATGACCTTGATTCCCACTTCATAGATAAACAAAATCCTTGCATTGAGGACGATTAAGAGATAAATTAAGAAGTGAAGAATTAAATTCAAGTGTTAACCCTTAAGATTAGAAATATTCTCTAACCTCCGTAGACAATGTTTTGGAGTCATGTCTGTCTGATAAAGTCCTATGATTGAACGAACATTTGCCCAGTGTGGGGATTAATGGTTTATACAGTATTACTTACCCTTTTTATTTTGTTGTGCTTTCCTGATTTTGTGTTTTCTAGTCTCAATTTTTTATTCACTGAGGTATATTACTTAAATATACCATTAAATAAAATATAGAGATCTCATTTTAACTTTATCCTGCCTGCATGCATGTGCATTATGAGTTTACCTTATTTTCTCCCTAATACACACTTACCAACTTACCCTTCTTCGTAGCAATCCTTTCTCAAATTTCATGTCTTTCACTTCCCCAAACTCAAAATTAAACATATAAAAGAAATCATGACATACTTCTAAATTCTCTGTTTTGTATGTGTTTTAGCTTAAGATTTTTGCAGAATTTAAAATGAATAACACAGTCAGGCCAAACTTGCAGCTAAGATTTTTGATTTGGTATTTTCCTATGTTGGACTGTAAGATCCAAACCAGGGGATGTGATCCCACAGAGACACAAGGATGGGACTCTCTGCAATTTGCATGAAGTATAATGATTCCAGTATACTGGGGTTCTCTCGCATGCAAGCAAGAAGAGAACCCAGGGTTGGAGCTAAGAATAGCTTTTCTACAATTTAGGGGCTAGAATAGAGAAACAGTGACTAGGCACAATATGATTGGCAGAACAGTGTGACTTTTAAACTGATTGGTCTTTGGGGAATGAGGCGGCAAGGACCGCCCTTGTCTGTCTACTTGCTCTGGGTCTTCCTCACCCACAGGTGGGTTCCCTCCTCCATGGTCTGGGGAATGTTAATCATCCTCTCCCTTCCTCCTCTGAATGTTAATCCAGCAAGTGTCCTCTAACTAAGGAATGTGTCCCTCCCTGCATGTGTCCTAGGACAGTGAGATTCTTTTAATCTTAAATTCAAACCGAGCCCCAAAAATCTTACACCTACACAAAGGTAGGGTCTGAAGTTATTCTATTTGGAAACACATTCAATAGGATGTGGCTTCCAAACTCTTCTATTCACTGAAATAGAAAAGTATAAAAAATAAAAATTTACTCTCATAAGTAAGAGGAAAAATTCTCCCATATTAATTGTGTTGCAAAGTTGGTACCAGCATAGTCATACTTATATAATCTGCAAATCACTTTGGGGGCTTTGCTATTCAGATTCTTCAACAGCATGAAGACTAAATTTCTCCAGTGATGTTAGAAGATAAAAGGGGTTTATTTCATTTTTTTGCTAAATTACTAAAAATCAATGTGTGATACCTAATATCTTAGATCAAGTATCTTTCCTATTTGAGGGAAATAAATAAATTCATTTCATATGGGTCATTATGTTTGATTGGACATCATTTCTATATATAAATGGCCTCAACAGGCCTAAGTAACAACTTTCTTTTCCAATGTCAACTATGGCACTCTTTGGTATTTATCCAAAGGGCTCTCAGACCTCATATGCCATAAATCTTCGCATCTGATGTTTTCTAAAATAGCTTTTAACAGTAACTATGTTCTAGAACTGAAGTAGGTGCCAACAGAAGACTAGGTGAAGAAAATGAAGCTTGGTATTTTATAGAACCCTAACAAAGAAAAAAAAATAGGTCATGGTTAGAAAGACAGAGACAACTGGATATTATCATATTAAATCATACAAAGAAGTTTAAATGTAATTTTCAGTATGGAATCTTGATATATGGAGATGCATAGGAGTATATAAACATATATTATACTCATGTATAGGTAAGAGTGTGTAGTAGAGAATATATCAGGCCAATTGCAAGGCATGGGGTGATGTAGCAGGATATTTATTCTCCTACATTGTTTTCGCAGTTGGGCTCAGCAATTAGGAAGTAGGAGAGGAGGCAGAGCTGGGAGAAGAAGAGAGGAAGGGGGAAAAATAGAGTAAGGGAGGAGAAGAAGGAGGCTAGCATGTATGGAGAACCACAGATAGGTCGAAAGCTGTCCTGGGGAGCAACTTCTATCAAAAGGTTAGATATTGAATAACAACTCAAATTGTGTGGGCATCTTATTAATTGAGCATTTCTAAATACATAAATCCTTTAGATCATCATTAAGCTTTAAGAGTCTCATTTCTCCTGGATACTGCTCTGATGGCAGATTTTGTCTGGAGTTCAGCAGAGTTTTGTGGAGGCAGCTTCTCATGGGTCTAGTTGTGGCACACCTGGCCTCCGGCAGCTTCTAGCTGTGGTGTGCATAGCTTCTGGCTGCTTCTAGTTCAGAACATGGCAGCCAGAGCTAAACAGAACTGCCCAGTCTATTAGATAGCCGGCCTTTGCCATTTATTTTTTCTAAATATCTCCCTACAGGGTGACAAGGAGACTTATGAGAGGCAGTCATAGTGAAGAAAAATTCCATCTTATGATCTAGACATGTACAAAGATGTCCCAGAAATGCTAATTACTAAATGTAGTTAATATAATTCTCTCCCAAAACCGAATGTAAAATGAAAACCTCTGGAATTACATTTGAGTATAATAATAAACTAACCTTCTAGCAAAGAAGAATATTATATTAAAAGGTTTCACAGATACATGAATATAATTAGTAGTTTCTGATTGGAAGTGTTATGAATTACAGTATCACTTATTTCCTTATTTTCTGGTTATCTAGAGTTTGTATGTACTCATAGATATGAACCCAATGATGTAATTTATATTATTGAGTACTTGGTAAAGGGAAATTTCCATAAAGAATTTAATAAAAATTTTAATACTTCCAGAAATCGAGTTCACCCAAGATTTAAAACAGAAGGGAACAACATCCTCCAAAATAAATTTGAAGATCCAAGGAAAATAAATCCCTAGGGTTAGTTACCACTTGTGAGAATTAATCAAGAAAAAGTAGAAATGGGTTCTGGGAAGTTCAATTATAGGAACAGACAGCAAGAGGTTTTCAGACAATTTAAAACTAATTTGGTATATTATGGAGACAAAAGGCAGTTGCACAGATAGCATCAGGATCAGCTTGAAACTGAAAGTCGTTGCCTTAGGATAGACACTAACAAATGCCCCTTATGATCAAGGCACCAAAAGAAAGGAAGATGATATTGATAAAGAGAGAGACAAAGCAAATGAAAAAATTATATGCAGCCACACTCACTCTTGACAGCTAATTTTTTAAACTTGGATTTCCTCAGGAAAGAATGATTATCAGAATATTCAATATAACATTTCTTAATTTGTATAAATAAAAGGTCATAAAAAGCAAGATAAAATAACAACAGGAATTGTGGAATATGGTGAAGTGCAGTGATTATTGGACTAAGATGTAGTCTGGAATGACGAAACAAAGAGATGCACAGCAGGACTCACGGCTCTCTCCTTAGTTCACTTATCTGTTATTATTACATCCTCTCTCTCCTATGTTCCTCCTTGTTGCTAAGAAGGTGCTGCGTCTCTACCTGTAAATGGAAGTTCTTTACCAATGTACAGAAAAGTAATGAGTTTGAAAATGTTAGAAGAAATCAAAGAAGCTATATCAAATAAATGTTATAAAATCAGTAGAATTTACAAAAAAGAATGACACATTTATATGCAGTGCTATTTAGTTTCAACACCATATTTTCATTTGAAAATATCAGCTTGTGTCGTAAATGATTTTTTTTAGGTTGGATAATATCTTACTATGCTTAACCACATATAAATTGGTTGAGTATTGATACATTGTATCATATGTACTGCATTAAATTTATTCTCTCTGTAGTGAGTAAAATACTGCATTTATGATCTATTATATCTGGCAATATATATTTTGAAATATGATTTTGTAGATAAAGAAGTATATTAAATATCTAGGAAAATCTCAGACATTTTAGGATTAGTGGAAATGTTTTTCTGGGTTTGAGTGTTAGGAATATTCAAGTCAATGTCTCCACTGTCTTTATTTTTCATGTCCTATAAACGGTGATACACGAACATGTGGACTTCTTGAATAGTTTGTATGTAGTATGTGGACCCATTTTGCTGGAGAACAGAGAGAATACTGTGACCTGAATCATTTTGGGGTTTACAGAGAATGTGTGGTCCCGGCTGAGTGTTTGAAGCTAGAACTTGTATAAGTAGCTGTGTTAGAAGATAGTACAGCCATCAGTGTTGGCCAGAGAAGGAAAGGTGTCTCAGTGCCATCTGGGGCATTTAAATGAAGTCTGATCAGGAATGACCTGGATTCTGGGAATCCCAGCTTTGTCCATTGTTTCAGAAGGCATAAGCTGTCACAAGGCAGACAGACCAGTTTTGAGCAACACTGAGAATTTTTTCACATATTTTTTTCCCGAGGAAAATAATAACTTTTGAAGGTTTTTAAAAATTTATTTATTTATTTATTTATTTATTTATTTATTTATTTATTTATTTAAAACTCCAAATTCTATTCCCCTCCCGGGCCACCCTCCAACTGTTCCACATCCCATACCTCCTCCCCTCACCCCTGTCTCCACAAGGATGTCCCCACCCACTCCCCACAAGACCTCTAAACTCCCTGGGCCTCCAGTCTCTTGAGGGTTAGTGGTGTCTTCTCTGACTGAACCCAGACCGCGTCATCCTCTGCTCTATATAAGTTGGGGGCCTCATATCAGCTAGTATATGCTGCCTGGTTGGTGGTCCAGTGTTTGAAAGATCTCAGGGGTCTTGGTTAATTGAGAATGCTGGTCCTCCTACAGGGTTGCCCTCCTTCTTGGCTTCTTTCAGCATTTCCCTAATTCAAGCACAAGGATCAGCAGCTTCTGTCCATTGATTGGGTGCAAATATCTGCATCTGACTCTTTCAGCTGCTTGTTGGGTCTTCGGGAGGACAGTCATGATAGGTCTCTCTTTGTAAGTGTTCCATAGTCTTAGTAACAGTGTCAGGTCTTAGGATCTCCCTTGAGCTGGATCCCACTTTGGGCCAGTTGCTGGATTTTCAGACTCCTCTCCATTTCCATCCCTGCAGTTCTTTCAGACAGGAACAATTCTGAGTTGGAGTTTTTGACTATGGGATGGCAACCCCCTCACTCACTTGATACCCTTCCTTCCTGTTGGAGGTAGGCGCTATAACTTCGCTCTCCCTACAGTCAGGCATTTCATCTATGGTTCCTCACTTTGAGTCATGAGACTCTCTCAACATCTAGGTCTCTGGTGCATTCTGGAGTGTGTTCACCAAACCTCCTACCTCCTGAGGTTGCCTTTTTCCAATCTTTATGCTGTCCCTCAGGGCTTTAGCCCTTTTCACTCACCCAATACCACATCAGCTTCCCCTCACCCCAGTCTACTTTCCCTCAGTGGTCTTTCCCTCCCTCCCCACTTATGATTGTTTTCTTCTCCCTATCAAGTGGGACTGAGGCATCCTCATTTGGGTCCTTCAGCTGGTTGACTCTTTTGAGTTCTGTGGACTATATCTTGGGTATTCTGTACTTTTGTAATGGCTAATATCCACTTATTAGTGAATACATACCATGAATGTCTTTTTGGGTCTGAGTTATCTCACTCAGGATGATATTTTCTAGTTCCATCAATTTGCCTGCAAAACTCAGGATGTCCTCATTCTTAATAACTGAGTAGTATTCCATTGTGTAGATGAACCACATTTTCTGTATCCATTCTTCTGTTGTGGGACATCTGTATTGTTTCTGGCTATCACAAATAAAGTGGAGACATGTACCCCTGTGACATAGTGGCACATCTTTTCAATATATTCCCAAGAGTGGTATTGCTGGGTCTTCAGGTTCCAATTTTCTCAGAAAATTGGAAATGAAGAAATGGGTCTTCATTTCCACTTTTCTGAGGAACCTCCAGACTGATTTCCAGAGTGGTTGTACCAGTTTGCAATCCCACCAGTAACGGAGGAGTATCAATCTTTCTCCACATCCTCATCAACATGTGCTGTCATGTGAGGTTTTGATCTTAGCCATTCTGACTGCTGTAATATCAGGGTCATTTTGATTTGCATTTTGCTGATCATTAAGGGCTTAGAAGATTTTTTTTTTAGGTGTTTCTCAGCTATTCGAGATTCCTCTGTTGGAAATTCTCAGTTTAGTTCTATGTCCCGTTTTTTGATTTGGTTGTTTAGTGCTTTGGCAGTCAGCTTCTTGAGTTCGTTATATATTTTAGACATTAGCCCTCTATCAGATGTGGGGTGAGTGAAGATTTTTTTCCCTATCTGTAGGTTGTTGATTTGTCTTTTTGGCTATATTTTTTGCCTTACAGAAGATTTTCAATTTCATGAGATCCCATTCATTAATTCTTGATCTTAGAGCATGTGTATTGGAGTTCTGTTTAGGAAATTTCCCCCTATGCCAGTAAGTTCAGGGCTTTTTCCCACCTTCTCTTCTAGTAGATTAAGTGTATTTGGTTTCATCTTGAGGTTCTTGATGCACTTGGACTTGAGCTTTGTTAAAGCTGCCAATTCCTGAACATGGGAGATCTCTTCATTTTCTGAGATCTTCCATTTCTTCATTGAGAGACTTGAAGTTATAGCCGTACAGATCTTTCACTTGTTTGGGTAGAGTTACCCCAAGATATTTTATATTATTTGTGGTTAAGGTTAAGGGAGGTGTTTTCCTAATTTCTATCTCAGCCTGTTTATCATTTGTATAAAGGAAGGCTACTGATTTATTTGAGTTAATTTTATATCTGGCCACTTTGCTGAAGTAGTCTATCAGCTCGAGCATTTCTCTGCCAGAGTTTTTGGGGTTGCTTATAGATACTGTCATATCATATGCAAATAGTGATACCTTTATTTCTTCTTTGCCAATTTGTATTCCCTTGATCTCTTTTTGTTGTCTTATTGTTCTATCTAGCACTTTGAGTACTACATTGAATAGATATGAGAAGAGTGGGCATTCTTGTCTCTATCAACATAGATGGAAAAAACAAAATATTTCAGGACAAAAGCAAATTAAAATGGTATCTATCTACCCATCCAGCCCTACAGAGGATCCTATAAAGAAAATTACAACACAAGTAAGGTACCTACACCAAAAAAAGACAAGATATTAAGCATCACACAACGAAACCAAAAGGAGAGATCCATAAGTACATAAAGCCACCTACGAAAACAAACATATTAGGAAAAAACAGTTATCTCTCTTTAATATCTTTCAATATTAATGGACTCAACTCACCCATAAAAAGACATAAGCTAACAGATATGCAAACCAAGATCCAGTATTTTGCTGTATACAAGAAACATACCTCAATAACAAAGAATGACACTATCTCAGAGTAAAAGGATGGAAAAGGGTATTCCAAGCAAATGGTCCCAGGAAACAAGCTGGAGTTGCAATCCTAATATCCAATAAAATAGTTTCAATCAAAAGTTACCAAGCATGATGAGGAAGGACACTTTGTATTCATCAAAAGAAAAATCTATCAAGGGAAATTCGCAATTTGAACATCTGTGCTCCAAATGCAAGGGCACCCAAATTCATAAAAGAAACTTTTTAAGGCTAAAAACACATATTGAAGCTCATACAGTAGTAGTGGGAAACTTCAACACCCCACTCTCACCAATGGACAGATTGTTGAAACAGAAACTAAACAGAGAAACAGTGAAACTGATAGAGGTTATGAAATAATTTCATTAATCCCCAAGATCACCATGGCCTAAGGCTGGTCTGCAATGACAACAAAAACAACAGAAAGTCCACACATACATATGGAAACTGAACAACTGTCTACTCAATGATAACTTTGTCAGGGACAAAAGAAAGAAATTAAAGGCATCCTGTTATTTAAGAAAAATGTTGACACATCATACCCAAACTTACAAGACATTATGAAAGTGGTACTAAGGTGAAAATTCATAGCACTGAGCACCCTGGAAAAAAAATGAGGAGATCTTACACTAGCACCTTAACAGCAAACCTGAGAGCTGTACAACAAAAGGAAGCAAAGGACGCTAGGAGGAGTAGACTGCTGGAATTAGTCAAACTCAGGGCCAAAACCAACCAAATAGAAACAAAGAGAACAATACAAAGAATCAACAAAACCAAAAGCTGCTTCTTTGAGAGAATCAACAAGCTAGATAAACACCTAGCCAAATTGACAAAATCAGAAATGAAAAGGCAGACATAATAACCTAAATGAGGAAATTCAAAAAATAAACAGATTCTACTACAAAAGCCTGTACTCAACAAGACTAGGTTTTTGAAGTTTTAAAGATATTAAATTATCCATTCTTCATTTGACAAACCTTGTCCACTATTTATTGATTAAATTACATATTATATTACTTAAATTCACAAATTGTCACCATTGTCCTGCTTTTCATTTTAATACCTAATGAAAAGATTTAATAATGACCTTTCCATTATAGTGTATTTATATATATATATAAATATATATATGGAATAATATAATTCCATTATAGTGTATTATATATTTCAACAATATAAATATGGATCTTTGTCTTTTCGAAGGTAATTTTTTTTTATTGGCATATGGCTTCTTCAAAATTTAGGTTAGAATTTTTACATTATAATTAGAGAAAAAAATCTTAGTTAAGTTAATTTTTCTAAAATATTGATTTTCCATCTGATGACCTATTCAAAATACATCTCCAAATTAGCCAAAAAAGATTGGATTTAATCAAAATAGATTTAATTTCTATAATCTTAAGTGTGACAACAATATTTGAAGAAGTTGTTAAGCTTTAATTTAGAAAACAATATTTAGCAAAGTGGGACAGAAGGTTACATTGTGTCTGCTTGCAATTGTACATCACTGGAAATTACTCTGTTAGCACATTTCTCTGGGAACACTTTAGAAAGCCTCTTTGGTTATTTATAGGCAGTGTTTAACAGAATCCTGCTGAGAGAGCAGGAGACATTGCTATTATTTGTATTCTTTCTTGCTACTCATGCTTTCTTGTAATTGCCTTCCATATCTGTTTAAGATTGTTTGTAATAATTGAACATCAAGAGAGACTTTACTGAATCTTTTATAGATTCTCAAGTTTAAATCTGTGTCCCAAACAATAGGTTGAGACACTGAATAAATGAAGCATAAATGACTTTGAAAGTTAAAGAAGTAACCATTTTTTTTATTAAAAAATAAATATGTTCACTCTGGTGGAGAGAGTAGATTATCTCCATTAAAGTTCCTTAGAATTTGTGTAGGAGAACTTTGTCTGCAATGACTGACAAAAATACCATAATCATTTAAATGTATTTCATTTTTAATGGTAAACTTAATAGCTATTAACAGATCAAAATTATAATAAATTCAATTTGTTTTACATTGAACTCATTATGAACAAACTTCTTGATATAACAAGTTATGATAAGAAGAGTATAGTTTGGGCTAAGGATTCAGAAGTAGCAATATATCATGTCAGGGGAGATATTCACTTCTCCCTTTGACTGCAGATGAGTTCACATCATTGTGGAAAGAACATAGATTCAGATGGAAGCAGAGGCCATGCAAACTTTATAATCCATGTATATCAGCCATTTACCTGTAACTGAAACAGACATTTTATAACTCCTGAAATTACCACCATATACCTGGAGCCATCTTTTATGAATGTCTGTCTGTGGGTCATATTTTACATTCAAAACATAACATTTTCCTTCACATCCCTAGATTCAATGGTTTATTATTATTAAAACCTTTACTTTGGGAATGTTTATGTATCTATGAGTCCACAGTCCAAAATTCTAATTTCAATATTCATCCTGAGACTCTTAGCTATGAACTTATATATAATACACACACACACACACACACACACACACATATATATATATATATAATTACTGCTATATTAATAAGTATATATAGTTCTACACACTCTAAACATACAATAGACCACAGTAAATAGTTACTCTCTATGATTGAAAGACAAAAATGTGAGAGAAATTTAAAAAACATTATACAAGTCAAGCTGGAAAAATATTAAATCCTTAAACCCTGAATCTATCATCTAAAATAAAAGATATACTGATTTAACTCAAAAACGTCATTTAGCTTTACTCTGTGTTGTGACTGAATGATGTCTACATAGCCTCTCTCTTCTGGGCTGCTTTTGCTATCTACAACATTCTTTGGAAGACATTCCATGCTCATGACATCATTATACTTTGAAGATATTACTGTGGCTTAGACCTTCCTTTCTCAGAGTTATGGATCACACTTTCTAGGATATAGAGTGAATTGTCCATGCATGATTTTTTTACATTAACGTATTTCTATAAAATCTTGAAGGATGGCTCTTTGATCCCACAATTTTTGCATTCTGCCTGCCATCAATACAAGTATGAGCTCATTCCCAAAGTCTGCTGTAAATCCAAACAGTATTTATGACCATTGGTAGCATGGATGTAGATTTTCTGATGACTGCACTTAAAACAAACAAGCAATAGAAAAATAAAAACAAAATATAATACAACAGAACAACAACAACCTTGCTTAAGTGCTCTTAATTGAACAGAGTGACCTAGTATTTCCTTTTCTCAAAGAAAACATTTTATTTTACGTGAAAGTTTATATCCTGTAGCATATAATGAATGAAACATGGCAAATTACTAAGATATTCTCAAAATTTTTTCCTTATTAAACTCTCAGTATTTGATTTCTCTTTTTAATGTAGCTGTTATTCTAAATCAACAAAGTTCTTGTCCACAATGCAACAGCCTAAATATTATTCGGTCTTGAGTTTCCTGCATTTATTAAATTAGCCTGCCACGTTGGCCCGTTACAGTGTCTCAGGACACGCTAAAAATATAAATGAATTGTTGGCCACAGTAAAATACATGGCCTCTTATCTGATTTCCAGCTGAGTGCTTCCTGTCTGACTCCCTGTGACGCAGTCTTTATTATTTTCATTCCTGTGAGGGTTCTGGTCTATATACTTGAACCAGAATTTCCAATTAAGTTTCCCTTAACACATTCTACAGTTTCTCCAACTGAGTCCCCCCAACTTTTATAAAAACCCTACAAATTTTAATAGTTTTATCAGATAGTCTCAGTAATGATTCCATTTCCTGGCTTTCATCATCTGTCCCTTTTTGTATCACTAAAGCAAACATACATCTAAGAATAACATAGGAAAAAAGTAACTTGGTTTTAATGCTAGTTTAGGAGGAGCCAGTATGTCTTGGAGGGGATCACTTTAGAAAGAGAGACTCATACTATCCTGCACATGAAGAAGAGAGGGAACACGAGGATCCAGAAGTCAGTTATAATGTTCTAATTCCAAATCTCTGCTAAAACAGTGCTTCCAGCTGATAACCAGATATTAAAAACCAGGTACAGAGTACCTCTTACAAGTGAGCCAGAATATGTCATATGTGTTGGAACATAAATGTTTTCAAAGATTTATTGGATTTATGAGCTTTTGATTCAACTTATTAGAAGTCTCTTACAATGAAATATGATATCATTAATAATAAGTAACTAGAAGCAATCCTTAATATATTACAAGTAAAAAATAGAGTATAGAGGCACAATAAATTATGATTGTAGCCATATCAATGAAGCAATACATTAATTTATAAAAAGAGAATCTTCTGCAAAAGGAAGAGTATTTTAAGAAATATATATATATATATATATATATATATATATATACATATACATATATATTTGTAATATTTGTAATATATATATATTACAAAAAATATGATACCTTCTGCCTATATTTATTGAAGTTTCTGACAATGCTTCATGGGAATACTCTTCTCTGTTAGCATTTTGGTTAGCATGAATTTAAACTTAGAACATGTTTCCTGTCTCCTGGCAACTTGCTTTCCCTCTCTTCTTCATGTCCAGAGTAATATGAGCTTTACTTTTCTACGTTGTTCTCCTCCAAGACAGACTGACAACCCTGAAACTAAGATCAAAACCATGTTAGTTTTCCCTATGCTATTCTCAGATGCATGCTAACATTTGGGACGGTGATTCATGTGACATGCTACATTTTATTTGAATATTTTAAGGGTTGTGAGTACTACTATTTTATATGTTTGAGAGAAAAATGTTCAAAATTAAATCTGATATTAATGATTTTAATACACCTAAAAGTTAAGTCAACAATAGATTTTAAAATGATTTGTTAGAGAGATAAAGAAGCACAGCATCATAGAATAATCTGTTCAGCAAGAAAATATACTTCTTCATATGAGAGTATATTCACTTTAAATTAGTCATATTTTTGAGGTAGCTAGGATAGGAGTCTCAAGTCAATTCCCGAGGGTAGGGCACCTTGGCAGGTTTGGGGGGTACATCCTCTTGGAGACAGGGGTAGGAGGAATGGGATAAGGAACTGTGGGAAGGTGGACCTGGAGGGGGGCAACAGCTGAACTATAAAATTAAAGGTAATAAATATAATAAATAAAATAGAGATGTTTCAAAGGAAAAAGATTGGTAAATGCAGGTTATAAAAGTAAGAGAAGGGAAATTTTTCGATGGTGATAAGAAAGGGATTTAGGGTATATGGAAGAATGAGAGCAGCTTCAGATTTCTTTCCTTTATTAATTCTATATTGTGTTAAGATTTCAAAAGTTCATAGTTTAATATTTAGTCACCGAGAGTTATGTTGCCCTTATTCATGTTGTATCAACAAGAGCTTCAATGTTGGGTTTTGGGCCCCAGAAAAAGGGACTAAGGTCCATATTTAACACATATCAAAGTATATCGAAATTCTCCCAGCATCCCTCAATCCTTACCTATTACAGGGTATGGCTGGTATACCCCAACGTCTGTCCAGAACTTTCTAGCACATGTCTGTGCTTCCCCTTCCCCTGAAATTCTTTCCTATAATCCAGAAGTTTTAGAGAGAGAAAGAAAAAGTGGAAATGATAAAGTTATCTTAAATCATCAAATCATAGAAAGTAATAGAAAATAAACAAAGTCATATTTTATTTATCTAGATAAACTAAAAATTTGTATAGTAATGAAAAAATCTTGATGGACGTCTCAGGTTCTACCTTAATGAAAATAATCCCTTGAAAATTAAATGTAATGCATTAACAGGTCAGCGAAAGAGGATCTCAAATTCTGAGCTAGCCTGGGAAGTATAGTGAAACTCTAAAAACTGAAGATGGAAGAGGGAGGGAGAGCAGAGGTTGGAGGAGGGGAGGGGGAAGAGGAGGAGGAGGAAGAAGAGGAGAAAGACTACAGTGATACCCTAAATTATGGGATTTAAAATTAGCTCCAATAAAATTAAGAAGCATCCCTTTTTTGTTTTTTCTGTTAATAGCTTATAAAAACATCCACTGAGATAATTCCATAATAATCACCATTCTTACATCAGTTTATAACTTGAATGTTTCTAACTACAAATTATGGAAAAGCAAACATCTAGACAATTGTATATTATCTTTGAATATATTCAATATTACATATGCATTTTAAAAATTTACATCTGTGCTCATAAGGAAAATTGGCTGATAGCATTCGTAAAAGGTAATCAATAACATGCAGAAGTGTGCAGTGATTTTCATTTTGAATTCTTGCAGAGTTTATGTACCATTAATAATTTTTTATCTTACAGTTAGAATTTGCTGGGGATGATAAGGAACTGTAAGCCTTGTTTGTGAGATATTTTTTAACAAAATTAAATATTCTTGCAGCTATAAGAAATATATATGACTTTATTGGTTTCTCCATAAAATAGCCATATGTACCTTAAACTACACTATTTGTCTGCTGCACATTTTTAAAATATTGTGTTCATGGAATTACATACATAAGAAATATATTTATCTTTAGATAAATCTAGAAGTATATTAATGTCATTGCAATAATTTTATTTAGAAAATAATAGTTTAGAAACAGATATCATAGTGAAAACAGAAAAATTTTGAGGTAATCATTATATAAAAGTGACAAAATATAATCATGGGAAATAATAACAAAACATGTAAAAACATTATCGATTTATGTTTCTAACCTGGAAAATAGAGTCTTTGCTGTTAATCTAATTTGAAATTAACAATGGAGAAAAGGCATGTACTTGGATTTAGAATGATAATGAAACATGTACATTTACATCAGCTGAATCTGAAGGTTAATGGGATTATCAAGTGGAAGTCTTAACACAATAGTTGATTGAATCTCCTTGTAGCTCAACAATCTCACCTAGACAGCATAATTTGAGCCATAATAGAATATTAATATGTTAGAGGTAAGTGATAATTTCTGGCAGAGAGAGAGAGGGGGGAGGGGGGAGGCATCGTTTTCAGAGTTAAGCATCAAAGAATCCCAACATTTGCAGGTTTTGTACCTGAAGGTTGTCTCTAGAACAGCAAAGAAGTAAACACATGGGAGGTGTTTCCTGAGTGAAGAAGGCACTCAGAACATCAAAAAAGAACAAACTGAAGACTGAGGGACAACACAGGAGAGACTGAAAATGAGCACAGACACACAGCACTTTCATCATCACTGTTTGTAAATAAAGAAAAAACTGGGTTAAAACAGTGGCTTCATCGATAGATAAAGTTCTTGTCGCACAAGTAAGAGTTCATATAACCAGAACACCTGTGAAAATGCTGGTTGTATTTGGAGTGTCATAGCTGGGAATTCTATTAGTGATGAGAGAGGCAGATCCATGGAGCTCAGACCTTCCTGAAAAAGTGACGGGGGGGGGGCGGGAGAGAGAGATAGAGAAAGTTAGAGCAAGAGAGAGAGCAAGAGAAGAAAAGAGAGAACCTGTCTTAGGCAAAAGAAAGAAAGAGAGAGAGAAAGACAGAGAGAGAAAGAGAGAGAGAAGGAAGGAAGAAATATTAAGAAATGAAACTGAAGATTGTCTCTGACTTTCACATACATGAGCACATGCACACACACACAAATACACACACACACACACACACACACACACACACACACACACATGCATCCAGACACACATAAACACACTGATTCACATATACACAGAGAAAGTGTCTTTCTTGCTATCAGGAAAAGTGTATGAATAGTAATACTTGTTTCTCAGGAGAACACTGAGCAGTAATCAATTCAAGCAAAACAATATAAATGTGAAAATAAAACCTGAATATATTATCTAGAAAATAATACTAAAGAGGTCTCAGAACAACTCTAAACCTATGGAAAAAAAAAACTTTCTAAAACAAAAAATGTAATATTCAAAACCTACATAAGAAAAAATAGGTAAAAATATTCAAGACTAAAAAAGAAAAGGGAATTATACTCCCTGAAATAGGAAATTAAAAGTTCTATTAAAACATCTTATAATATCTTATGCAAGTGAATTTAATATCTCATTGAGAGAGATAATTTCCTGGGGAAAAATGTAAAATATAGAAATGTATCTCAGGAGAAATCTAACACCTCAATACAACCCAACACTATGAGAATTTGGGGCAATATAAAAATCAGGATTCTCCAGGCCCTAGCCCACAGGGATTCACTCAGATATATTCATAGGTGGGGAGTTTCAGGCTACTTGAGGTAAGATACTTCAAATACACATATTGCACTAAAACTTATCTCCTAACTTCCACACAGGAAAAATTTGCATCTACCACCTCTCATGTTTCACAAACTTTTTAAAGAATTAGCCAACATTGTCAGGACTGGACAGTAGAGAACTGCACTCCAGAGTGTACAGGCAAGTTTGATCTATAACGTAATCACGATAGCTTCTCCCTTTGTCTCCCATCCTCTTTTCTTTTCCCATCTCCTTCTCTCTATCCCGCTTACCACTTCTTACACTTTTTTTTAGTCCAGTACAAAGAAGCATTTTCTAAGAGTAAATATCTCCAGTTTTCATTTACAGTAAACCCTGTGGGATTTAGAAGGTAAGATTATAGTCCCAGGGAAGTATAATGATCAACCCAAAAAAACAAACAAACAAACAAACAAAAAACAGATAGGAGTTGATCTGATGCAACTCACAACAGGGTCTTTATTCTATTCCAGCTAGCTGGGGCCCCTCCAACACTGACGTCAGGCAGGATGGTTTTGGTGGGGGGGAGACCCTAATATCTTTTGGGGTAAGACTTTTTAGTAAGCAGCAAGAAGAGGGTTGAGTGTGTAAGCATATAATTGGAAAGTTAGTATGGTCTTTCACAGAATTGGCTGGTACTTGGAGTCATCTGTTTCCATCTGCAATGGTGTTCATTAGGCAGAGGTGGACTTGTAGCTTGGGGGTGCAGATATGTTGGGGTAATAACCTGGAGATGCTTGTCTTGTTGGGGATTAACCTAGAGAATGGAGCCTGGCTCAGGTTTTGTTGGGGCCAACGTGGAAACTAATGCTAGGTACCAACCTGTTAGTTTACCCGAGTTCAGACTTAGGTCAGGTTTTCTAAAATGAAGTATGACCTTAAAAGATCTGGTCTATCAAGATGAAAAGGCCCCAAGATATGAAACAAATGCTATTTGCTGTGCAAAGAAGTAGTTCTTTAAAGGAGGAGAGAGATGGGTGTGAAGGTTAAAGAAGGAAATATTTCATAAGTCAAATAAAAATAAAGACCATTTTAGAAAGCTACCTTTATACAACCTTCCTAAACTATACACATATATGAAGGACATCTAAAAGAAGGAAACACATAATGGAGAAGAAAATGTCACAAGTTAATATTGTATGGGGCTAAGTAAAACTAAGGAATGGGTGATTCTAGTGGAACACTGGCCAAAGGTGCACATTAGATCTCCCCAGCAAACACTACAGGGTATTGCCAAGTCTCTTAGCTGCTTTCAACACACTGATGGTAAACTCCTATGGCTACAGTCATAGAAAATGGAAAAATCGGGCTGATACCTAATTAGAAGATTCATACCTACTGACTAGCATGAATAGGCTGGAAGGTATTCTCCACTCCACTCTACTGTAGGAGAATAAAAATCATCAATTACAAAGCTATAAATGCTGTGACCTACAAAAGTGACCTGCCTGAAAGATATACTCGTACAAGAATGACACAATGGATATAGGAGCCGCAAACCACTGTTTTACTAAACTTATGGCCCAATCCATGAGACCTAACCAATATATGACACTGCTAAAGTAGACAAAAACTGGAGAAAAGCTAAGTCATGAGCCTAGAGTAAAATCTACTACAATTAGTCTGCTAAAGGAATAAAGCAATAAAATGACTCCTAATAATATATGCCTATACTTATGTATTAGTGCCTCATTCAATCCATGTCTGAGAAGCTTCTTCATGAAAGAGATAGAAAATAACAGAGGTATCCACAACTAGTCACTAATTTGGAGTACTTGGATACTAATAAGATCTTTTCTTCAAGCTGTTCTTCTCAATGCACAGGAATCTATGTGATGAATGAAAAGGAAAGAATGAAAGAGACAGAGGTGATGCTTGGCTGTAAAGAAAGAAATAGTTTCCAACCACAATGGGGCTGATGTACATATGAACTCACGGGGACTGGAACCTACAGTACAAGTACAGGTTCAACCTAGATGAGGCCCAGGCAGTGAGCTGGGAAGTGAGCATATGTCCCCACTGCTAACCTAGAAGCTTTCTATAAGTGATACCCTCTGGCAAAGAGAAAATCAGTTGTCTCAAATATGGTGGCACTGGGCATGTCAACCGCATTCCAGGTGAAGCCTCTTGCCCTGGAGTATTTGGCCAACAGCAATCAAAATGGTATAGTAGTGGCACAATTGTGACGGGAGGCAAAACCACATTTTATATTTGATTTATGGACCATTCCTTGAGATTAAACCAATACATGCCACTGCTAAAGTGGGCAAAAACTGGAGAAAAGCTAAGTCATGTTTTTTTGTTGTTACTTGGTTTGTTGGTTAGTTGGGGATATGTGTATATAATGTTATTTCAAATTCTTTCGGTGTTTTGTCTTATTGTTGCTCGGTTTAATATTTGTTTTGCCATTGTTGGTGATGATGATGAATGTGAGAATGGACATAAATTTTAAAGGCTAGGCAAGTAGGATAAAATTGGAGATTAGAAAACAAAACAAGTATACTGTATGAGCAAATCAATGAACAGCAACAATAAATGATAGAATGTTCTTTTATAGGGATTATGGTGGGAGAGATGATGGACAGACTGTGAGTACCAGAGGATCAAGGAGTTTGATGTTTGTGTTTCCTAGGATATCAGAAGCTACACCTATGAAGTCTCATTAATGAAACTGCCTAAACATGACCTGAAAAACCAGAAAAATAGTCATATTAATGTGGATGGGGAAAGACAAGAGAACTCAACTCAACACAAAGAATATACACAAAAATAAGGACGACTGAGAGTCGGAGAAATAGTCTTCCCCAGGGAATAACATGCCAACTGGTTATCCAAAACCAAATGTTCATCCCTAAAAATACACATATGAATAGCACTATACAGTTTGAGGGGTACATACATGTTTTGGTACATATGTGTGTGTGGTGTGGTGTGTGTGTGTGTGTGTGTGTGTATACACAAGCATATATGTGTGGAATATGTGGGAGAGCTTGGAGGGGACAAGTGGAATGGAGGAATGATGTAATTGTATTGTAATCTCAAAAAAAAAATCTAAGAAAGTCATTAGAATAAAAGAATGCCTTCTTGTTCTGTCTCAGAACTGGTGGATATCTACCGTTTGGGAGTATTCCTGAAGGCTCAGCTGTTGTACATTTTACCTTGCAAATAACATAAAGATACCAAAGCTTTCATAACACGTCTCACATCATTTATGCATTTCATTCCATTGTGGTTATTTTTTCTCTATTACTATTCCTGTCCAATGTCTGTCTTTGCTTAACATTTATATAATATATTTTGTCTGCTTCTTTATAGGCCCTAGAAACATATTTGTATGTTCATAAAGAGGCTTGGATATCAGAGAGTGTACTTTCTTAAAATTGTACTTGCTCATTTATCAGTTTTGCAAACTGAGTTACAGGTAATACCAAACCAAACCAAACTTATTTGTTCCTGTTTTATGTTTAGCCTCTAACACAAGGTCTAACACAGGGACCCAATGACAACTTGAACAATCATGCCAAGTCATCATAGCTCTGTCTGGTGCAATGATGTTTAATAAATTATTTATTTTGTGACAAATAGTGATATAATTTGAGTAAATTACGTTAGCTTTATTTTGATTATGGTTTTCATAACTTTATGAATTACTATCTTATTGTCTGAATTTGTTTTTCCATTTCACTGAGACGATGATTGGCTTTCAAATTAAGTGTGATAGAAACAGGTTCAGTCTTTTCAGGATTGAAGGCAGGAATTTTATTGACTTGCTTTTGTACCTTTATTTTCTAATGTGCCAGAAAATGAGTAATTGGGAAAATAAAACCTTCTAGGGTTTCTCGGACATAACATTAGTAGTTTATAAAGTAAACTATTTTAAATATTCAAATGAAAAATTAAAAATTCCACAGCATTTCAAATATGGCATTCTCAAATGTGAGTATGTTTTATATACTTTAGACACAGAATTTTCAATTAAGTATGAAAGCATTAAGTAACAGGATTTGTTCTTAATAAATCCTCTATTCAAGGATTCTTTCTCTAACATATTTTAATCTTCAACTCATTTTTCAACAGACAGACACCAAACTCTACACTTGAGCTTTAAAACATGGTAGGCACGTGTATTCTCTGCTGCAGGAGGAATGAGCAAGACACCTATCTGTGAGCATAGGAGAATGCTATTAGAAGTTATTTATTGCTATGTTGCATTAGAAGAAGAGGAGTATTTGGTTTTCATCTGTGAACAGGTCTATCTGGTCTCCAGGGTAATGACTAGAGTAGTGATGGGTATGTGTTCTATTTGGTGGAGGAGACTCCTTCTCCCTCCATCCCCCCCACAAAAAAAAGAAAAGAAAGTATAAGCCTATTAGAAAAAAAAACAAGAATATATTTCTGCATAGGGTATATAAGATATGCCATCAGATGGAAATGCTATTATAAAGTCCAGTAGAACAGTACTGAGCTCATTTTAGTCACAGTTCTGATGTTGATTGTCTTAGAGTTTTACATACATATTATGCTATTTGAATTCTAGAAGACCAATTTGGAGGCATTGTTAATGGAAAATTACAAAAGTGATAGCTTTGTAAGAAAGAGAATAGAACTATTAATATCTCTTCTTGATACTAATGGATTCATGTGATGGTACCAAAGTGGTTTTTAGTTTAACATGATCAGGACTGTGTGTATGTGTGTGTGTAGTGTGTGTGTGTGTGTATGAGAGGTGATCTATATATAGTCAAAGAATGATAGTGAATAAGTTAATTGTCCCCAAAGGGACATTTCAGAAGGAATGCTTTCCTGGAACTCCAAATGACACTTCATATATCTATTGTTTTAATGATGCTAAAGCATTATATACTTTTACTCCATACAAAGAACTTGCTAAAGACAAGACTAAGAGACATTGCTGTATTTAATAAAAGCTCATCTTTTTCTGGGTGCTCAGAGAAAACATGTTTCCCAGGCTGTCAGTCTGATGTTACTGAGACTTCTGTCTCTACTTTTGGTCAGTTTTCTGTTTGTTAGCAATGAGACTATACCTTTTCATCACCAGTGTAGAGTTTGTTTCCCTTTTTATGCATCCACATGTTCTTAATTTTGCTCTTCTAAAATCATATTTGGGAGAAAGCTATGTCTTAAAAATACCACTGCTTATAAGAAATATATAAAAATGCATTGTGATACCTTACTTTAAAAGATTTGTTAGAATACCAGAGTTTTAAATTCATTTTTAAACACATAAATACAATCTAATATTAAACATTTCTTCATATTTTATAGGCATTTTCTGCTTCATTGAAAGTCAGATTCAATATGAAATAATCCAAAATTATGATTGTTAGGTTAAATACTTTTTTTTTTATTTCTGTTATACAATTGCTGTTCAAAGTAAGACTACAAGAAGCCATGGCATCTAAGAATGTTGATTGTATGAGCCAATGGACTCTTCTTTCTTCCTTTTTTTCTTTCTTTCTTTCTTTCTTTCTTTCTTTCTTTTTCTTTCTTTCTTTTTCTTTCTTTCTTTCTTTCTTTTCTCTCTCTCTCTCTCTCTCTCTCTCTCTCTCTCTCTCTCTCTCTCTCTCTCTCTCTTTCTTTCTTTCTTTGTCTAATGTGATGGTGATTTGCTCAGATTGCCGAAAGCTGCTCTGAAAAGACCATCACTTTACACAATATGTACGTTGCTTGCCTGATGAAAAATCAATGTAAACACATCAGCTCTGACAGGCTGTTATCAACATTTTACAGAGCCTACAATCACCCTGAAGGATAACCTCTTGGAACTCAGAGGAAATATACCTCTTACATTTGCCAATCATTTTCTCTCAATGGAGACAAAGACACGGATTGTATCCCAGAAAACATGTGGTCTCCAAGAAATGATTTCAAAAATTGCATTTCCTCTTGGAAATGACTCTTATCAGAATGAGACAAACTTAGGACTCAGTGTTTGGATAAAAAAAATATGACAGATCAAGTATCTTTTTCTGTAGGTTATCTAATTGGAGTTAGGCTGTCTTCTGATATCATGCTGCATTCTGTGAGAAGGACTTGATACTCTAAAAACATGAGGAAATCAGAAGCTATTATGAGAAAGCAGGATTTCAAATTGTTCTTTTATACAATCATTAAATGTTCTGGTACTTTAGAGGATTTTATGTCATTTCATGTTAACTACATATAAGCAACCAAGACATCATTAACCCCATTTCAGCAGTGAAAAAATTTCTCTGGATTATAGAGGTCTAACAATTTGATGAAGGTTACATAAGCAATAATTGGTTACAAATAAGTTATAAACTACTATGCAAAGTTGGTTTTTGAAAGATTAATTCTAGCACCCTGACTTTTTGAAACTCTGACTTCTATAGTTTCGAGCAATAAATTACAGTCATGAATTGTTTAGAAATAAATACATGGTAGAAGGCCCTTACAGCATTACATCTTTCAGGTAAGACTAAAATTGTTTTATTATTAGTTTTGAACTCTATTTTTTATCTAAAAGTATTGCTTAGCAAAAACATTAACACTTTTCATTAGCAGCAAATTTCTTGTACAAGTTTTAAAATAAGTATTTCTCTAGCAATTGTTGTTTTCACTTTTAACATAGAAAGAACAGATTATTTAGTGTTGCAAAGGGGATGACTCAACTTCCCATATTAGTTGGTTAAATACTTTTATGTTGAAAATCTGTGCATATTTTCCTATAAAAATTAAAGATATTTAGATACACCATTGGTCATTGTGAAAACAAACGTAATCTTAATACCTAACAAGTTTAAATAAGAGCCCACATTTTTACAAAGACGTTCTTTCAGGCTAAGGCTTAGAGATCATCTCCTTTCTGTTTGCCTGTGATAGCCTAGAAGGCACTTAGTGGCACAAACTATTCTCAAGTATCTTCTTCCATAGTTGGGTTTGCGGATGCTGAGTTCTCATTGTTGGAGGCAAAAAGTTTAAGTAAGACAAATGAGACCTTTGATAAGAGCAAACTATTGCTCTTTATGATCACAGATATGTGTACAAATGTGAAACATGCACACATGGAAGGAATTTCAAATACATGGGAAACTAATCTCATGCTGCTTTCCCAAGACCATGGAGAGTGGAAGAGCCTCTGCATGCATCCAACAGCACAGCAGTGGTTCTCTTCTAGCACTGCTAGAGGTGGTGTTGGTAAAATCAAAATCCAATTCAAGTCCCTCTGTTATCTGATCAAGTTAAGTGGAATACCACTCCTGAGTAAGTAGGCTCCCTTAGAGGTATTTATTCTACTCTACACTTTTATGTTGAGAAGTCCAGGTTGTGAGATTGAATGAAACGACAATTGCATGTTTTATTTGAGGGGATTATCAGTTACAGTTCATGAATTACAAGGCACTGGAGTGAGAAAGATATCAGATGAAGTTTTACATTCAGAGTTAATCATCGTGTAGTGCATTCAAAACAATAGGACCACATTAAGCATTGTTTTCCCAGAAATTAGAAGCTTACAGCTTAATTCCTGTCATTGCTGACAGATAGATATTTCAAAAAAAATGTAGAGAAGCAGGAAGAGTATAGAGTATAACAATATAAGATGAAAAAATAGATTTATTTACTTAAAAACAATGCAAATAAATTAAGTGTGGTATTCACAACCATGCTAATAGTAATAGATGGATTGAGTAATACGGAAATGAGGTTGAATAACCTGATTTACAGTATAAAGGAAACACTGACTGGCGTGAATATTAGGTCAATAGAGTTAAAAATAGGAATTGTAAGTTTTAAATAATTTTGCTATTTAAAAGAGCTACAGAATACAACAAAAGAGTGAAAGAGAGAAAAAAGAGAGAGAAAGAGAGAGAGAGAAAGAATGAAAAGAGAGAGAGATAGGGAGAGAGAACAAAGAAAGAAGAAAAAGAAAAGAAATCAAAGGAAAATCATTATACAGGTTGTGGATTTAAAGGTGTTAAGAAAGAGAAGATATTTAAGCAGCAAGCATTGAGAGAATTCTTACATGCTAAAGAGATTAATCTGAAAACAATTGAAAAAAGAAAACAATCAAACAAGCCAAATACTAGAGAAAAAAACAAAATATAATTCCTGAAGATTCATTTCAAAGCGTGAGACAGTCCTTCTTCACCTTTTGAAAGATACCACTAGAAAGCAAGTTTATCAGCTGGTTTGGCTAGCGGAGACTTGAAATTTCTTCTCATGTTTGTTTTATTTGTTTAAATAGATGAAGCATTTGTTCGGTTGCCAGCTATACCTGTTTCAGATAATATACGCATGTTAAAAATAAAATAAATTGAGCAAAAATACAATGTATTACAGAAGTCTGGGAATATTGGACTCAACTTATCAAATAACCTCAGATGTCATGATCACAGAGCTGGCAGAGCACTATAGCTTAATACATTTGATAGATTCAAGGACTTTTAATTGCTGACTGAATAATTTTTTTAGAAAATGTAACTACACTAATTTTAACACTTGTAAAGATATTCTATTGTTTATACCTTGACATTCACCCATGTTGATTGAGATATTTTGAGTAACAAGAAGGAAAGATGACTATGAGCACAGTTTGATACGTAAAAATACTGAGAAATGACTATAACAATGTGAACTTGTACGTTACTTTGTGAACATTCACTTTTCTATATTACATGCAGTATGACTGCTGAGAACCATCATGTCCTTTGACACTGAGTGTCATAGCTCCTCATTTATGGAAATATTTATAAAATTAGTTCATTACTGAAGTTAAAAAAAAGTCAGAATTCCATTTTGCCCTTTAAGATCAAATAGTAACTTTTGTTTTCATTAGATCTGCTCTTAATTTTTTACTACATAGAACTTCAGTTTTTGTGAGGCTTAAGCGGTTGTCTACACATTGTGATTTGAATGAGAATGGCACCCATAGGCCCATGTATTTCAATGCTGGTCCTAGTTTGTAGAAATGTTTAGGAAGCAATAGAACGTATGCCTTTTTAGGGGTGGTTTGCCACTTGAGGCTGGACATGGAAGTTCCCAAGCCCTGTCATTCTCACATATCTATAACTCCCTTTCATATTCCTCCTCCTTTCTCCTTCTCTGCCTCCTACATTTCTACCAGAATTTATGCTGTCACCACTTTATCCAGGACTACGCTTGCCTGTCTGTTCCCACGATCCCTGCCACAATGGCCATAGAGATTACCCCGCTCCAACCATAATTCTTCAAATTATCTGCTTTTAGTTTCTGTGTCAGTCAGAGTTTTAATGCTGTGAACAGATATCATGACCAAGGCAACGCTTACAAAAACAATATTTAATTGGAGCTGGCTTACAGGTTCAGAATTTCAGCCCATTATCATAAAGGCAGGAGCCTGGCAGTGTCCAGGTACGCATGGTGCCGGAGGAGATGTTACTCTTACATCTAAAACTATTTTATTTGCATTAACTTTCAAGTTATAAGTTTATATTTGAAATTAATTAAATTTTTAAACCATCTGTGATATGAGGAATTCTAAGCTAGGCCTTGAACTAACACTCTAAAGATATTGAAGAAATCTTTCAAGTGAGATGGTTAATCCATGTGGTAAATATTAAGTCATTTCACTGGCTTTGTTAAGTTTCCAAATAGATCAATTTCTGTGTATTAAGGACATTATCCTGCACCAGGAGTAAAGTGATAGGCTTTTTATAGAACGTGAAACTTCTTAGAGGGAAAAACTTGATCCTGTTTGTATTAGTGTACCTACCTATTGTAGCACTACAGAATATATCAGAGACAACCTGTGACAGAGAGGGTAAGTCATAAGAACTGCGATGTCCTCAGCAAAGTACAGTAAAAAGCCTGAGCCCTACAGGGAAATAACAAAAGGTCACAGTGTGAGTGATCTTGGTGGCAGAATAGTCTCCAAACAAGTCTACAGATGAGAGTACAATATAGCTGTACTCTTGGCAGCAATCTCTTGAGAGTCTGACTGATTCACCCACTGAAGCTATGCCTAGCTACCTCACTAATAAGAACTCTCAGATAGTAAATTGTGCTGCCATAAAAAGATTGTACACTTCTGGAAATGCATGTGGTGTATAAAATTTTTAAAAAATAGATATAATAAATGATAACAAGTGTCTATGAATCACAAACTATGTGTAAATGAAATATTGATTTTGCTTTCCATATTGTGATGAAAGTTCAGTTTGTCAGTCTTATGACATAAATTAACTAGAATCAGTGAAGCTCAGAATTTCAAGATGTCTGAGAGAGTTAAGATGAAAGAATACTTTAATTATTGAACCTAAGATTAGTTTAAAAAAATAAAAAAGAGTTATAACTCTACTTAGAGAATAAAACAAGGTAGAAAGAGAATAATAACAGTCTTTAAAACAACCAAAACACTTTAAAGTAACTTTAGAAAAAAGGTTCAAGTGAGAAAAATGAAAGATGGTTCTGTGGCTATCCAGCATTTTCTCTGTGTCCTTGGAGACATTTGTACATCTATTTTATTGATAATTTCTTAACATCCAAGTTTTCTTCAAATCTTAAAATAGGGCCAAACCTTCCAAATAAATAAAAAATGGTGGACTTCTATTCCTTTAGATAATTACATTAACTTTTTTCTATTTTAATAAGCCATCATTGACATTATTAGTAATGGAGAAAGAATAGTTAAATTTTAGAATTTTAAAGAAAAGAATAAACAGATTCCTCAATCCTTGATTTAAAAAAAAAAATGTGTGTTACTGAGCACAGAATCCCACAACTTGTTCTTTCAGCAATAAGAATCTAGTGAGTTATAAACCATTCATTGTTGTATGGAGATTCTCTATCTCCAACAACAACAAAAAAATTTAAACTACACAAAAGCACAAAATCCTCAACTATCCAAGTAATAGAAAAAAAATTATATTATATATATATATATATATATATATAATGCCCAAATTTAAATTACACTACAGAGCCATATTTAACCAAACAAGCATGTATTGCAACAAAAATACAAAGATCAAGGGAACAGAAGACCAAGAAATAAGCTTATAGAGCCAAAGGCATTTGACTTTGACAAGACTGAGAAAAACCTATATGGGAGAAATGATAACCTTTTCCCACAAAGAAAAATCTCCCTCTTCAAAATATAATCCTACAAAAACTAGACATCCTTATTTATAAGAATAAACATATATCCTATCTTTCACCTTGCAAAAAATCAATATAAACTGGTCCAGAGACTTTAATGGATGATTAGAATTTCTGAACTTGTTAGAAGGAAACAGGGAAATCACAGTTAAACACAAGAACTTGCAAAGGATGCCTATAGCATAGGAAATAAAACAAAAAATTGGAATGCATGAAATCATAAAATGTTTTGGTTTTTGTTTTTTTAATTAATTTTTATTGGATATTTTATTTACATTTCAGATGTTATCCCTTTCCCCCATTTCCCCATAAAGTCTTTTAAAACAACTAACAATTGAGTACAAGAATAGCCTTTAGAATAGGAAAAATATTTACCAGCTAAAGATCTAATAAATGATAGCTAGAATATAATAAGCAAAATCAAACTAAATATCAAGTAATCAAAAAAATCAATAATTGACTAGACAACCCACCATGTGAATATGGAGTAGTTGTAGTACTAAAAATGTAAACAAAATCTGGTTGTCGGTGGTAAAGCACACCCTCCACGCCAGCACTCTGGAGGAAGATGTAAGTGCATCTCTGTATGTCCCAGAATAACTTGGTCTGCAACGGTCAACAGAGCTAGCTCTAGGAGAGCCAAGACCTTTCAAGGAAACCCTGTCTTAATAATAATGATTTTTAAAAAGTGGGAAAAGTTTTTTTTCCATTACTCTGAAGGAATTACATAAAGAAACTACATTGAGATTCTGTTTCCTGTCAGTGAAAATGGCAGTCAATAAAACTTGAACAAGAAATCAAACAAAAGATAGAATTTTGACTGATATAATAAGAAGATGAGCTTTTGTGATATAGTTCGTTCAGAGTGATGACTTGTGGGAGAAAATTAGGAAAGAAACTATTATGTCAGTTGATCTGAAGGGGAATCAAAGACTAGGAAAAGAACTGCCTCTAGTAGGAAGTAAGCTGCCTGGTAGTTCCACTATCAGTCTGTGTTTTGAAAAATATCATCTGAATCTAAATACAAAATTTTCATCTTCTCAAACCTAAAGTGAATCTCTTATGAAGGTTTAGGTTATTTCTGAGTTTCTAAAACAAACTTAAAAGATAATAATAAATGAGGGAACATGACTAATACTATGGACTTAAAATACTTAGGAAGTCTATTTTGTCAGATATTAGTATCTGCTTACTTCCTATTTGTTTGGGATCTTTTTTTTTTCCATGCTTTCAATTTCAGGTGTTGTCTCTCTTTAAGGCTAAGGTAAGCTTCTGAGGAAAACAGAAAAAAAAAATTATGTTTCTTTCTTTTTTTGAATTTTAATGTTTATAGTGTTAATTACAACAGAAGATGTCTTTTCCTATGTAATATAACATGTTTCAAATTTCACAGTATTTTTAGTTTCTATTTATTATTATTATTATTAATTATTAATTATTATTGTTATCAAATATTTTTTACAATCCAGTCCTTATCTCCCTCCTGGTCTGCCCTATGACTGTTCTTCATTCATATCTCCTTCCCCTGTTGCAAAGAGGATGACCTCACCCCTCCACCCCTCCACCCCACACCCCACCAGATTTCCCCACTCCCTGGAGCCTCAAGTCTCTCAAGGGTTAGGTGATTTTTCCCTAAGGACAGACCCTGAAATCCTCTGCTGTATATATGTTGGGGGCCTCATATCAGCTGGTGTATGCTGACTGGTTGGTGGCTCAGTGTCTGAGAGATCTCTCGGATCCATGTTAGTTGAGACTGCTGGTCTTGCCCTGGGGCCACCCTCCTCCTCAGCTTCTTCTCAGCTTTTCCCTAATTAAGCTACAGGCATCACCAGCTTCTATCCATTGGTTAGATGTAAGTATCTGCAAAGGACTCTTTCAGCTGCTTATTGGCCTCTCAGAGGGCAGCCATGCTACACTCCTGTCTGCAAACACATTATAGCATAATAGTGTCTGGCCTTGGAGCCTCCCCTTGAACTGGATCCCAATTTGAACCTGTTATTGGACCCCCTTTCCCTTAGTCTCTTCTCCATTTTTGTTCCTGCAGTTGTTTTAGACAGAAACAATTCTGGGTCAGAGATTTTGACTGGAATGGCAATCCTGTCCCTTCACTTGATGTCCTGTCTTTCTACTGGAGGTGAACTCTATAAGTTCTCGTAATGCACTCACCAGATCTACAACTTTTGATTGAACAGATGAAGCAACTAATGTTCTAATTACCAAAATATAAGTTAACTGAAGACTTTGAGTTCTGGCTGTTTTCCATTTGCATTCTTAGCCATGCTTTTTGTATTTCATTACGTACATCTCTGTTTTCTTTCTAGAGTCTGTTGATTAGAATTGTTTATCTCCTCAATTTGAATTATTGTGTGTACTCCTCAGTGTATTCTTCGTAGATCTTACCTTTTTGACTGTCTGCATTATGAAATTTTCTATTCTTTCGACAATGGGAGTAATGGGAGAGAGTTTTGCTAGGTGCAGTACCCAGGTTGGCAGTCCTTGACTTTTAGAATTTGCAGTGTATTGTTCTAGGGTTTTCTGGCCTTCAGTGTTTGCACTGAGAAAATCCATAGTTACTGTGAGGAATTTTCCTTTATGTGTAAATTGTGTTGTTTGTTTGTTTTGTTTTAATTCATGCTCTCGATACTTTTTTCTTTGATATGCTATGGAATGAGTTCCTTTTCTGTTTTTGTGTATTTGTGTTCTGTGTGCATTCTGTAGCTGACTGGGTACCTATCTCCTTAATATGAGAAAGGACTCTTTCAGCATTCAAAGTACTGGGATCACTAGTGTGCACTGTCAGGCAGGACCATAAATAACTCTTATTCTAGCTTACTTTTAGATCTGTCTGTTGGAATTTTTTTAAAGTTTGTTTTTATTATCAACTTTTTAACTCATTCTAGTGTATGAATATCAAAAATTACTTAGCTATGGATTGCAAATTTTGCTATTTTTTTTTTTAGAAATATACGAACATAGCAAAGTAATAGACAAGGGTGGAGTTTTATATGTCAGTTACAATTACCATGAGTTTAAAATATCTGTTGTAATTACACAGAGTTAATAATAATTTCTCATTATATCATTTTCTACAAAAATGGAGTATGAAAATTCCATGGGTTTGGAAGTCTTTGATTTCACTCTAAGTCTTCCATAATATCTTCTATCTAATTTTTAATTTACTCTTTATCCTTCTGCAATATCCATTCTAATATCCATAAGCCAGACTAATCCAGTATTTATTTTTATGCTGATTATAAAATGATGAAAATAATAGTTTGCTGGAAACAGGGTAACTTGTAAGTCCGCCAAATAAGTTGTATTAAACTGTAGACATGAATGGTTTTCTTATTCATTACTAATTGGAGCCTTTCTTTCTTTGAACATATATCAATAGGATTCTTCCCAATGCCAAGAATCTGTGTCCTCTGCACACACATGAAATGGAGAAACATACAATGACTCAGACATTTCCTTCTCACACTTAGAAGCATGGTGTCATCAATCAAAGAAGACACAATAATATTATCAGTGTGAGAATTATAAGATATGTCAATTGTGTGATGGAGTGAACCAAGTAAAGATTTCTGAAACACAGGAATAACAGTATGCTTCCATTGCTTTAAGACAGGAATACACTTTTCTTCTGCCTATGTGTCGTGATAAGCTGAAAAGCTAATCGTGTCTTTACAGTCTTAGACTGTATATCTTCTGCCTTAAGGTCCATGAAGATATTGTTATGAATAAGGATGTGCATCAGTAGTCTGAAACAAAAACTACACAAAATATACAAATGAATGTCTGGTGTCATGTTTTCAGTGAAACTTAAAAAACAGCAACAATACACTGCAGAACATGTTGTCCACAGGGACCCCATCTTTACTTTTTAGATGATAATTTATAAAAATACCTAGTTATTCAAGTTTGATAATTTTATCTGAAGGTCCTCCAGTAAAGAGAACCACATTTGCCATGGAGGATATGACATAATGAAACTTGACAGCTGTGGTAAAAGTCTGAAGTCATGCCATAGTAAAATTTATTTCACATAATTTTCTAAAGCAAAATGAGATATTAAAGGATATGTAAAGAATCCAAACATCTTTCCATCCCAGCTTTTCTATTTGTTTTGTTTCACAAAAAAAAAAGTGTATTTATAATATTCTACCAAGGGTTAAGCAAGAACACAATCAAGTAGTTCGATGTTGATAAAATGGAATCTGCACTTACATTTAAACACATACTACACCAAATGAAAATCAACATTGACGGTGATATTGCAATCATGTAAGTTCAACTGGTACGTATGATGCATAGAGAGAGCTGCTAAGATACTTCTTACTAAAATAGATGTTTTATATATTATATTCTCATTATAATTACTTGTCCCTCAGCTCCTCTCAGTTCCCTCATATTTTTTCTCTCATCTGGATCCACAGACATTCAGGCTTTCTTTAGAAAACTAAAAGGATTCTAAGACATGATATTAAAATAAAACAAATAAGATAAATCAAATCAGCAAATAAAAATAAGGACAAGACAATTAAACATGAAAAAGAACCAAGCAAAAGCACAAGAAAGGCATACAGAAACAGAGAGGCTCATGACTGTACAGTTAGGAACCTTTTTTAAAAAAAATTCAAAATTAGAACATATATTTCGGTGTGCGAGCTTTGTCCCCACTTGGGGGCAGAGGCAGCGGATTTCTGTTCGAGGCCACTGTCTACAGAGTGAGTTCCAGACAGCAGAGCTACAGAAACCCTGTTCGAAAACAAAAAAAAAAAAAAAAGAAGCCATATATGTTATATTTAACAGTACTGTATTAATATAATTAGCATAATATGCATATTCATTATGATATATACACAAGATCTGTAAGATGAAGATAAAATAAAAGACAAATTCTTACTTAGCAATATGAGACAAAGAACTTCTAAAGATGCATTGTGTTCATTTCACACTGGCCGTCAACTGCTGGGCAGGAATCCTACTGTTAAGAGTGGTTTGTTTCCCCAAAGATACTACCTTGGAGAAAATTCAGCTTTCATTTACAAGTACTGTCATCACGAGGTATCTTGTGGTTTAACGATGGGGGTAAATGTCCCTTCTCCTTTCATCTCTACTATGTTATTTGGTGTAGACCTACACAAGCATTGCCCATGCTCTGTGCCTCCAGTCTCCATGAGTTTGTATAGATACCATCCCTGCTGTACCTAAAAGGCCTGATGTCCTCCATCCCCTCTATTTCTTACACTCTGACTCTTCCTCAAATTTCTGGTGCTTAGATATTTATGCATGAGTTTCTTGTGATTTAAATTGGTAATATAAGTATTATGTTGTCAACTGAGTGTATCTTTCAGCCAATTGCAAAGCATAATTTCCCACGCAGGGTAGCAAACTTTACTGGGGTTAGGTTCTATGACTCTTTGATAGTCAAAATATTTAACAGATTAATTAGCAGGTAGAATAATGAGATGTCCAACCTCAAATTTTGTTACCCTTAGATACAATAACTCCTATTTTTAATCTTAAAATATAACAATTTGGTCATTTTCTGAAAATACTGGAACATGAATACATTTGGAATCCTAGTGACTGTAGGGGAATGATTAAGTCAGTACAGGTTGAGTTGATTTAAAACAATGCTGGTTACACAAGGAAAACCTGATGGTGGTTTCCTTATTTATCTCCTGATGTTTTGGGGACATACTACCTAAAAGAATGGTGGTAGAATCCTAGAACTGGAGTCAATTTATAATCAGCAACCTGGTTAGGCATAATTGTTTCCAGGATGACGTACATTCCTTCCATTATGAAACTTACATTTTAATAGTTACTAATGTGCCTGTTTTTGGTGTTTAGACTTCTGTTGATTTCTTTTTTTGTAAATCTCAGGATCTTTAGTTAACTTTTGAGATGACTATCTAAGTCTGGAATGATCCATCTATTTTTCTGCCCTCAATAACAGTAAAATGACTTTGAGGTTTTGGTCTCTACTGACAAGTGTTTTCTGTGGACTCCACCTTACTGCAATAGCTTCAGAGTCAGACTCTCATATAACATCTGGAGAATATCTATAGTAACAATAATGGGAAATTAGAATGAATAGACTTATTAAGAATATAGCAATCCAAACAATTAACTAAGTAGAAAATATCAAAATAATAAGTAGGTATATAGACAGGCAGACAGACTGCAAAATACTATCAAATCAGGTATTCAGAACATTCTGCAGAAGTCAATTGTGAAAACATTTTATGGAGTATAACTGGAGTTTCCAATAGGCAGTCTCTGGTAAGACAAAGGTGTCCACTCAGGTAAACTTCCAAGCAAAAGAATATAAAGCAACAGATAGAGGTACTATTCAATTGACTGCTCACAACATCCAGCAAAACTGAGAAATGGAGAAGGAGGGACTGTCTGCTGAATCAGAAGAGGGTGAGACCATCTCCAGAGAGAATACCTTGAAGAACACAGAAGATTAACATACTTATGTTGGAGGATATAGATTCTAGAGACAACTTCTTAGTGAGCTCAACCCACACATAACAATCTACCAACGTAATGTATATTGTAGTGCTTTAAATAGAATGACACTTATAGGACCCTTATATGCTCATCTATTTGAATACTTAATCACATGAGGTAACGCTATTTGTGATGGGTTAGGAGGTGTGGAACCCAGAGTGAAAATTCTGACCCATAATTGTTCCTGCCTGAAAGAACTGCAGGGATGGAAATGGAGAGAAGCCTGAGGAAAAGAAGGTCCAGCAACAGGCCCAAAGTGGGATCCAGCTCAACGGGATGTCCCAAGGACCGACACTATTTCTGAGGCTATGGAGTGCTCACAAAAATGGACCAATCATGACTGTCCCCTGAAAGACCCAACAAGCAGCTGAAAGAGTCAGATGCAAATATTTGCACCCAATCAATGGACAGAAGCTGCTGACCCCTGTGGTTGAATTGAGGAAAGGCTAGAGAAGGCTGAGGAGTAGGGCGACCCTGTAGGAGGACCAGCAGTCTCAATTAACCTGAACCCCCGAGATCTCTCAAACACTGCACCACCAAAAAGGCAGCATACACCAACTGATATGAGGCCCTCAACACATATACAGCAGAGGACTGCCAGGTCTGGGTTCAGTCAGAGAAGATGCACTTAACTCAAGAAACTGGTGGCTGGACCTGGCAGTGGTGGCGCTCACCTTTAATCCCAGCACTTGGGAGCAGAGGCAGGCGGATTTCTGAGTTTGAGGTCAGCCTGGTCTACAGAGTGAGTTCCAGGACAGCCAGGGCTACACAGAGAAACCCTGTCTTGAAAAACCAAAAAAAAAAAAAAAAAAAAAAAAAGCAAAAGAAAGAAAGAAAGAAAGAGAGAGAGAGAGAGAGAGGAAGGAAGAAAGGAAGAAGGAAGGAAGGAAGGAAGGAAAGAAAAGAAAAGAAAAGAAAAGAAAAGAAAAGAAAAGAAAAGAAAAGAAAAGAAAAGAGAAAAGAAAAACTGGCGGCCCAATGGAGTTTAGAGGTCTGGTGGGAATAGGGTTGGAGTGTAAAAATAAATAAATAAATAAATAAATAAATAAATAAATAAATAATAAATAAAAGATTTTTTAAAAGGAGATATGGAACCAAATTGGAATTAGTGTGTCATTCTGGGTGGGCTTTTAGGGGTCTCTCTCTATCTCTATTTCTATCTTTCTTTATCTCTGCTTATGGATCTGAATGAAGGTAACTCTCAACTGCTGCTCCATGCCATGTATGTTGTCATGCCTTTGCTTTGATGACAATATATTAACTCTTTTACACTGTAAGAAAGCTCCTTTGTCTTATAAGTGTTGCTTTGTTCATGTTGTGCATTCACAGCAATATAACACTGAGTAAAACTCACATTATATAGGGTTTACAATTCTAGTTTTAATTTTGTGTTTGTCAAAATAACTTTTAAACAGTTGAGTAATTCTCCCAGAATTTTTTATGATAAAAATATAGGGTGTGAGGGGGAGCACCCTCATAGAAGCAGGAGGAGGGAAGAATGGGATAGGGAGTTTGTGGAGGGGCAACCGGAAATGGGATAACATTTGAAATATAAATAAATAAAATATCCATAAAAAATAAAAATACTAAAAAAATGGACATTGACCATTGGATAGAACAAAATATGAAACATAGATGCATGTTTTAATATTTAATTTCTAGTAGATGTGTATTATATATTCTTTCTGCATGAAATGGAAATATAAATTGATACAAGTTGCATTAGTTTTTAATTTTATTTTTATTTGTAAATGTTATGTTAGTGTCACTATTACAATAAATTTATACTTCCATGACAAGAAAGAAATAGGCAAAATAATATTATCTCCCAAACTGTTCATGTATTTGTACATAATCCTGTAAATATGTCAGTTTGAATATTTCAAAGTAGTTTAGATACAGTATAATATTATGGGTTTTTAGATGAAGAAATTTACCTTAGGTTACCTGGTTATATGAATTCTAAATTAGAATACTTTTCTTAACTAAGAGATGACAACTTTATTAACAGAATATTCAGATAAATGAATTGTTACATGTTTGGAAATAAGGGGGTGAAATCATAAATAGTGTACGTACATAGCTACCGGAGACTGGAAATGGCAAAAGAATCCTCTCTAGAGAAAGCCACGCCTGACCTTTGCCTGACTTTTGTCTTAAGAATACACTAAGAAAATAAATTTGAATTGTGCTAATGGAATATATTTTGAAAAATCAATACAATAACAACATAAAGCAAACTGTCTTAAAATAAATCATCTTTACTGGGTACTATTCTATCCTGCATGTGTTTTAAATCTCTTATTCAAATTTTGAAATATTTCTTCCACTTTCCATTTCTATTCCTCTTCACTCTTTTTTCTCTTTTTGTTATAGTATTTTTTTTTTCTTATGAGAACATATAAAGGAATTTCATAGTTTTGGGCTTGACACAATATAACAAAGCAAGGTTATGACACCAGAGGCTGATTTTTCTTCTGTATATACATACAGTGGGGGCAGTCAAAGAGTTTTTGAGAAAGCCAATTTTTATTACATTGAAAAGTGTCCATTTACAAAGTCAATGGGAATAATTACTGTAAGGGATGAGATCTTGTGATTTTTATTTTGATATAAAAATCAAGTGGTGGTAAAATTTACAAAGCTATGGTAATATCTCATTGTGAAAAAGCTCATCTAAACGTAGAAAATTATCTCAAATTCTGCAGTTTTCTGGGAGATCACAAGTGAGCACAAAGCAGTAGAGATCAGCCTCTTTGAGGAAATTGTGTTTTTCCTCTGGAAGGAACACAAAACCTACTGTCAAGACTCAAAGTATTCTGAAACTTGTTTTATTTATTTATTTATTTATTTATTTATTTCCTCATGAGGACTATGTGGAGAAATGGGCAAGACAATTATTACCATACATGTTAAAGATGAGAGTAAAACATATTTTTGGAGATTATATACTTTAACAATGGATCATAGAAATCTGGAGATGCTGTAATTAAAGGATAAAAAGTCTGTATAATAAAACCCACAGAGTACAGAGTAGGAAGGTGAATTCATGAAAAAAAAAAAAAAGAGCTCCAGTATAATTTCATAGAATTAGCTATTCTAAAATTAGTCACAATAGTTCTTCCAGTAGGAATAGCCATAATCTCTTTTAGGGAACTAATTTTAGATTTATGAAGTCTTTAACAATTGAATATGATCTTTTCAGTGAGTAAATCTAAAATTGCACCTGAATAACTCTCCATTGATAATTGCCAAATTAAAAGGTACATCAGATATATGGTAATTTTTAATAAATTAGGGGTGAATGATTTCTATATGTAATACATTAATTGGTGGCATGTTTAGGTGTGAATTTTAAAAGTCAGCTTGTATTATAAAGCTAAAATATCCAAGTTTGGAGACTGTGAAGCCTCAGTAAGACTAAAATCTTAGTCTTCTAATGAACCTCATATACACTCATTCAGTGGTAGCAGGACATCGTTGAAAATCTTAAGTATATATTAGGATACTGTTTTGAAATACAACTTTGGAAAGTACATGCGAGATGCAAGTTCAACTGCTCTATGCAGTGAGTCAGCATGAGTCAAATACATGTGAAATAATTGCACAAATAATACATGAGAAAGATGCAGATCAATTTCACTTGAGAAAACTCCTTGGAAAAAAATGAATAATTTGTATACTTTAATGCTATTCCCATGATGACATGAAAGTTGGAAATCACCTGAAAAACACATAAAACTTTAAAGCGTAAGAGAATTTCCCAGGGCTGGAAAGATTGCTCATTGGTTAAGAGCACTGGCTGCTCTTCCCAAGTCCTGAGTTCAATTCCCAGAAACCACATAGTGGCTCACAACCATCTGGATTGGAATCTGATACCTTCTTCTGGTGTATCTGAAGACAATGACGGTGTACTCATATACATATAATAAAATAATAAATAAATCTTTTAAAAAATGTATTTTCCAATTAAAGTTTGTATATTTCAGTCTATGTTTTACCTCATGTCAGGAGCCATAATGGGACAAGGTAATTATTAGCAGATGATCATCCTGAAATGCTTGCCTTGGATTATTATACAATCTGCGACAGAGTGAGTTCTCATCCAGCAAGGCTATGAGAGACTTATTTTAGGAAAGATTTCGGCTATTAATATGCTTCTCTTATTATTATTATTATTAAACATATGAAACAATCACTAAGCAATAGCACACCCCTTTGGAGCAGATCTCTGCAGACCCACGAAGGATGTACTGTCTTGTAGTGATGCTATATAGACAAATAGATGACTTCTTAAGTCTTAATGATGATCCTATAAGAATTCCTAAAATTATATCAATGATTATTAAGCTCTTTTATAGTGGGACTGGTATTAAGTCCCTTTCTGATAGTCAAAACTGCAATGAGAACTCTGCCAGTCTCCAACTGTCATCAGTTAATTGCCTTAGATAGTACCCAGACTTTCTCCTGCTCAGAGCACATTCCAAGAGGCTGTAAAACAATTAACTAAAAGGGAACTCACAATTTATTATAGGTGCTAAGACAGAAGAGAAAATATTGCCTGGATTTATCTATACAGAACTTCACTAATTTCTTAATTATAGTTTTAAACCTTCAGTGAACTGTGGACCTAGACGGTGATAGACGTTTAGCTAGATAATTGCTCCTAATGGATATGCATGTAAACATTCTGTGTTGTAAACTTTTATTTCAATTTATGATTTGAATTTTGGTGTGAACTTGTGATGAACTGTGTAACATGTGACCATGTACTCTGAATGATGTATAAGTTCTGAAGACAAAGACAAAGAGAGTAGTAGTCTTAGCAGTAGTCATGGTAGTAGTAGAATAGAGTAGTCATAGATGTAGAGGTTCCTGAGGAGCCATCCTTTCTCCCTTTCTTTTTTCCCTGCTAAGAATTTCTCCACTTAGAATTTTTCTTTTGTTAGAATTTTTTCCCTTTCCCCACTTAGGATCTTTCCACTTTTTCTCTTAGATAGCTTTCATAGGAAACATTTTACACTTAGTAATACACTATAACTTCTCCACGTGTTTTTTCTTCCTGCGACCTCAAACTAACAGACCTAAGTTAAAGCCTGCAGAGAGGGTACAAAGGCTATTTGCCTAATCCTCTGCTGTTCCTGGGCTGAGGTGCTAAGTGTACCCAGAAACTGCAGTTTATGGCCTCAGAGGATCAAAGAGATAGCAGGTCAGCTACAGCAGCCTAGTAAGTAAACTTTAGTAATGTAGAGAAATAAACCTTATAATACAGCAACCCTAAATATCTCTTAAGACCAAGTCTTACCCTGCAGAAGCTCTTCCAATTCCCATCCCCCTCAGCTGCCCCAAGAAAAACCCACAAGGAGGAAGAAAGAAAGACTTGCCCTTCTCCCGGCACCAAGCAGGGGCTGGCTCCTGGCAATCTCATACTTAAAATAGTTTGTAACTGCTTCCGAATGATGTATTAACTTTAATAATTATTTACCTTTTTCTCTGCAACTGTGTATTTTATATCTATCTATTGATCAATCTATTACCTATATCTATTGTTCATCTATCTAGAGTTAAGTTTTGATATGAACAATTATTTCTATCTAAGCAATTTTAGTGTTTAAAAACTGATTTATTTTCTTATTTATCATTTATTTATTTGTTGGCTTTTGGAAAATAAGCTCTCATTTTGTATTCCGCATCAGTCTGGATCTTATTACATTGAGGCTTACTACAATCTCATAGTGTTCTTCTGTGTCAGCTCCATAACACTAGGATTTCAGACACTGACCATGACACTTGTCTATTTACCCATTTTTCTCAAGTGTACAGAATATTATCTAATAAAAAGGTTACAATTTGTATATTGTTTATCCTCCATCTACTTTGTTGTCTCTTCTCTTTTCTCCTTTCTTTTTTTAAAGCTAACAATAGGTTATCTATTCTTTTCTAAGGAAACAACAGTATTCTCTCCTTGAGCTGGGGTGAACTGATCATTCTATCAAAAGGACACTTGGAAAGTCTGAAAATCATTGTGTTTTTAACCTGGTGATGATTACAAAATATCTGGAAGCATTTTTTTTTTCTGTGAATTAGGTAAGCAAGCTCATCACAGTTCAGCTTATAAAAGATATAAAATTATGTTCCATATTTCTGAGTTATTCATATAATAAATACTTAAATTGTATATCTTAGAGCTCATTTTATTATCACTGTCATTTTTATTTTACTAAAAAGATTAAGTCATGAAATATACCTTCCTTTATGTGGCTACATACATAGTTCATCTACATTTTCCTGCCACTTTCAGCTCATCATGGGCACGCAGCACTGGTTGCAAATTTCACGTCTCCAGAGTTAGTAGGACAAGTGGCTTCTCTAGCCTAGTATTCTGTTTGAAATTATAATTAGGAATCCATATTCATTGCACTCAAAATAGCTCCTCTAAAATTACAATAGTTATTGTTGCTTTCTTTTCTACAAACTAAGGATATGGGAAGTTTAAGTGTGCTTAGAAAATCAGACCATATAATGTACAGAATGATAAAGGAAAACCTAAGTGCCTTTGCATTTTAAGGATTCCTCATCTGTCTTTTATAACATTACCAAGTAGCAGAGTACAATGTTTCCCTTTTCGAGTAGAGGTAAATTTGTCATTGTACTTCATCCACAGATGAGTTATTTCCAGTATATTTTCGTGCCCCAAGCATAAGAGTCTTTTCCTTGCTAAGAATCCTAGATCAAATGTCCTCTTCTGGATACTTGAGCGTACCACTTACTGCCAAGCTTCCCTTTGTATGCTGCTGTACAATTCATTTGTGACAATGGAAATTACCAGTGTGATACATTTTTATCTGTTCCGTTATGGGAAATCTTTAATCCGACAGAAAACAAGAACACAAATTCTAACCATAAAGCAACTGAACATACTGTGAAACTAGATGTGTTGAACCACAATACATCTGCTGCAGAGCAGAGTCAGGACTTGGAGAATGCTTTCCCATCCCTGGGTTAATGTTCAGTATTGGTTAATGAACACAACATTTCTAGGTGTAATTTATTAGTTCTAAAGTAGTAGGAAAAAAAGAGATGTGATTCTTAATATAATGGAAACATCTTGGTATACATAACATTGACCCCATCAATCCAGGTATGAGAAAAACAAAGGAAGAAAGAGAGTTGGAAGAAAAGAAAGAAGGAAGGAATGTAAACTCAGATACATATGTCTGAATAGATACCTATGCTCTCCACTTTCCTACATAGTTCTGTTTATAAATGTTTCTATTTCAAATTTCTTTTTAAAAATAAGAAAATCATTGTTGATAATTAATACCTATTTAGATCAAGTAAAATCTAACAGTGGCCATAATATAAGTATTGCTGGGTTTCAACACCTGTATAGCATACAGAAAGCCTTGGGTCCAATTCTCATTAAAATGAAAACAACACAAATTTAAAACCTGTTATAAAGTATAAATGTAGATTAGGTATTGGTGAAATTTTTTGTCTTTTAAGTAAGAAAAATTAATGTTACACTTAAATATGTTAACCTTTAAAGAAAGCTATATAAAAGTTATGTGTAAAGCAAATTTACCAACAAATTTTAAATTCATATTTCTAAATTTTCATTTCTCTTTTCTTCTAACTAGAATCTTAATTATTAATTTTCATTTTTAAGAAGTTTATGGTTCTAAAACTAATGCAATGAATTTGTTCATGATTTGGTGTGTTATCTTTCATAATACATTTATCAGAATTTTATTTTTATCCCAGCTATGGAGGAGGAAATTCTAATTTATTTCTATACTTTCAAAAAAATTTGGTAAAACTGTCAAAAGAGCAGGTTGTCTTATCTAATTATAGTGTGATATCTAAGGTGCATCTTTAGCAGAGAAAGGCATAAAACAAATTCATTATAATGAGTAATGTCTAAACACCAATATAGAAAAACCTGAGACAATCTAGTAAAATACAGTGAGATCTCCTGACAATGAGGAAAGGATCACTACTGCCCCCAAGTGCCCGTCAGGAGAGTGCCACCATTAGAGCCTCTTGGGAATAGGAATAAACACAGAAGCAAGCTGATGTTGCTACTTTCACAATCAGAAACCACTTACCTTATAATGTCCTATTACCATCTTGGTTGGGTGACTGCTTCCGAGTTGTTTTTGTAAAAGGCCAACATTTAGAGTCACTTTAATTTTAGATATACACTGACATCAAATTTGCCACTTAAAATTTATCCATCTGTGTTTGTCTATAATGGTAGTTGAGGAAAATAACACTGAGAGTAAAAATAAAACATATCAAAGTCCCAGTAAGCATAGCTTAATGTTTAACCTTCTGAAAATCATGAATTTACAAGAAACTCATATTTAGTAGTAGAAAACTGCTTAACTCAAATAAAAAACAGATATAATGCTAACATTTAAACTTATCTCTTTTAGAAAGTATAAAGTCATGCTTACTTTATGAATATTCAGGGAAATATTTTCTCTTTTAATATTCACTATATAGATAGATTTTATAGTACTGGACATGTTGCCTGGTATATCATTGTCTATTCCTCCAAATTCTTATATATGTTCAGTTTCAAGTTTCATTTCAAATGATTTTTTATGAGAATTTCAAAGGCAGATATTGTTAGAGAGCAATGGCCTAAGGATTTTATGACTCTCTTATAACTGCTACCGGGAACTTTGCAACTATCTCGTTGGGAGTTTTTTCTTCCTTTGGGCTGAATTTAATTTAGCTTTAAAAATTAGTTAGAATTTTAGGAGGTAACTTAAACCTGTAACCACAACTAAGATAGAAAGATTAGTTTATTGAGATCAACCTAGGTTGCAGTTAAGAACTCCTAGTCATGTATGAACTCCTAGGTTCAATAAAATATGCTGGAAAAAGTGCTTGTCGAAAAGGCATCATAAAACAGGAAAGGCTGTCATTTAGCTACAAACCTACAACTTCCCATCAGAAGTGTTGTATGTCAGACAGGGCTTGATCCTGGCTAAAGCTTCTTGCAATCCCATCTCTGACATAGTATTATGACCACAAAGTGTGACAGTTAGCACACTACTGATAACGATGAAGAAAAGAAATTCCTCCCATTGTCAGCATCTGAATAAAACAAACGCTGTAGAGGGTAAATAGTAATCATCTGAGGTAATTGCATGTACATATCTCCTTTGAAACACAACTCTCTAGAAAAATGTTCTACAAAACCTTAACAACTCATGAAGATTTATTGACTTATTTACAGCAATGTCTTCATGAAGTTTGGACACTATATTTACAATAATAATACAAGGTTTGAGAAAATAGTATGAGAATTAAAAGTGCTTCATTTGCCTTTCATAATAAGTCTAATATATTTAATTAATATATATTCATGTGAGATATACACATTTAGTATAAGTTTGCATCAAAAAATTAAAATTGAGCAAAATTCAGTAAAGAAGATACAAAATAAACCAATTGCATTTGAAATTTAAAGTAATTGTAGGGCAGAAATTATTATTCATCATTTAGTTCACATTGGTCTGATGCTGTGTTTTTTACACAATAGGTTTTAATACACAATTCTTTACATTTAGCTTGTCTGCTTATAGTAATGATATTAGGACTGCAATATCCAAATTCTGATATGTACACTTAGCACTCCATGTCTGTGGTTTCCATATCTACTAACTGATTTCAAAAGGTAACTGTGGAAAGAATTTAAAGTACTGAAAATGTATTTGTTTTTATGTACACGTTTTGGGTTTTGTGGGCTTTAAGCAATCCAATAGAACCATAATTTTCTTAGAATAAACACATATTTTGTTAATATTAGTGAAGTGATAAATTAAAATATTTGGTTGCTAGGCTAACAATAAATTTAACAAAAATAATACATAACTGCTAATTTGGCAGTTGTATAAGATTGTTGAAATAAATTAAAATCAATGTAAACATACTGATACCCCATATTCATGTACTGAACCATATAATGATGTTTATTTTAGCTAAATTATAGGCTCAACATCCCCAATAATAACTATTATTCAAAAATCAACAAGCTGGTTCTAAAATGTATATAAAATTTACCAAGTCAAATATATCAGAAAATTGTTTTTAAAAAATTCCCACTCAATGAGATGGAAATAAAGACAGACCAATATAATGTGATAGATTTCTTGGAAGTAACCTCTCACCTCAGCATAGTACAGTTGGTTTGTTATACACAGAAGATATGGAAGAAAAAAATTATACTAAGAACTAAATAAAACACAGAGCATAAGTGTGATGACTGTACTTGAATGCAGAAACTCCTTAGAGCCTTCAAAAGCAATTAACATATTTTATTACTAATTAATATTACCATTACTAATATTGATAAATTTATTAATGAGTCATTCTAATGCAGTAGATCTCAAATTTGATTGAGACTGGAGAACTTCCCTTACATAGATTTAGTCACTTTCTTAAGCAGCAGAATGTGTTATTGGTTTTCCTATACATTCATAAATTAAAATTATATCTGTTTATAGCTTGATACTTTGCTTAATTCCTGACTGCTTATGCTATTAGTGCCCATGTATGTTATTTTTCATTTTTCTGAATTTTCAAACAATTCTTTATGATATTAAGCCATTTCTGTTCTTCTGCACAAATGCATCAGCTACACTTACAGCTACAATTTATCTCAGCTTTTTTCTGTAGCTCCTTGCTCACAGTGCTCCTTCCCTTCCATCCTTTTCTTGTCAAGCTCAATCCATGTACTTTGTTACACCACAGTGAGTTCTTTTATCAAAGACACAAATGCTTTTCTCACAGTACCTTTCAAAGCTAGACACTCATTCAACGCTTAAACCTGTATATTTAAGAAAAACCCACAAATCAAATGTTCTACCTACAAAGTTTCAATTCTAAATACATATATACTAATTCTTAATAATAACAAGAGAAATATTTCTTATAAAACTGTCCTAGAATAACTAATATTCAAGGGAAAAGTCTACATGCATTGACGCATATTTCAATAAATATTGCTTTTGATTTAAAGTTCTGTTTTCAATAATTTCTCCTGTTTTTGCTTTAATTAATATCAAATATATAATATAATGTTTTACTAGTTCTGCTTGAAATTTTCTTTTCTTCATTGTGTTTGTGGTTTTGAAAATGTATACATTTTGAGTGTATTTTCAAAAATATTAGAATCCCAAAATACAAATTGCCATGGCACCAACCACATTTTACTTAATATAATAATTTGTAGATAAACTGAAAACATACAAATCATTTGTGAAACACGTTTTACTCTTTCAAAAGTTTTGTTTCTCACAAAATACTGTAAACTTCTAGGAAGAGAGAGTTAAAAAAACAATCAGAAAATTGCAATTTGTGATAATTTATTTAGTAAGACCTTGGAGCTCCACCATAAGATGGATGCCAAGTTGGGCGATCATTTGACTGCCTTTACTTCAGTGTCTTCTCCATTTTTGTCCCTTCATTCTTTGAGACAGAAACAATTCTGGGTCAGAAAATTTGACTGTGTTTAGTAAGCCAATCCTTCCACTTGAGGCCCTATTTTCTGGAGGTAGACTCTTCCGAGTTCCCTCTCCCCAATGTTGGGCATTTTGGCTAATGTCACCCCTGTTGAGTCCTGAGAGTTTCTCATCTCCCTGGTCCCTGGTACTTTCTAGAGGGCCCCACCCCCACCTCACATTCCCCAAGGCTATTTTCCATTCATTCTGCTGGTCCTCTGGACTTCTCTTCTGCCCCTCCTCCATACCTGATCCTGTTCCGTGTTTCCTCTTCCATTCCCCTCCAACACATATACCTCCCTCCCTCCCTCTGTCTCCTGTGATTATTTGTTCCACCTTCTAAGTGGAATTGAAGCATCCTCATTTGGGCCTTGTCTGTGTGTTGTGTCCTGAGTACTCTGTCCTTTTTTTTTGACTAATACTCACTTTTCAGTCCTTTGGGGTTGTCCACTCTGTAACTGAACCACATATTCTGTATCCATTATTTGCTTGAGGGACATCTGGGTTATTTCCAACTTCTGGCTATTACAAATAAGGCAGCTATGAACATGGTCCTTGTGGGACGGTAGGTTGTCTTTCGGGAATATGCCCAAGTGTGGTAGAGCTGGATCTTCAGGTAGAACTATTTTCTGAGGAACCACCAGATTGATTTCCAGAGTGATTGTCCCAGTTTGCAATCCCACCGGGATTGGAGGAATATTTCTTTCTCTAAATCCTCTGATCCTATAATGTGCTTACACAAGAGAGCCCGGCATATCTGTCCTTGAAGAGGCCCTACCAGAAGCTGACTGAGACACTCAACCAATGCACTGAAGTCGCGGACCCCTATTGTTGAAATAGGGAAAGGATTGTAGAAGCTGAAGGGGAGAGTGATCACATAGGAAGACCAGCAGTCTCAACAAACCCAGACACCAGGGAGCTCCCAGGCAGTCTCCAGCCACCAACCAGGAGCATAAAAGGGCTGGTGCTAAGGCCCTGGCATGTAAATAGCAGCGGTCTGCCTGGTCAGGCCTCAGTAGAAGAGGATGAGCTTAATCTTCTAAAGACTTGAAACCCCAGGGAAAGGGGAGATCTGATAAGGGAAGCACCCTCTTGCAATTCTGGATGGTTCTTACCAGATGCCTTGAGTGTAGTGGATCTCCTGGGATGCCTCAGCCTGCAGTGTCTTTAGGGGAGCAGACTAGCTAGCAATCAACCCAGACTGAAAGCATCAGCCAAGGAGCGCTAAATAACTCTTCTATTCACTAAGAATTGTATGTCTGTGTAACTTGCTTATTTAAATTTGATCTTTTTTGGCAAGTGATATGTTTTGAGAAAATATTCACTTATTTTAGATTTTCCAATTTGGTGGAGCACAGGTTTTTAAAGTATGATCTTATCATCTCTGTTTGCTCAAGCTCTATTTTAATTTCACATTTTGTTAGTTTGGATGTTTTCTGACTTTTTATTTAATTTAGGTAAGGATAGGTCTGCTTATTAATTTTCTCAAAGAACCAAATATTTCACTGATTCTTTGTATTGATTTTGTTTGTTTCTATTTTATTGATTTTACTTGAGTTTGACTATGTTTTGCCTCTACTCTTTTTGCATGTGGTTTGTTTGGTTGGTTGGTCTTCATTTTCAAGAGCTTTCAGGTGAGTTACTTGCATGAAATCTCGCCCCATTTTTTGGTAGGCACTTGGTGCTGTGAAATTGCCTTTTATCTCTGCCTTCATATTGTCTCATAAGTTTGTTGTATCCTATGTATTTATTTTTTCATTAAGTTATAGAAAGTCTTTAGTTTCTTCCTTAATTTCTTTCTTGACCTATTTTTATTCAATATGAGTTAGTATTAGGTTTCAATAAGTTTATAATGTTCATTGTGCCTTTTTTTGTTAATATCTATCTTTAATCTATAGTAGTTAACTAGAATGGAGATGTTAGTAAAATTTTCTTGTTTCCCTTGAAACTTTAATTTGGTCAATTTTGGAAAAAGTTCCATTTATTAATGAGAGTAGGGAATATAAACTATGTATATGCCATAGATATTTGGGTGAAATATTTTGACATACCTATTAGATCAATTTGTTTTATAAGATCGGTTGACTCTTGCCTTTCTACATTCAGTTTTAAGGTGGATGAGCTATCCACTGTTAAGTGTGGGATTTTGAAATCTCCCACTATAAATGTTTTAGGAACAATATGTGATTTAAGCTCTATTAGTATTGCTTTTATGTGCTTGGGTCCCATTGTGCTTCTTGAATATATTTTAAGAATTACAATGTCCTCTGGGTGGATTATACTTTGATGATCTGAAGTGTCCTTCATTATCTCTTCTGATTAGTTTTGTTTGAAGTCCATTTTGTCAGACATTAAAATGGCTATACCAATTATTTCCTAGGTATATTTGCCTAAAATAACTTTTTCTATCCTTTTCCCCGTAGTTGATGCCTGTCCCAGATGAAAAGTTGTATTTCTTGCATGTAAGTAGAAGGATAGATCCTGTTTTCACATCCTTTCTGTCATTTTGTTTCCTTTTATTTGGGAATTGAAAATGTTCATGCTGAGAGATGTCAATGCGCAGCCTTTGTTGTTACCTATTCTTTTGTTATGTGGCCTGTGTGTTTTGTGTGTGTGTGTGTATGTGTGTGTGTGTGTGTGTGTGTGTGTGTGTGTGTGTGTGTGTTTGCATTTCCCATTATTTCCCTTTTTTTTTTTTTATTTTCTGAGCAAGGATTATTTTTCTTAGTGTTTTCTCTGGTGTTATTAACCTTATGTTGAAATTTTCTTTCTAGCACCTTTGGTAGGGCTTGTCTATTTCTCTTTATGTCGAGAGTCTGCTCTACTTTCTGGTTTATTATGAGATACTTAGCCTCTGTGGAATTTCTGATTCAGACACATATATCTTAAGCTAGCATCCTAGCACCTACATGTAAACGGAAACATGCTGCATCTATTGTATTCGTTCACAGAATGGTTTTTTTTCTGTCTCCATCCAGAATTTCAAAATTTCATTTTTCTAAACACCTGAGTAATATCTCATTATTTAAATGTATCGTATTTTCATTATCTATTCTTCAGTGTTTCCACTTTCTATCTGCTATGAGTAGTGCTGCAGTGAACATGAATGAGCAAGTCTCTGTTTAGGAAGATGTATAGTCATATAGGCATATGCCAAAGGCAGATATGGTTAGATCATAGTGATACATTTGCTGCTTTTGAAGAACCATCACATTGATTTCCATAGTGGCTGTGTCAGTTTACACTCCTACCAGCAATGAAGGAGCATCCATATTTCCCCTCATACTTACCAGCCCATGCCTTCTTTTGTTTTATTGATTTGAATCATTTAGTTTGCATTTAGATGAAAAGCCAAATGTATTGTTAATTTACTTTTCCCAAATGGTTTCAGAAGTTGAACATTTTAAAATGTTTTCACACCCAGCTTTCATCTTTTGAGAACACCCTCAGTTATACCCTCCGTATTTAATTAGGTTAATTGTTTTTATAATTTTCAGAGGTTTTTCTTTTGTAGTTCTTTATGTTTTCAGGATATTGGTCCTCTGTCAAATGCATTACCAGCAAAAATTCTCTAGGCAGTCAGTTTTCTCAAAAGATTATTGGCTTTGCTGTAGATCAGGCTTTCAGCTTCATAAGAAACGATTTATTAATTGCTTTTCTTAATATCTCTTCTACCAGTGTCCTGTTAAAAAGTATTTTCCTGTGCCAAAAAGTTCAAATCTGTTCCCAGTTATCATTTTTAACAGTTTCAGTGTGTATCTGGTTATATATGGAGGTTATTGTTCTATTTGGGGTTGAATTTGATCCAGGATGATTTATTAAAATATTTAAAATGCCTCAGAGCTTACTGAGCCCATTTTCTTGAAATACCTTCTGTTGTCCTTTTACCCTGAGGTGATCTGTTTTTGAAGATGAGGTATGTTTCTTTGCTACAGCAGAAATACAGAAACCCCTTAATGCAGTATGTTAGCCTGAGTCTTTATTGAGGCACTGAGACTGGTAATATTGAGTTATTGAAGAGCAGAATTTATTAATTCCTGTTATCTAGTGATATGGTGTAGTTCTCCAGACTCTTTTTGATTTACTCTTCTCTGATGATTTAGCACTTTTATTCTTTTGTGTATAGTTAACTTCCTCAGACTGAAATTTTCTTTTATGGCCATCAACAGAGCTATGTTTGTGAATAGGTAGTGAATTAAGTACCCTATAATGGGTATATTAGTCTTGGCTGGCATATGTGGTCTCTCATAGCATTTATGTATGTGCAAACCTTATGGCTTTCAGAGTCTACATTGAAGAGTCAAACATCATGGGAATGATCTAACTTGTCTATATATGTAACTCAGTCCTTTGCATCTTATAATTAATTTCCTTTCTTTGTTCTAAATATTTAGTGTTTTGATTTTTATATATGGTGGGAGTCTTCTTTTCTTTTCTTGTCTTGTCAATTTGGTGTTCTGTGAATGTCTGGTACTTTGACAGATACCTTTCTTTAACTTTTGGGATATGTTCTAGAATATGCTTAAAAATAGATTCTGTGTCTTTGACCTAGGTTTCTTCTCTCCTTTTAGCTTGTACTTGTAGAAAAAGCCGTTTTGTAGTATCTTAGATTTCCTTCTCATATTGTACCTAAATTTTTTCAGTGTTGATTCATCATTTTCTTTTACTGAGTGAGGCATTTCTTCTACGTCGTTTTCCACACCTAACATTCTTTTGTGACTCAGAATCTGTTGATGAGCTTTACCTGTGAGATTTTATTTGCAGTCTTATTTCAGTTTTGGTTTTTGCTAGTGACTGTATTTCCTTGTAAGATTTTTCATTTATGTCTCAAATTGTATACACCATTTTATTCAATTGTTTGTTTCCATGGTCTTCATTTAAGGAGTTTATTCCAATCTTAATGCCTTGAACATATTTATTATTATTATTATTATTAATTATTATTGATGTCCACATCTTCTGCTTCATCAAAATTACTTATGTTTTCCCAGTATATTTTACAGTAGTGTTGTTGGCTTCTGACAAATATTGTCTCAACTGTTAATATTTGTGCTTTTGCACTGGCATCAAAACATCTGGAGTTTTGCTGATTGACGTGTTTCTTAGCTTGGGTATCTAGTCTTCTATTTACTGCGTGGAAGTTCCATTCTTCTGTTGCTTTTCCCTATTCTAGATCCTACTCAAGTGTGGTAGGTATGAAGTCCCTGTCTGAGTGCTTCTGCATGTCAGTGATTATTAACAAATTGACACACAGACAGACAAACAGATACAAAAATAGAGGATAGATAGATGATGATAGATAGATATGATAGATAGATAATAGATAGATAGATAAAATTAAAGAGTATGAAAGAATAACATGAGGCCTAACGGCATTGGGAAAGAACTATTAACTCTAGTTCTACATTGAAAGCTGTATTCCTGTAAAGAATTGAGTGGGAATTTTGTGAAGCTACTGGGAAAAGGAACATTCCAAATCTGAAAATGAGAAAGTTTACCTACATTTGAAAGTCATAAAAAGTTATATTCGGGATAACAGTAGAGATACATCATTTGGGGGCCTCTATTTGCAGCTTAATTATCAGCTGACTATTTATTATAACTGGAATTGATAAATTAATGGCCAGGTATATAATTGCTATAGAAACTAAAATGGTCCTGGCTAGTGAGTGGACATTCTCAAATGATTTGACTTGTATTGTACATAAAACTTCTCATATTTGCAGAGAGATATCACAAAGGTTCTTTCGCTTTTTCTTATACTCATTAAATAATAATTCTTTCATACTGTTCTCATTGTTTTAGTTCATTGTGTGATTTTTATTAGAAATTCATTGTCTAATTTATTAGAAATACAGTGAACGTTATTTTCATTGTTTAAATATGTGTGTTCCATGACAATATTCTTTTTAATTTCTAGTATTTCCTTCAAAGCAATGCTTATATGCTTCCAGATTTTTCAGAAAATATTTAATATTTTATATGCTAAAACACTAATCTCTGATACGCACTTCTTTTCAAATACTATCTTCTCTCACCTAATTTTTTGTCTAAGTCTTATACTATACACTTCCATGTCTTTCAGCTTCTACATCCTTCCCAATACGAGCCTCTTAACTGGATTCTTTCTACATAAAGAACTCCATTTTTGCTCCAGTGGCCTTTTCACAAGCATCCTCTTTTTCATCTGGATAAGAGTAGTTGGTATACTATTCCAGTATCTACAGGACTACAAAGCCAGAATCATACTTTCACACAAACAATTACATTCAAATGTTTAATTAATAAGTTAACTATTGTGAAACCCTATAATTAGTTCCTTTAAAATAGTCTTCATAGTATAATAGACATCCTCGGGGGCCTTACTAATTTTGATCTAATTTTACCAAGCTTATCCTTTTGTCCCCTGCCTCCCCATTTATACTCTGTCAATAGTAACATGGTATTTTTTTGTTTTTTTCCAAATTACCACACACATTTTCATGTTTCATTATATTTACCACTTGATGGAGCAAGAGGACCATAGTTAAATTGTTTAAATTGGCTGACTCAGGTGGTAAATTCAGAAGGATGATTAAATCAGTGGGTAGAGAGTAGAGTCATGAATTGAAGTATGGTTGTTTGATCGTAAATGGATCTAACCAACCATCTTTAATCCTGTCTAGTTTTATTATTGAGAACAGAATTCTATTTGCAAAACTGACTTTTTTGAACAGAAAGTGAACCTTGAAATTAATTGGTAAAAAAAAGTTCAGTAAGTTATACTTTTCCAATATTTAGTCTAGAGGATAGATTTTTTTAAAGGTATGGAAGCCAAATAAAAATATTTCCAGTCCCCAATAATCTTACTGATCCCAGTGTTTTCATGTTTGTAGGCTATTTTCTCATCTTTTTGTGAGTTATAGTAAAGCCACCACAAATGAAACATATACACAAAATGAAGACTTTCTTTCTTTAACTCTTTAATATTTACAAGTAATATTTAAAGTAACATTTTCTTTTGGGCATTTTCGTATACACGTTATATTTATTAATAGTTCTTTCCCATCACATTCCCTGTTTACATGTTGTTGTAGTTAGAGTTACTATTTCCATAATGAATCACATCTCCAAAAGCAAATTGAGAAGGAAAGGATTTATTTCTTAAACTTCTACATGGCAGTCCATCATTGAAGGGTGTCAGGACAAGAATTCAAGCAAGTGAGAACCCAGTGGCAAGAACTGATAGAAAGACCATGAAGGAGAACTGCATGCTGGCTTGTTACTCATTGCTTGCTTGGACTGCTTTCTTAAGGAACTCAGTTTCACAAGCCCGGGGATAGTATCACCAATCAATCACTTGACCACGCCTCCATAAATCACTAATAAAGAAAATGCCCTACAGGCTTGCTAACAACTCAGGTTTAGGGAAATATTTTCTTAAATGTGGGCCCCTTTTCTCTAACATGACCTCAGATTGTGTCAGGTTGATGTAAAATAGCCCCACAACTTATACTTTGTCAACTTGATAACTATGCACATAAATGTTAAGCCATAACCTTTCCTTTCTTGTTCATCCCCAATATCACACATTACTAAAGCACCACATTATCAAAAACTTTTGAAACTTAAAAAGTCCAACAGCCTTCAAAAAGTTAAACTCTTTAAAATTCAGCCTCTAACTCAGCTATTAAAAATAAGTACATAATGAATACACACACACACACACACACACACACACACACAGACACACACACACACAAGTACATAAACTGATAAATGCTCTAAAGTTGCTACAATCAGGAGGAATACATTAACTAGTGATTATGGAGTACCTAAAACATTGTATAAGAACAGAAACCAATGTACAATGTAAGAAAAATTTCATCTTACCAAGGAGAATAGATAAAACAACCTAAAATTATAAAAAAATAAAAATAAAAATTCAATATCAATGTCTGTGTGCATTCATTAGAATGCCTCTCTGTGGAAGACCCAGCAGGATGGTAACATACATTAAAACTTTTGGCAAGTAGGAGAAAAGTAAAAGCAAAACTCTTTAATACTCATTTCAGTTAAGACAAAAGTGAATTATTTTATAAATATTGGAAAACAAGACTATGTATCAAATTTAAGCATTGAATCTATTTATAGGGAATTTCATTACTCATTTTACCTACTATTTTGTAACATATATAAGTTATGAATACTGAAGCCATGGTAGAGGAAACATCATATATTCAGCAATTTTATTATATTGCATATAAAATATTTATAAGATAACAATTAATAAGCCTGGTGTCATAAATGGTTTTCCTCTCTAAAGTTACTGGACAGTGATATATAATAGAACATCCAACATTACAGGTTATTGCTATTGTAAGTTGTGATTCCACCCTTATTGCTAAAATAAAACATACATGATTCATATAACATGAAAAATTCAAGCTGTTACTGACCTGACCTGAAAGATAGTGCCTGAGGGTACTATCCCTGCTACCACAAGAGAAATATTATTATCTCTTTTACCCAACTATATACTCTGCAAGATACAATAATTACTGTCCTAGAAAGACTTGCCCACTGGTGCAATAATAGAATAAATATGCTAAGAGTAACCAACATTTATATTCAGATTTACGATATAATCTAAAAGATGAAACCCACACATGGCACAATTACCAGGGCAAGAACCTATGGTTGCATAGAGCGGTTGTACTAGAAGAAAATCCAAATTAGAATTCAAGTAATTAGAGATAGTTTTGAAGCAGTTATTGATTACTGACACATAAATGGTCTGAGGAATTTCTATTTAGAGTAGATGGTGATTAATATATAGAATAATAATTTGTCAAGTTACAGAAAATAAAAACAGCATAGTGACTAACTCTAAATTGTGTGTGTGTGTTTGTGTGTGTGTGTGTGTGTGTGTATGTGTGTGTGTGTGTTTGTGATATGTGATTATATCACAGGCTTAGTGACCATTACAGAAGCGGGGCCAGAATGATGAGTATAAGAAAACAACAAGGAAACATTGTTTTCTAGACACAGTGGGACAGCAGCATATATTCAATCACAGAAGCTGTGACAGCATACACAAGATCCATGCAAGCTCCATCCAGAAAAATCTCAGCACAAAATTTGGGTTTAGGAGGAAAAAAAAGAAAGAAAGAGAAGAGAGAGGAGAGAGAGAGAGAGAGAGAGAGAGAGAGAGAGAGAGAGAGAGAGAGAGAACAAAAAAGTAAAAGAAAAAAGAACAAAATCTAATGCTTAGTCATGTAGCAACTGACAACTCAGTAGTGCAGGGAGAGAGAAAGAGAGTCAATCACTTTAATGATGCAACTTGTTGTGAGTTGACTGTCTTCCGGAGGAATGCTTTATATCTAAGAATATATGTGCAGCCCGAACTGGAGTTTTATAGGATAAATAAAATAGACACATAAAAATGAATGTGTATGGAAATATTACTGGATTTGGGAGGAGTTTGAGTTTGGTGAATATGATCAAACACACGTGTGAAAATCTCCAAGAACTGATAAAATGTATAAAGAAAAATGTGTAAAGAAAGTAACCTATTATTATTGCCAGTACTTGAACAACATAGTAAGGAAATCCTTCAAATAGTTGATTTTTAAAGTAATAATCATCAAATCTATCATACATTTCTTGTAACCAGATAGTGTAACATTTAAAATTTTGGAATTGATCTATTTTATATATACTATAATTGACAACATAAAAACTTCTAAAACTTTGGGAAAGCTCATAAGTTTAAAAATGTTGCAAACCGTTGAATATTTTTCATGCTACAGTTTTCAAACATAAACGCACAGTGCATGGATTACATAAATGATTACTTGTCAGATACAGATAAATATTTGGAGTGATAGTTTTGTTATTATTTGGAAATATTTATTTTTGCTCTTTCTATGAGAGGTGTAGTTATTCTTCCATACTTTGGATCATAGGTAGTTCCCCAAAGTCATTTTTTCAGCTTTTTTGTTGTTGAGTGGTACCACTGGAAAGTGGTAGATACTTTAGGTAGAGCCCAGTATGAGATGAAAAGTCATTTGCTTCACCTTTTTCACTTTATAATCTTTAATGAACAGTTTTACTTTATAGCGTTTCACAGAAAGTATGACCCAGCATACCTCAAATTTAAAGTCAATTAATTAAATTGATTATGGATAAAACTCTTCCAAATATGGTGCATCATACTTAGTTTTCACTAAATACCATATATATTTCCCACATATATAGGGAAGGATTAAAAGAACTGAAGCAGATGGCAACCTCATAGGAAGACCAACAGAGTCAACTAACCAGGACCCCTGGGAGGTCCTAGAGACTGAGCCACCAACCTTAGAGCCTACACAGCCTGGTCTGTGGACCCTGGCAAATTTGTAGCAAATATGCCTTGTCAGTGGGAGAGGATATGCTAAATCCTTTAGAGACTTAATGCCCCAGGGTGGGTAAAATTAGTGGGACTAAAATTAGTACTATTATGTAAAATTTGTACTATTATGTCATACATTTGGCACAGGAAGAAAAACTGACTAACACATATCATAGCTTCATCAATAGAGAAAATAATTTGAATATGTGTGTGTGTGTATGTGTGTGTGTATTTTTTCCATTAATAATATAATGAGATATCAAAAATCTCTAGAAAAATGGGTATCAACCATCATAATTCTGAGACCCTTTAATATAGTTCTTCATGTTGTGGTGACTCCCAGTCAATTTTCATTGCTACTTTATAACAGTATTTTTGAATTCTTATAAATTACAATATAAATATTTTGGGATAAAGGATTGAAAAAGATTCCAAATATTTGGATGTCATGACCCATAAGATGACAACCACTGCTCTAGAATACCATGATTTCAAATGTACTCCAAAGACATGAGGCTTGAAGTGTAAGCCACTAGTTGCTCTGGCCTTGTCATTCCAGAATAAAAATGTATTTGAGAAGATCACATTGTGATCATATAGAACACATCAGTAAATTAATACGTATCACTTAACCAAAATTAAACTTTTTTATTAATTATTTTATTTATTTAAAACCCAAATGTTGGACCCTTCCCAGTCTTCTCTCACAGAGTTCTTTCTAACATCTCCTCTTGCCTTTGCCTCTTGGAGCATATCCCATTAATTTTCCCCACCCTGGGGCATTAAGTCTCTAAAGGGTTAAGCACATCCTTTCCCACTGAGGGCAGACAAGGCATCACTATTTGCCAGGGTCCTCAGACCAGGCTGTGTATGCTTTTAGGTTGGTGGCTCAGTCTCTGGGTTTTCTTAGGGGTCCAGGTTAGTTGACTCTGTTGGTCTTCCTGTGGGGTTCTTATAATCCTTCCCTAACTATTCCATAGGGTTCCTGAACCACTTTCAAATGCTTGACTTGGAATATCTGTAACTGTCTCAGTCAGCTACTGTAAGAGCTTTTTAGAGAACATCTATATTAGACGTATTTACAAGCACAACATAGCATTGGCAATAATGTCAGAAATTGTCACCTGCCCATGAGATGGATGTCAAGTTTGGCCCATCCTGGTTATTCAGTCTTTCAGTCTCTGCTCCATTTTTATCCTGGTATTTATTTTCAACAGGAACAATTTTGTATCCAAAGATTTGTAGGTGGGTTGATGTCCCTAATCTCTCAACTACTGATTCTGTCTTACTAGTGGAGGTGGTCTCTGCTGCTTCCATCTCCCCACTGTTGGGCATTTGGCTAAGGTCACCTACATTGAGTGTTAAGAGGCTCCGCCATCCCAGGTTTATAGGATGATCTAGAGATTCTGCCCATCAAAATGGACCACACACCCTGGCAGCTGCAAATTTCTATTTCCTGCAAATTTATATTCTCCTGGACCTCTGATTCTCTCTCCTGTCTTCCCCCATACCTGATCCTACCTACTTTTGCCCTCCTCATCATTTTCTCCCAACAGTTCCCTCCCTCCCTCTGCCTCCAATGATTATTTTGTTCCCATTCTAAATGTGCTTGACGCATCCTCACATGGGCCTTCCTTCTTGTTTAACTTCTTAGGGTTTGTGGGGTATATCAAGAGTATTCTGTACTTTTGGCTAATATCCACTTATCAGTGAATACATACCATTTGGGTCTGGATTACTTTACTCAGGATGATATTTTCCAGTTCCATCCACATGTCAGCAAAATTCATGATGTCTATGTTTTTAATAGCTGAATGGTGTTCTGTTGTATAAATAAACCACATTTTCTGCATCTAGCCTTCTGTTGAGAAATATCTGGATTGCTTCCAGTTTCTGGCTATTTCAATATGGTTGCTGAGATCACAGTGGAGCATGTATCCTTGTGGTATGGTGGAGCATCTTTTGGGTATATGCCCAGGAATCATATAACTGATTCTTTAGGCAGAGCTAATTCCAATTTTCTGAGGAACCACCAGGTTAATACAAATTATACAAGGGCTGAGGAGAAATTTGGGAAACAACACTCCTCACAATAGCCATAAATAATATAAAGTATATTGCTGTAACTAATCAACAAGTAAGATTTGTATGACAAAAATTCGTCAAGTCACTGAAGAAAGAAATTGAAGATGACCTCAGAAGATGAAAAGATCTTCTATGCTCCTGTATCAGTAGGATTAACATAGTAAAAATGTCTGTCTTATCAGAAGCAATCTACTGATTTAATGCAAATCCCATTAAAATTCCAACACAATGTTTTACAAACATTGAAAGATAAATTCTCAACTTCATATGGAAAAACAAGAGCCAAGGAAAGCAAAAACAATTCTGAACAATAAAAATACTTCTAGAAGAATCAACATCTTTGAACTCAAGCTGTACTACAGAGCAATAGTAATAAAAATTGCATAGTATTGGTACAGAGACAGAGATGTCAATCAATGGAATCAAATCAAAGACCCAGACAAAATCCCACACACCTATGGACACTTGATTTTTGTACCAAGAAGCCAAAAACCACACAGTAGTTTAAAGAAAGCATCTTCAACAAATGGTATTCATCTAATAGTCATCTTCAAGTACAAGAAAGTATCTGTATTTATCACCCTGTAAAAATCTCAAATTCAAGTGGGTCAAGGACCTGAACAAAACAACAACAACAACAAATCAGATAACCTGATTCTAGTAGAAGAGGAGAAATTTCCTGAAAAGGACTCCAATGGCTCAGGCTCTAAGATCAACAAGTGATAAATAGGACCTCATGAAACTGAAAAGCTTCTGTAAGCCAAAGGACACTGTCAATAGGACAAACCAGCAACCTACAGATTGAGAAAAGATTTTCACTTATCTACAACTGAAAAAAGGGAAAATATCTAAAATATAATAGGAACTCAAAAAAATAAACAAAACAACAACAAAAATAAATAACAATTAAAGAATGGGATACAGAGCTAAACAGAATTATCAACAAAGGAATCTCAACTGAGAGCACTTAAAAAATGTTCAACATTCTTAGTCATCAGGGAAATGCAAACCAAAATGACACTGAAATTCCAATCTACACAAATCAGATGGGTTAAGGTCAGAAACTCAAAGGACAGCATATGCTGCTGCGGAGGTGGAGAAAGGGGAACACTCCTCCATTGCTAGTGGGATTGCAAACTTGTACAACCACTCTGGAAACAATAAACTTTTAAAAACATCTCTGTGCTTCAAGTATCTTGAATACTTTGTCAAAAGTACTGTCTCTTTCTTGATTGACTTGGATCTCATATTTTACCACTATATAAGGTGAACTACATTTCAATCTGTATCGTTGATTTGATATCTATTTCCATATGTATCTGGCTTCAGACTTCTGCAGTTATAGAATTAGGTTGTTCCACTGAACGACTAAAATGTCACACTAACTGCATGATTTAACATGGCAGTTTTCTTGAATCCCACTATCTTCTCTATCTACTCTACAAGAGTCGAGATGTATGCCAGATATGGTCATGTTTGATGGTCTTCATGGACTTGTTTCAACCATTTAAAATCCTTGGATTCACTTAATATTTTCTAATACTGTGAGAAGTTTATTCTTTCCAGTCTCCATCATATGTAATGAACCTGTCACTGTCATCAATTAATATTGTATTAAATTTATTGAAATGATAGCTGCCAGAAGCTATAGATTCAATTATGTAATAAAGTATATGCACAAAATCTGTTTATGGAGTTAATGGTTGGATTGATGCCTATTTTCATAGAAGACATCTAATTCTATTACTATTATAATGTAAGTAGGTGAAATGCAATATACTATAGATGTTTTGTTAAAAGTTTTTAAACAGGATGAAATGAAATATTTTTACAAATACAAGAATATCCAGAGTAGTAATAAGTGAATGTGGAGGCCTGGCAGGGTTTGGGAGTGTGGGGAAGATGAGGACATCCTCTTGGAGACAGAAGAGGAAGAATGGGATGAGAAACTTTGGAGGGCAGAACAGGATGGAGATAACGACTTGACTTTACCTTATTTAGTTTTGTTTGTTTTGGTCATGAAGGACACATACCTCAAATTTTGAAGGTCATATTAAAGTAGCCCAACAATGATAATCACATGTTAATCTTAATAAACTTGTTTGTTTTTTGAAACACATAAAGAATAAAACAACAGTTAAAAAATCACTAGTTGCATTTGTAAGCAATATGTTTATCATAAAATATTCCATATTTTAAAAAGTCATCCCCATGCTTTTTCTTTGATTTCCTATTTATGAGACCATGTTGTTGATTTTCTATCTGTATAATGATCTTTAAGAATATGTTTTCTGTAATATTATTTGTTTAATTGGACACCATAAGTGAACTAATGATCAGTGGTAACTAGTTATGTGTTCTTTTAGTAGGAAATTTCATTCAATTTCTCTTGTTCACTCTTCAGTTCCTCTTAGTTGGAAAATAAAGAGTAACTGGATTTTTTGAAACTATAATCTAGCCTTAAGTGTAATAATCATGTCTTGTTTTGTTCATTCTTAAGTAACTCTTAGATGTTAACCTATTACTTCTGGACAATTATATATAACCTCAATAACTATGGTCAAATAATTGTTAAGATATTGCTTTTTATAAAATTATTTTAAAGATTTACTGTTTGACTTATTTTTATATTACATTGCATTCACTTAGTTTACTGTAATATAGCTTTTCACTTTCTGTTTATTTTTACATATATTCCTTATTAAAACTTTCAAAAGAATTTAGATCAATTAATTTTATATAAAGACAGCTTCATAAGGGACTGTATACCATTGATTTCCTAAAATGATCCAAAAGAATATATAGTGATCAGTACAATCAGTTTCGATTATCTCAAAATAAAGTGTAATTTAACTCTACAGACTACATTCACACAGAACCAAATAAGATTTGAAATGTATTGAATATATAGACATTTTCTGGTATACTTTATAAAAAGTTAGAACACTAACCTTTAATATTTATACTATAAATTTAATTACCATTTACAACTATGCATAGGAAAATTCAATAAAATATAATATATGCAAGGACATGCATAGATCATATTCAGCCCTATGAAAGATTTCCTAAGAGAAATTAGGTATTTGTGGACTTTGATCTATATAGAGGTTCCTGGAAAATTATTTTAGGGACCTAAAGAAATAAAATTTTTTGTAATTTGCCTACACACAACTATTATGATATCAGAGATATTTCTCTTAGTAAGTAGATGATACTAAAATTATTCAAAGTGAATCAGTAGTAACTATGGGAAAGCAAAACTCTCTGCACAAAGAAGCAAACCACAACATGAGGTTTTTTAAATTTATTTAATTATTTAAATCAAATCATAATTTACTTATTCACACAGGGGTTATAAAAACAAAAAGGCAGGATGTGGGGAAGGGAATGGCACCGGAGCACAGGTGTTCAGGGGGAGTACATATACCTTTCAGAACAGGGTATTAGCTGGGTGAAGGTTCAGGGGACAGGTCACTATGACTCTGCCTATGATTCACTTGTCCTTATCTAAGTTGGTACTGTCTGCCAAGGCTGCCTATTTACAAGATCTATGACTACTCAGGCTGGTAAATTTACACAAAAGCTGCCTGTTTATGATAGCTTATAGCCATCTGTTTCAGTGTTTCTCCACAGAGACCCAAGACTTTGTGTTAGCATTTATGTATGTCAGGCCTGTTGCTGATTTTAGGCCTTCAGTGTATAAGCAGGGCTGCCCCTGACATCTCCTCCCTTCTCTAAGTATAGAAGGGCCTTGGTGATTCTAATCTTGTGAAGGTGGGGATAGAGGCCTGACCTCCAATAATTGAAGGGGATTTTGTAATGGCTCAGGTCCTCCTGTCGTTGTCCAGTGAGGCATGAGGGCCATACCCATCCTGATGTCTTTTTTCTGGAGAGGGGATATTTTTGACATCAACCCCTATGCAGTCAGGCTTGTCCCTCAGGAACCCAGAGAGATATTTTCTTTTTTTTTTTTTTTCTTTTTTTTTTCTTTTTTTTCTTTTTTTTTTATTTTCAACAAATCAAAAAAATTTAAAAAGCATTCAAACAGAATAAAATGAAAAGAAACAAACAAGCAAAATACCAAGTGTCAGATATACTTATACAAGAATTCTATAGAGCCTTCAAACAAGCAATACTTTTTGAGTTATGTTTAAAAAAATTCAGAACCACAATAAGCTCCTTCACAAAGCAAATAATATTGAAATAGTGAAATCAAGTATAAACCCAACAAAAATATATAAGTTATAGTCCAGTATCCCTCATGAATTTTACATACAAAAATTCTCAATGAAGTAGTTGCAAACTGAATACAAGAGATATAAAAAAATAATATTCCATGAACAACTGACAAACTGTTTTTTTTAGAAGATCATACTCCATATACAGGCTGCATGTTTTGGGATAGCCCCCACTCCAGATGTTTGAGACCTACATGAAAACCAAGCTGCACATTTACAACATATGTGCAGGAGGCCTAGGTTCAGCCCATGGAGCTAGATCTGTGTAGACTAGATATGCTCCACGGTTGGTGATTTCAGTCTCTGAGAGCTCCAAGGGTTCAGGTTGGTTTACTCTGTTGATCTTCCTGTGCAGTTCCTATCTCCTTAGGGCCCACAATCCTTCCACCTATTCTTCTTTAAGAGTCCTCAAGCTCCATCCACTGTTTGGCTCTGGATGTCTGTATCTGTCTGAGTCAGCTGCTGGTTAGAGAGCCTCTCAGAGGAGATGGCTCAGCCGTTAAGGCTAGGCTCACAACCAAAAATATAAGAGATATTTTCATTTTATTTATATTCCCTTGCAGTGCTTAGCCTCACAGCACAACACGAGTTAAAGAACAGAATTTGTTCATTCCCATTTATTTATGCAACTGTATTGATGATTAAGATCAGTCAGCAACTTATGGTTTCGTTCAATAGTATGGGAAAATAATATTCGAGAGTATGTCTATATATATGAGAAGTGTTTGATGCATTCAAAGAATATTTTCTTGCAAATATTTGATTATAGAAAACTGGTGGCATTGCCTAATTTAATTGGACATGACAGAGAAGGTGCTTCAGTATGTACCTAACATGGTAATTGGAAGGATGTACTATTTAACAGTTATTCAACTAGAACATGTGTGTTCTATGATTACACTTTCATAATACACACACAGAAACAACACACACACACACATGTAGTGATTTCAAAATGTTATGTAATTTAATGATGTATGATAAACATTTTCCATGTTAAAAAATAAATGCACTTTTACACATTTAACAATTTCTCCATGTTTTCTTTATTACAAATTTTCATTTTGTTTCTTCTTTCGGTTATTTATGTTTGCCCATGCATGAAAATGTCTTCAGGAAATAAAAGTACTTATTTTTATAATTTGCTATTATTGGAGAGTGAACTGTTCACACTCATATTTTCCATTTGTAAAGTAATTTCACTAGGAACGTTCTGAGAAGAATAAACGAAATATAACATTGTTTATAAATTCTACATTTCTTTTTTAATTAATGAAATTTTTCACTAATGGTCTGTTTCTAAGTGATTATTTTAATTCACGCCTTAATCATTGATGAGGCAAAAGTCATTAAAGGTGCTATTCAGCTGCTAGACTCCAAGAGATACAAGAATGACCAAGTGGGAAAGAAATGCTCACAGCTGCCCTAATTTCAGGCCTATTATGTGGGTAACGAAAATTTCTTTTAATTGTATCTCACACCTTTTCCACAGAAGAAAATCTAAGCCTGATGCTGTAGTTTGACCAAATGCTTTCTCAGTGTATTTTCCTTTGGAATGGAATCTGCCAATTCTTTAGATGCAATATGAAACTCTTCTCAGTGCTTAGGAGCTGGTGAGTGGATGCACCACAATATACTGTACCACTGTAAAGAAAACCAGAATCCTATCATTTGAAGCAAAGCTTATGGACTGATTGTGTATTTTGTTTAGGGCAACAAGCAAGACTTAAAAAGACAAGCACAATACGTGGTTTAACTAGAAAAGTTGACAAAAGCCATCCTAAAAGTAAGATTAATTATTGCATGCAACAAAAATTTGCACATCAATATGGGGAGTGAGAAAATGTTGGTTATAATCACACCACACTATATGCATTTATGGAAATATTACACTGAGAACAATTAAGTATGCAATTAATGAGTGTTTATGATAAAATTTAATTTCTGTACAAGATTTTTCTTTTCTAAATATGTGTCAAGCATCTGCATCTGTATCAGTAAGGCTCTGATGGAGTCTCTCAGGAGAAGGCTATACCAGGCTCCTTTCAGCAAGCATTTCTTGGCATCAGCAATAGTGACTGGGTTTCGCAATATTGTGAAATTTGGATTTCTTATTTCACAACTGTGCACATACATATCTACATTGCACTTTGATCATTCGTATAAGTATTACTCTCTCTTCCTGTATCAGTTCTTCAGAACTCCATTTGTCAAATACTCACAGGCATGTTTTGTGTTTTATGCATTTTACTTTATAGTGTCTCAATGATTTTAGTTATACTTGCTTGGGTAAGAGATTACTCTGATGACGCAAGGGTACTTACTACATTAGGAACCAGAACCTGAGAACATGAGGTCTTAACCCCTCCAATCATAACCTGCCTGTAGTTCCTTTGGAGGAATGCACCTGCATGAGACATGGCTGTGTGTACCTTCTTGAGCAGGTCTTGAACAGGTAATTACCAATGACAATTTCATTGTCATAACAATTATATTATGTGTCGAAAGTAACATTTTATAGCACTCCTCTTCATTACTGGGTTCTGAAATTCCTTCTACAACCACTTTTGCAATATTGCCTTAAAAAAAGAAGTGAGTTATAGAACTCTGTATAGGGAAGAACATCCAAAATTTATCTGTCTAAAAGAAACACAGGGACAAAATGTGGAGCAGGTACTGAAGGAAAGTCCATCCAGGGACTGCCCCACTTAGGGATCCATCCCATCTGCAGCCCCCAAACCCAGTCACTATTGCTGATGCCAAGAATTGCTTGCTGAAAGGAGCCTGGTATAGCCTTCTGAGAGACTCAGTCAGAGCCTTACAGATACAGAATGCAGATGCAGATGTGTGCAGCCAACCATCATACTGAATGCAGGGACCCCAATGTAGGAGTTAGGGGAAGAACAACTGAAGAAGCTGAAGGTGTTTGCAACTCCATAGGAAGAACAACAATATCACCAACCAGACAACCCAGAGCTCCCAGGGACTAAACCACCAACCAAATGTACACATGGAGGGACCCATGGTTCAGCTGCATATGTAGCAGAAGATGACCTTATCTGGCATCAATGAGAGGAGAGGCCCTTGGTCCTGTGAAGGCTGATGTTCCAATATAGGGGAATGGTAGAGTGGTGAGGCAGAAGTCGGTGGGTGGGAGAGCACCCTCATATGAGAAGGGGAAGAAGGAGGATAGGGAGTTTGTGGAGGGGAAACTGGGAAGAGGGATAACATTTGAAATGTAAATACATAAAATAACTAATTAAAAAAACAGAAGTTACTTGTTCTAAGCACTTCTGACTTTATGTCTGGATTCATTAATACTGAGAGTAAAATTTCCCTTATCTAAGTTGAGAACAACACAAAATATACATACAAACACAAGTATTTACATTCGTTTAGAAACATGTCCTTTCAGCCAAATGATAATTGAAGGTTTACCACTTGAGATTTTGACCACCCTATGTACAATTTCTTGATACGCTTGACAATATTGAGTATGACTTACCTTCACTGTAGTAGATATCAATTCAAATAAATATAGGTTTGTTACTTCCACAGTAGTCATTATTTTACTGGTGGCAAATTTTCCTAGAAGGTCGATACCACAGCACAGAGAGCCTACTGCTTGATAAGACTTGCCATTATTTCTCTTCCCTTCAATCTACATTATACCTTCCAGCCCCATAAAACCTAATGAACAACTATCAAGTTTTCATCCCAATTTAGCCTAATTTTTCGTGGTCTAAAATGAAAGTATATGATTTTTTCTACAATACACTTTAAATATGTAATTATGGTGAGCAATGAAGAGAAACCACAATATTCAACAGTATTGGGGGCTTCTGAGCCCGATTCATGAACAATTCATAAAGAATTTCCAATATCCTATTTACATAAGATTTTTCTTTTTTATTAATTTATACATATTTATTCCTTTACTGTCCCTTCCAGTCCCTTCTGAAAATAATCCATTCCCAACCCTAACCTACACCTCTGAAAAGGAAGAGGTTGGCCCTAGGTATAATCCACACTAGTGCTGCCTCAAGTCACTGCAGAATTAGACACATCCTTTCCCATGAGGCCAGACAAGGCAGGTCAGATAGGAGAACATGATCCATAGGCAGGCAACAAGTTAGGGTAAGTTTCTGCTCCAGTTGGTGGGCTCCCCAAGAAGACCATGCTTCACATCTACTATATATGTGTGTAGGAGGGGGCTAGGCCCACTGTTTGAATGTTCTTTGGTTGGTGCTTCAGTCTCTGGTAGCCACCACAGGTGCAGATTAGTTGACTTTGTTGGTCTTAGAGTCACTATCCTTCCAAGTTCCTCAATCCTTCCCCCAAATTCTTCCATAAGAGTCCCTGATCTCCTCTAATGTTTGACTGTGGGTCTGCATCGTTCTGAAGTCGAGTGGCTTCAGTGACAGTCTGAGCTGCTAGAACGATAAGAGGATCAGTAATATCATGATGTTCTGGCCATGCTATGGATCAATTCGGTCATGCGCTTCAGTTCTGTCTTTCCTGCTCTGAATGTACCCACGGAATTCAGCCACAGAGTGCATTCAGTTTAATATTAGTGTCCATGATGTTTTCTGGTATCCAACTTGTCATCAGGATTTCCAATCTTCATGGACCCTCTCCCTTCCAGTTCCTTCCTTCTATCCACTTCTGATGACCCTTCTGAGTGAGATTCATGCATCTCCCCTGTGCCTTTCTTCTTATTTAGCCTGTGAATGTAGCCTGGGTATCCTGTACTTAATAACTAATAGCTACTTGTAAGTGAGTACATATCATTCATATCCTCTTGGGTCTAGGTTACCTCATTCTGGGTCATATTTTCTAGTTCTATGATTTGGCTGCAAAGTTAATGATGCCCTGATTTTTAATGACTGAGTAGTATTCCATTCTGGAGATGAACTAGATTTTCTTTATCCATTCTTCAGTTTAGGGCATCTGGATTGTTTCCAGTTTCGGGCTATGACAAATAAAGCTGCTATGAGAGTAGCAGCACAAATGTCCTTGTGGTAGTTGGAATATCTTTTGGGTATATGCTCAGGAGTGTTATAGCTGGGTCCAAAGGTAGAACTATTCACATTTTTTTGAGAAAATGCCAAATTGATTTCCCAAGTGTTTATACAAGTTTATATGCCCATTAGCAATGTAGGAGTGTTACCCTTGCTCCACATTTTCACCAGAACTACTGTCACTTGAATTTGTGATTATTTGTATTACTAATTTTGTTATATTTATATTCCAATTATAAAAATAATTTTTATATTTTATACTGCCCCCTCCCAGTGTCCCTCTCATAGAAACTCTCTCCCGATCTCTCCTCTCCTCCTTGGAGAGGGTGGGTTCTCTCTGGATATCCCTGCATCCTGGCACATCATGTCTCTGTAAGGTTAGGTACATCTTCTCCCTCTGAGGCTAGACAAGGCAGCCCTGTTGGGGAACAAATTCCACAGACAGGCAGCAGCTTTAGGGACACAATCCTCAGGTCAATTGTTGGGGGAACTACACAAAGACTGAGTTGCACATCTGTTACATATGTCTGGGAGGTCTCAATCTGGCCCCTGAATGCTCTTTGGTTTGTAGCTTAGTCTCTGAAGTCTTTCAAGAGCAGTCACCAGTCACTATTAATGATACTCTGTTATGCTTACAGATAAGAGCCTTCCATGGCTGTCCTCTGAGAGTCTCTACCCAGCAGCTGACTGAAACAGATGCAGATACCCACAGCCAAACATTGGACAGAGGTCTTGACTTTTATGCCAGAATTGGGTGAAGAATTGAGGAACCTGTAACAGATAGGGATTATACACGAAGACCAATAGAGTTGCTCGAGTTTTTGATCTTAGCCATTCTTAGGGTTGTAACGTAGACTTTGTGCTCCAAATTTCTTGGATGTTTTGTATTGTGAACTTTTAGATTTTTCATTTTCTGTGATCAATGTATCTATCCATTTCTTCTATTGTATCTTTTATGCCTGAGATTCTCTCTTCCATCGTTTGTATTCGGTTGGTAATGCTTGTGTCTGTAGTTCCTGTTTTCTTTCTTAGGTTTGACGTCTCCAGGATTCCCTCAGTTTGTGCTTTCTTTATTGCTTCTATTTTCATTTTCACTTCTTGGAAAATTCTACTCATTTCCTTCACCTGTTAAATTGTATTTTCCTACATTTCTTTAAGGAATATTTTCATTTCCGCTTTAAAGGCCTCTCTATTATCTTTGAGAGATTGGATTTAATGTCATCTTCTTGTGCTTCTGCTGTTAGGATGTCCAGGACATGCTGTAGCAGGATAGAGGGGCTTTGGTGGTTCCACATTCCCCTTGCTCTTGTTGATTCTGTTCTTATGCTGTCCTTTAACCATCTGCATTTTCCTGGTGTTGGCTTTATGATCCTGATGCCATCAGGACACTTCAGGAAGGCAGGGAGAGACTTTGGTCAGACAGTGGATGTCAGGGGACTCAAGTTGCCAGGAATTGGTGATAGAAGATTCCATGCTGGTTGTCATAGTGTCCCCCTCAGGCTTCCATGGGAGAACCACATGTTCTTTACGTCACCCACATTTCTTCAGGAAGATAGGACAAGCCCAGGGCCAGAAAATACAAGTCAGGGACCACATGCAACTCACATTTGCTGCCTGTGCCTCAGAGAGACCTGACTGGCAAGAGATTGGTGTGACAGTGTTTTCCAAGCTGGATATTCTTGGCCCCTCAGAACCACAGGCCTTCACCAAGAAGAAGGATGCTTGTGGGGTGTGGCAAGACTCCTTAGGACAAAAGGGGAGCCCAGAGCCAGACAATGGAAGTCAAGGGACCCAAAGCAAATCTAGGGATTTTATTTAGTAGTGTGTGTCTTCCGAGATCCACTCATATATTGTACTTCAATTTAGTTATTTTTTTCTTCTTTTACTTTTAAGATTATAATTTAAATTGGCATACAAAGTTACATTAAGCTTTATCATATATCCTTGATTTGGGATTTATGATAAGTATTCCCAAAATATTTATTATATTCCCTTTCCTATTCTTCTACTCCTTACTGGTTAAACATTTCTGACCTCAGTATTCCTCCCTTGTCCTTTCTACATCACAAGTGTTTTATAGTGCCTGTACGTCTAAGTAACACTCCTTATGATCTTTGTCTATTTCTTGGCCTCTGCGGATATACTCTTCAATTTAATCACACAAATGTAAAAACTGAATATGCTATAAAATGTACATGAGAAAGAAATGTAACATTTGTCTTTACCTGCGTTTTGCCTCCATTTTGAAATATTTTTCATATTTTCTTTTCCCAATTCTGTAGGTTCAGGTTTCATATTCAAGTCTTTGATCTATTAAGAGATAATTTGTGGAAAAGACATAGGGATGTGCATATTCAGTTTCTGCAACATTGATTGTTCATGACTCTCTTTTCTCCAATATTTTTTTAATTTTTATCAAGTCACATGACTATAGCATGTATGACTACATATGTTTACATCTTCTCTATTCTTTATTTGAAGTACATGTCTATTGCTGTGGCAGCATTATGCTGTTTTTATTGTTATGGTTCTGTAATACAGCTTGAATTCAGGTAAGGAAATACATCTAACTTTTATTAGCCTCAGAATTTACTTGGATATCTTAAATATTTTGTGGTTTCAAATGAATTTAATTTCTTTTGATATTTCTGTAAAGAATTGCTTTGGAATTTTTATTGGAATAGCTTTGTATGTACAGATTGCTTTTGGAAAGACAGTCTTTTTCACAATATTGATCCCACAATTGCAAACAGTAAGGTTTTCATCTTCTAGTGTCCTCTTTCCTTGCTCTACTGTTTCAGGTTTTGTTTGTAAAGCTGTTTCACTTGCTTGATTGCATTCTAAGGTACATTTGAGACAGTTATGAATAAGATGTTTGCTCCAACATTTTTCTAAGCATGTTTCTTATTCATTACTGTTATATAAGAATATGACTAATTACACAGTTCTCATTTTGTATTTTGACACTTCTCTGAGGGTATGCACAAGTGCTCCCCCAACACACAGACACATTCTCCATCTCTGTCTCTGTCTCTGTCTCTGTCCCTCTCTCTCTCTCTCTCTCTCTCTCTCTCTCTCTCTCTCTTTACACACACACACACACACACACACATACACACACACGTTATCTGTAAGTGTGAATATTTTGGCACCTTCCTTTTTTTACTTTTACATCTCTTGTCTTATTGTGCTATGACACACAATGCTATCCTAAAGAAATGTGGTAGAAACTAAAAGTCTTTTCCAAATTCTGATTTTAGTATAACTGACTTATGCTTATCCCCTGTTAATAAAACGTTAGCTATATATTTGTTGGATAGCCTTTATTACGTTGAGATATGTTACTTCTGAGTTAACTTTCTGACCTTAGTACTGAGCTCTCCTCCATTTGGAGTATACTACTGATAATCGATATATTGTCCTCTAACTTTGTTTTATTGCTTTGTTCCTAGTTTTATTTATATATTTTTACATTTTTGCATATATATATGTTAGTATGATGTGAGTGGGTGTATTTTATGAACTTTTAAGAATGTATGTGAATGCTGCCATATTGGCATTATAGTGTACAAGTAGAGATCATTGGACAACCCTAGATTTTGATCTAGACATTCCATCATGCTTAAGATAACTTTCTGTTGTTATTTTTGTTACTAAGTTGCATTCTACAGGCTGGCCTTTGAATTTCTGGGAATTTCCTAGCTAGGTTTCCCTACCATGATGGTCTATAGCAATGGTTCTCACAGGGATCAACTAAGAACATTTGGAAACACAGACATCAGCATTGTGTTACATAACAGTAGCATAATTGCAGTTATGAGGTAGTAGTAAACATAATTTTATAGTTGGGTGTACTACATGAAGAACTATATGAAAGGGTCACCGATTTAGTAAGTCTAAAAGCCACTGATTTATTAGAGGAGTTCAGGAAACTAAGTGATGCTTTCTATTTTATCTCTTGGTATTATACAAAAGATGTAGATAGATATTTAGATAGATAGACAGACAGATATGAAATAATATATGACAGAGACTGCAGAAACATCTGGCAAAAGCAACTTAAGAGAGGAAGGTTTATTTCAGCTCCCATTTCAGAGTTTTCAGAACTGTTTAACTAACCACACCCAGGAAGTAGAGCAAAGACAGGAAAAGTCAGGAAGGACAAGGGCATTCTAAGACATACTTCAACTACCCCATTCTCTTCCTTCATTGAGAACCCAAGTGAAAGTTTCTCACATCCCTTCTCGGAACCTGCCAGGCCAGGAATGGGTTAAAGTTGGCCACAAAATTGGAAGCAGGACAAAATGTGAGATGTAGGTGTACCTTTAAACACCGATGGTCTCAGAGATGGCTTTAAAGGCTAATAATGGTCTCTGGCCTTCCAGCTCTCTAACTACACTGAATGCTACCTAATAACTTCTTTTGATGTCAGGATGTACATGCTGACAGGAGCCTGATATACCTGTCTCCTTAGACGTCTGCAAGAGTCTGACATACTCAGAGGCAGATGCTCACAGCTAACCATTAAACTGATCATGGGTTCCCAATGGAGAAGATAGAGTGAAGGCTGAAGGAGTTGAGAGGATTTGCAACACCATGAGGAAAGCAACAATCCCAACCAACCAGAGCCCCCAGGGTCTAAACCACCAGCCTGGGAGCTCTTAGGGAGGAACCCATGGCTCCAGCTATATATGCAAGGGAGCTATATATAAGTGGGAGAAGAGATCCTTGGTCCCATGAAGGCTGGACATCTGGGGGGTATTCGAGGGTGGGGAGGTGAGGTACGGGGGAGGGTGGGTGAGGGTACACCAACATGGAGGCAGGAGGAGGGGGGAAGGGATAGTGAGTTCCTGAGAGGGAGGGGGGGAAATGGGGTAAGGAGAGAACATCTGAAATGTAAATAAAATTTCCAATAAAAAAAAAAAAGAAAGGAAAATAAAAAATCCTAAAAACTTTCTTGGTCACTCTGAGGGTTAAAATCTCCTGCTCTTTTGGGGCATTAACATCTGTAGACTAACAGTAGGGGATGAAGTAAAGGATTAATTGCAATGGGCTTTTTTTCTCTCTGGCCCTTGCCTCATGTCAAGCGGGAAGGATGTTTGAAGCAATAAACTTTTATTGAACCAGGAGAAGAGAGTCACTTGCAGAAGGAAAAACTTTTACACAAGCAAATAGGTATGAACTCACATAAATTCATATACAAATTTATGCACCTCCATGCTAACCAGCTGGGCCCAACCCCATACTTATCTCATAATCATTACTTATGTACGCACATGATGCAAAAGACCAAGCAAAAGTGTAGAATGAACTCATTTTCATGCTGGATGAAAAATGAGTTTCAATTTTTATTGCATAGAGGAAAAAAAAAAAAAACGCTTCTACCCTTTTACTGCCAGATGAATTAAACACAAATCTGTAAGGAGAAAGCTTTGTCTTCTTCAGTAAGCAGCAACTGCCTTGCTGTTAAGAAAACCTGTTCTTAAACCACCAACCAAACAGTACACATGGAAGGGCTCATGGCTCCAGCTGCATATGTGACAGATGATAGCCTTGTTGGACATCAATGGGCTCTTGGTCCTGAGAAGGCTAGATGTTCCAGTGTTGGGGAAGGCTAGGGTGGGGAGGTGGGAATAGGTGGATGGGTGGGGAGGTGGGAATAGGTGGATGGGTGGGGAAGCACCCTCATAAAAGCAGGGGAGCAAGGATGGGATAGGGGTTTCAGGATGGGAAACCAGGAAAGGGGATAACATTTGAAATGTAAATAAATAAACGATCCAATAAAAAGAGAGAGAGAGAGAGAGAGAGAGAGAGAGAGAGGAACATTTGAAATAAAAAACGAGGGACCCATGGCTCCAGCTATATATGCAAGGGAGCTATTTATAAGTGGGAGAAGAGATCCTTAGTCCCATGAAGGCTGGACGTCTGGGGGGGGTATTCGAGGATGGGGAGGTGAGGTACGGGGCAGGGTGGGTGGGGGTACACCATCATAGAGGCAAGAGGAGGGGGAAGGGATAGGGAGATGCTGGGAGGGAGGGGAAAAGGGGGTAAGGGGAAAACATCTGAAATGTAAATAAAATTTCCAATAAAAAAAAAAACAGAAAAAAACAAAAAAAAAAAAAAAAAGAAAAAAATGAAAAAGAAAATCTGTCTCATGGTTAGAAGCCCACCTGCTCTTCTGTTTTCTCTACAGCTTCTTCTTTTGTCCTTCTTTTTCCTCTGCATTCTTTGATTTTCTCTCAATTTTTAAGTTTCCTTTTAATTTCTAAGTTATTATACTCTGCTGTCCAACTCCTTTCTATCTTGTTCTCTGCTACTCTGATATATCAATGCCCTGCAATGCAATCATTACTAGACTTTAGTACTTTCTCTAGGGAGTATATCACATGGTTTTCCCAAGCATCTTTTTGTTTGTTTGATTTATGTTCACTATAACTTCAAACAAAATTCAAATAATATATTGAATAAGACATTTACAACAGAGAATGTTTACATATGTATACATTAACACTAGAAATTCATTATCTGCCACTAGCTCTAAGGTTCATGGAGAGTTAAAGACCATGACTAAGTTATGATTGAAGTTTTGTATAGACAAACCCAGTTAATGTTTTACTCTCTCTCCTTGCACCTATAAAAAATTTGTTAGTTCCCTTTTTATCACCTTGGTTAATTGTTTTATAACCTCTTGGAATTTGTTTCTAAATTGCAAATGACTTCTTTCTATCTCACAAGCAATTAATTCATGACATTTGAAGACTGGCAGAGTTCTCATGGCATTTTTGACATAATAGCAATTTTTGAACTAATAGCAATCCTATCATAAAGGGCTTAATAATTATTAGTACAATTTTAGGAATTCTTATAGAATGATCATTAAGAATTAAGAAATCATGTGTTTTTCTGTATACCATCACTTGAAGAGAGCACATCTTCATTGTTCTTTAGAAATCTGCTCAAGGAAAGCTTATTAATAGCAGGAATCTCTCCTCAAATGTAATCTCCTCAGCCTTGCCTAAAGGAACAAATTTGTCACAAATTTACAAGCTGTGATGGAAGGCAACCATCTCAGGAAAATCACCTGGTAGTTTTGAGCTTCTCCTAGATAGATTCTGGCACACCCCCATAGTCTGAATAAGTGAAACAAACAAAGGTCAGAGGCCTCGTGATCTCTCTCAAGCTCTCTCAGGAAACACCCTCAGAAATATGTAGTCCCACTCCCCACCCCTACACACCCATTCCAAAGGTGACCATCACTAATCAAGAATGTTTTCTCAATCTAATCAGTAACTAAGATTATTCACCACTGTGAGAAGAAGGCTACCAAAAGACAACCAAATGAAGGGCTACATACAAAGTGGTCCAGAAGGTTTCCCAGCACAAAAGTCTCCATTGCCACATCATAGTGTGTGCCAAGCTCCCAACACACATGTCTTCAACAACCAGAATCTTAGGGTTGCTTGTAGAGATTTTATAACATAGAAATGATTAATAATTAATTCATTGTCTAGCCAATGAAACCTCCAAAACCATAGTCAATAGTATATATGCAAAGAACCTATAAGATTAAAAAGTCCTGACTTAATATTAGGAGAAAAAAAAAATCTCAAAAGTTGCTGGTGAGTTTGTTATGTGTTGACCATCTATTTCTAGGCATGGTACCTATCTTTAAGAGTGGTTTGTTTTCTCAGTGAGACTTCTTTGGAGAAAAACTAATTTTTCATTTGTAAGTAACTATGAATTACAGATAGCTTCTTAGTTAGAGATGGAACTTGTGTCCTTTTCTCCTTTGGATCCTGTCTGATAGAGACCCTTGCAGACCCTTTGCATGTTGCCAAAGTCTCTGTGAGATCATAATGCTCTAGCCCTGCTCTGTCTAGAAGGTCTTAAGTCCTTGGTGTCTTCTATCCCTTTGGTTGTTATACGTGTGTCATACCTTCTTTTCCAGAGATTTCCCTGAGCCCTGAGAAGAGGGATTTGATAGAGGTATCATTTTTAATGCTAAGTATTCTAAGTGCTCTCTCCATCTCTCTGTGTATTGTTCAGCTGTGGGTATCATTATATACTCCCATTTTTTTACTTTTGAATTACTCTGATGATGACTGAGCAAGGAACTGATCTATGAATATAACACAATATCATAGGAGTAATTTTATTGCTATGTTACTTTTGTAGAACAGTAATATTTGTTTTTACCCTAGGCTCTGGTCATTCTAGTCTCAGAATCTGGTTAAGACAAACACTGTTGCTAAGAATTCCATCACATGGAGTGGAACTTAAATCGAATAAGAAATTAGTTGGTTACTTCTGCTATCTTTGTGCCATTATTATACCAGCATATCTTCCTGATAGGACACTCTTGTAGATGGTTTGTAGCTAAGTTGGTAGGTCTTTATCTTTCTCTTTGTTAGCTTGCAAAATAACTTCCTGTACCATAAATACTAGTTCATAGGAGCAAAGACAATAAGAAAAAACCATTTCAATGTCTGTGTGTTCAATGAGTTGTGTAGGTGTTGTCTTCAACAATAGGGCATAGCCATCAGTCTGTGGAGAGCCTCCAATAATCTTGGCAATAGCCTACATTCTTCTGAAGTTCTTATGGGAACTTTGGCCAAACTAAATTAGGTGTAATCCATCCTGGCATTGAAATTTTCACTTAATGATAATATATGTCGTGGGGGGGGGGGTCTATCATTGACTGTTTTAAGCACACACCTTATTATATTAATAGTCACTGTCCTTCACTGAAAGTTGCCTAATTATTGGAACATCTGGTTTTGGAGAACTTTATTTTTGCAAAAAAAACAATATTATTCAATGGAAACATTTTACATACTGTTTGTTCAAATAACAAAATATCATTTCATGGTTTGATACTCTTCACGAAGTGAAATTCTTTTGTTGTCTTAAAAATCACAGTCATAATTACATACTATTTTATGTCTATATTCAGTTATATTGTGAGTATATTAATTGCTGAGTACATAAGCAGCATTTTGTATACAAATGATTGCATTGTTAAGGGTATAATGAGCAGATATGACATTTTAACAAACAATAACACTCTTACCTTGTTCTCACAACAAGAATAATGCTTTCTGATTCTCATTATAGATATGACTTTGTCTGTACAATGAATGTGAGTTCTATCTTCACATGCTTACTACATCATGCATACTACCTTTAGAAACTACCAATTCTTTAGTGATGTAATTAATATTTGGATCAAAATTTACAAGTGGATTTTCATATACAATTATAAAAATTTTCAATGATTAAAGTTTAATTATATCTAATGATTTAACCTAATTAATTTCATGAGCTAGACTAAAATTTTTACTATTATTATGTACATATATTCCTAGGTCATAGTACTTCTAGACCTGATTTTTCATATGTAGCAAAATTAAATTCACGATTTCAATGAATAAATTGAGTCAAGATTAATAGTATAGAATGTTTTTAAAAATACTCAAAGCTTGCTGTCCTATAACACAATATTTTCTTCATATCCTTTAGTGCTTTGCAAGGAAGTGGCATCAGAGTATGATAAATATAAGAACTGTAGAGACAGTACTTATTTCTAGGTTCCTGTTGTGTTTCAGATGTTGTATCTCAGCAGCTGGCATATCCCTCTTAAAACTCCACAAGTTAATGAAGTATCGGGTCAGAAGTTAAAGAAATTTGCTGCAGGTGTTTTTAATATAAAATAACATTGGTTTATAATATCTAAAAAGTTCAAATTAATATTCCTTATAGTAAAATTTAATTATCTAGGATGCTATAGGGGGTATAAGAAATATTGGCTAATTATTATATTTCTTGGATAATATAAGTATTAGCCATTTGAAGAGCATAATAAAATTATCACAGTACAAAACCCTGCTTATCAGTGGTCCTCCAAAGAGAGGCGTCTTTTAGTCCTACAGATATAATGCAAATATAATTATCACCAGCCATGATGTTTGGGTATTAATTGTCTAACAGAACTGAGGGAGGTAGAATTTCAAGTGAACAATGTTTTACTGATCATAGTCGGGTGTTAATCACTGGGCCTTTAGGATGCTATTTAACACATTTCCCTATTGCAGTTGTATTCAAGGAAACTAGAGCAACACACTAAAACAGTGATATTTTTTAACTACAGAAGGCACTTCCAAGGCAAACTGATAATGGTTAGCTGTTATACAATCAATTAAAATTTGCTTAGTTTCAATACTGTGAAAATTTCTCCTGCTCAAGTCAAACCTCATAAATCATTAAACTTAAAGTGTATTTAATTAAAACATATGTAGTCTGAAACAGTGTTTAATGTAATTATTTTGTATACGTAGAATATACACATACAGGACACAAAATGAATACTCATATATATTTACATATATTAAATGAGATAACATATTTTCTGTAAAGATAGTTGATGTTTAAGAAAACAATTCTGTTAGTGTCCTGTGCATTTTTTTTAATTATTAGATTAAAAATTGAAATCAAAAGGCTGCTTCATTTGTAATACTAAATAGATCAATAATAGCATACATATAAAATGTGCATATGCTGCTTAATATTAGTTAGAATCAACAATTAATAAATTTTAAAGAAAATTTAACTTTGAAAATAGATAATAATGGCAGACTATACATGATATTATTGTCTACAAGTATACATCTGTAGTATACATCACTATCATTAAAGTAGTTCAAACTGTATATCATACTTCAAGAGGAATTAATATAACTCCTAATATAAAGTCCAATTGCCACAACAGAGAAAAGGAGTATTGATAGTTCTCTTCTTTGCAGTCCTATGTGAGTATAGACTGAGAGTATAGATTCCTGTCATTCTCTCTTCTGCTGGGACAGCAGAAAATAATTCCACTAGTGATACCATATATAACAAAGCTCCCATTTTTTCTGCATTCTTATGGCAATTTGGATTAAGATACCTTTGGGTGTATGCCCAAGCAACAAATACCTGCATTTTGAGGTAGATTGATTTACATTTCCTAACAAAACCACCACTACAATATTCCTAATGGCTGTACAAGTTTGAGATCCCACCAGCAATAGATGAGTGTTTCTCAAATTTTACATCCTCTCCAGCTTTAGTTATCAATGATTTTATTGGTCTTAGCCATTCTGACAAGTATAAAATAAAATCTCAAAATGGTTCAATTTACATTTTACTGATAAATAAGTTGTTAAACATTTTTTTTGTTTCTCAGAAATCTGAGTTTCCTCCTTTGAGTATTCTCACTTTATCTGCACCTAATTTTACAATTTAATTGTTTCTTTGATATGTACATTTTGAGTTTTTTACATATTTTGGATATTATACCTTTAATAACTTTGTAGTTCATAAAATTCTTTTCTTATTTTGTGGAGTGACACTCTGTCCAAATGATATCTCTTTTGCTATACACAGACTTCTTAATTCATGAGGTACAGTTTATACATTTTTGGTTGTGCCCCGCAACCGCTCGCCAGCAAGAACGAACGGACACACACAGAGTCTTCTGCAGCTTCTTTATTACCATGAAACGAGGAAAGACTCCGAGCCCCAGCCGTCTGGCACTTATATACACCCAGAGCAGCGTGTCATACCTGATTGGCTGCTGACTCATACCCTAATGACGCCTTGGGCTGGCCATGACTTGCGCGCATTTTACCTCAGCGCATGGCACATAGCTTGATTACAAGGCAGGGGCACCGAGGTCAGCGCCATCTTGTAATGGTGAAGCTGTATTCGCGCCTTACTTCTGGCGCACGCGCAGTTCACTTGTTTACCAATAATAGACACACGATGTCAGCGCCATCTAGTGATGGCGAACGCTGCAATTGCCTTCGGCCTCTACATTTGGTCTTTTTTATTGTATGAAAAATGTAAGCTCTTTGAAGAAAGAATTTATGTGCATATCAGAAGATGGAAAAATGTCCCATGCTTTTGATTGGTAGGATTAACACTGTCAAAATGGCCATCCTACCAAACTGCAATCCCCACAAAATAGCCAAGACAATTCTTCGTGGCTCTTGTCAGACAATTTCTCGAGCTTCAGACCTGAGTTTTATTGTTTCTTGTCATCTTCTCCTTTTTGGATATTATTACTTCTTTTATTTCTAGAACTTTCAGGGGGGTTTGGCTGTCAAGTTGTTATTAAGGGAGCTCTCCTTTTTTTATATCCAAACTTACTATTATGAACTTTCACCTTAGAACTGCCTTCATATTTTACCAAATGTTTATGTGTGTTCTGTATTTTTTCATTCAATTATAGAAAGTTTTTTATTTGTTTGATAATTTCTATCTTGACCTATTTTCATTCAATAGTGATCTCTTTAGTTTCACGAGTTTCTAAGCTTTCAGTTGTTTTGGTTGTTGGTATTCAGCCTTAGTAAGTGGGGTCAGATTGATGTAGCATATTGTTTCAGGTTTTGTTTTTTTTTTTTAATCTGTTGAAACTAACCTTGTCGGTCAATTCTAAGAGTCTACCTGGGATTTATAACTGATTTGGGAAAATACTTGAAGTGTTAGGGATCCGCTTAGTGCTTAGCTGTTCCAATAGACTGTGCTCACTGAGTATTAATTTCCTGTGGTTGATGGAACAAAATACCACAAAGTTATTGGCTTAATGTAACATAATTGGGTTTTCTCTCAATTCTGGAGGCCAGAAGTCCAAAATTAAGGGATCAGCAGGGTTGTAGGCTCTGGGGAGAATTGACCGACAAAGATATGGTCATAGATTTATTACTGAACTCTTTGGTTCATTTTTGTTTAAGAGTATGTCTCATGTAGCCCAGACTGGTTTTGAACTTGTAATGTAGCAGAGAATGGTATTGGATCTCCTATCTTCCTGCCTCACCTCTCCAGTGCTAGGATTAAAAGGAGTGTGCTACCTTAATACTTGCATGTAATTAAAATGGTATAAAAGCAAAAAGGAGGAGGGGTGATGGGATAGGTGGTTTCTAGGGAGGGGAAATGGGGAAAGGGGATGGTATCTGAAATGTAAATAAATAAAATATCCAATTTAAAAAAAAAAAAAAAAGAAACTAACCTTGTTCCCAAATATGTGGAAGATCCATGAAATTCTGAGAAGATATTTTCTTTTGTTGTAGGGTGAGATATCCTGTAAATATCTATTAGGTCCCTTGTTTTGCTTCAGGATTTCTCTGTGTTGTTTTTGTCTGAATGATCTGTCTAAAGTTAATAGTGGGGTATTAAAGTCTCCTATTATCAGAGCATGAGGTCAGTATGTGATTTATCCTGTAGAAGTTTTTCTTTTATGAACTTGAGTGAAATTTGATCTGAAAATATCTGTTAGGTTATTTGATTTATAATGTCAGTTAGTTCCAGAATTTCACTATTCAGGTTTTATCTGGATGACCCAAATATTTAAAAAAAAATGGCTCTTGAAGTCTTATATCAGCATATAAAGTTCAATATATGAAATAGACTATTTTTGAAAGTGTACTTATAACTGGTATTGTTTTGTGAGAATAAGACAACTATATTAAGAAAAAACACAAAAATATTGTTTAATCATATTTAGTCAATTAGAATGTAATATGACTTTTTAAAAAAAAGATCATTAGAACAGTTACTTACTTCATGTGCATAGAAGTATTTTGAACTGTACATATGAGGTAGGAGAGAGGGCTTAGCAGTTAAAAGCACTTACTGTTCTTTCACAAGATCCAGTGTTGTTTGCTAACCTGCATGATGGATCATAGCAAACATTACCTGGAGTTCAGTTCTTTCTTCTGGGTTTTGAAGGCTCATATACACCTGCAGTAGGCATTGATTCATAGAGACGCACAAATAATTATATTTATCAATAAGTAACTCAGGATTTTATACACAGAACAAAACAGTAAATATCCACAGTATTCATAACAAAAATGGTTAATATAGTTTTGTTCATTTATCATTACATTAAGCACAATTCTTTAAAGATATCTTCTCTGGGATTCAAAGTTTTAAAACAACTTTCTTAGTGAAATAAGCGTATCAGTCTGGAATAAATCAAATAAATTATATTTGAAACTACACCATGATTTTAAGCTCTTTAGATCAAGTCAAAATTATTTGAAAATGTGACAGTGATTCTAGAAATTCCACCGTGTACTTTTATAATCTTCAACAGAGGAAAATCATACAAAACACAAATTATTTTTAAAAGAGTAACTGATTATATCAACTACATCCCATGCCAGGCTCCATGTGAAGGAGTAATTGGCCAGCACAAATTGGACTTCATATTTTGTGTGCCAGTATAAAACAGACTTCATGCTTTTTGTGTGTGCTTGTGTGGTTTGTTGTGTATTTTTGTTTGTTTCCTTGTTTTTATTTTTGTTTATTTCATGTATTTTGAATTTTTTAGAGAAAGAGAAAGAACATTAAAACATAGTAGAAAGAGAAACAGAGATGCACTAAGATAACTTAAGAATCTGAAGAATATTGACTGAAAAATAAATAGAAATTATTAATTATAAAATATTTGTTATGAGTATGTGAAAATCATACCCTGTTGCATAATCCAACTATGTCATAAAATACACAAACACATTCTTGATGTTTATTTGCCAATAATATTCACTCCCTTGCTAATAACCAATAGTAACTTAATCTCGTTGGTCAGGTGTGAACAATCTTATTTAAAAGGGCTTTAAAACTTGACACTTTTATAATTTAGTCCTTGAGCTACCATCTGAGCTAATGATGCTATTATGGTCTTAAGTATTCAATTTTCAAAGCTGAACACTAAGTCAGTCTTGTTACTTTACAATGTTACCTTGCTTTTGACATTGTAAAATTAGGAACAAAATATATTCCGTGATTTTAAATATAGACATTGTGTTGTTCAACAAAATCATAAATAAATAAAGATCCAAGAAAAATAATGTTAATTTAATTAATTAATTAATTTTAAGACTGCCCTAGCACATTTATTTTTCACATGGAGAATCTCTATGTACTTACCTTTCTGCTTATTAATCTGGAAAGTGCAGAAATGCAGGAAACCTAAGGTACTTAGAATTCATGATGGCCAAGTGCTGAGTCCGCAAGAAGACGTTCTATGAAGAACTTATAATAAACCAAAGAGGAGGCCAGGAGAATATCTTGGACCCTTTCTAACCTTAGACAGAGAAGCTTATTTTTGTACTGGGTAACAGATATGAAGGACATTTATTACTACTCAAACCTCTGAGAATAGATTACAAAATCCTCAGTTGGGGGGGGATCACATGTACTGTGCTTGTTAGGTTTTGTTAATTGGGCACTGGAAAGATGGAAAAAAATTAAGGAGTTGCTTCTCTCCAATAGATTTATTTATGGGTATGTCTTTAATGAATTTTCTTGATTGGTCTTAATGTGCTGGCCACAGCTTCCTATAGGTCAGTGGCAATAGGCTATACAAGAAAGCAAAATGAGCAAGACTTTGGAACAAAGAAAAAAACAGCTATCTCACATAGGTCCTTCCTCTATCCCTGCTTGAATTTCTGCCCTGACTTTTCTAAGGGATGGGCTTCGAACAGATTTGTAAGACAAACAAACACACACACAAACAAACAAACACTTTACTCATCCCAAGGTGATTTTGCACAATGATTTATCACAGTAATAAAAACTAAATGTGATGCATTCCCAACCAGAAAGGGTGAGAGCAGCAAGAAAGCAGGAGGATATGAAAGGTGGTTTTAATAGAGACAGGCTCCACAATCTCAGATACTTAAATGTATCATCATTATAAGTGGTTCTACTTAACAGGAATTACAATGTGTGGGTCCATTGGAATAGATATGGCCTTATTGGAGAAAGTCTGTCACCTGGGCTGAGCAATGGGTTTCAAAAGCTCAAGACAGACAGGCCTACTTCTTGCTGCTTATAAATTTAGGCATCGAACTCTCAAGCTACCTGCATGCTTTCTCCCATGATAACATTGGACTAAAGCTCTAATCCTTAAGCAAGGCCCTATTACAAGCTTTCTTTATAAAAGTTGCTGTGATCATGGGGTGTCTTCATGTCAATAGAACACTGATTGAGACATAGGGGATAGAGACAAGGGCTATGAAGCACTTCCCTCTGGACATGTTATGGTCTGACTGTCATATACATGAAACCATAACAGCTATGGTTCTCTACACAAGAATTTCCCAAGATCAAGTCAGTCAAGAGGTGAAAAAGTGCTCCTGTGAAGCTTTATACCTTGTGGGGTAGCTGTTAATCATTGATGGTGGCTTGTTCAGATAAAGGCATTTTTCTTTGATTTCTGACCATTGCTATATACCTCTTGTTTCAGTGGTGGACCCCACTCACATGTACAAATAGACAGTATTAATTGAAATGTGAAAAGCAAATAAATTATGGCATGTGAAGTTTAAAAGAATTCTGAGGTAGTCATAAAAGAGCTGGAGGCATGAAATGGAAAGTGATTATGATCATGATATACTGTATGCATGTATTCAATTCTCAAAAGAAATAAAAAAATGTGTCTTTTCAAATATCTTCACTTTTCTGTTGTATAACAAGATTTAAAATTATTTGGGAGAAGAAACCAAGAAACTTTTTATTAATGAAAATTGATCTCATAATTCTTTTTGTTGCTGAAGAAAGTATTATTTTTGAATTTACAAATAATCCTGAATTCCACTAAAAAGCATTTAAGACCTTGAATTTTTTGTTGTTTCTCTTGGAATTGATAAGATTATCGTACAACAGATAATGCACTGTATTGAAAATCAAGCAAGAGTCATCACTTTGAGCTACAGAAAGCTTTTTTTATTGTTGGTATTGCTCTCCCCTGTGCATTTACTCTTAGATTTCATTACTTTCAAATGTTTGTAATGAAATGTTTCATTACAAACATTTGACATCATGTTTGTAGTCCTTGTTCTCTATGATTTGTAGTTTGTGTGCCCTCTGCCTTTCTGCCAAGTCTGTATCTACATACAACTTATCTACTTCTGTCTACTTAAAGGTTCAAAATCTCATCAGATCTGCCATGATAAACTGATTCAAAACAAAGTTCATTCCTAACATCTCAACTTCTAAATTCTTTGGAATGTTTTTTTTAGTTTTGTTTTTGTTTTTCGATTTTTTTTTTTAATTCTAGAAACTATCTATCCATACACATAATATTCTGCATTTTTTACATTTAGTGACAATTTTCTTTCCAATCTTTTATAAATATTTAGTATATTTTAAGCTCCAAGAATAATTCTTCCAAGGTAAATGAACTGGTTTCCAAAAATATTACTGTGGTGGCTTGTATCTGCTTGACCCAGGGAATGGCGTTATTAGAAAGTGTTGTCTTGTTAGAGGAGGTGTGGCTTTGTTGGAGAAAGTGATTCACTGTGGAGATGGGCTTTGAGAAGCTCCTCGTAGCTGCCTGAGGATAGTCTGCTTCTGGCATCCTATGAATGAAGATGTAGAACTCTCAGCTCCTCTAGCACATATCTGGACAATTTCCTATCATAATGACAATGGACTAAACCTCTGAACCTGTAAGCCAGTCACAATTAAATGTCCTTTATAAGAGTTGCTTTGATCATGGGTCCATTCACAGCAGTAACACTAAAGCTAAGACAGAAGTTGGTACCAGGGACTGAGATGTCCCTATGAGAGACCTGATGATGCTTTTGTTTGGAAGAATGTGGATTTTGTGACTTTGTAAAGCAACTGAATGCCTTAAGAGGGATTTAATGTCCATACGAGTAGAAACATGGAAGACAGAGTTCCTCAGTGTTTGAACTGTGGGATCCTAGGTCAAGAGTTTTCAGAAAAGAGTTTTAATATGTGACTTAGAGACCTTTATGTGATATTTTGGTGAAGAATGTGACTACTTTTTACCATTGTTCAAAAATCTACCTGAGGGTAAGGTGAAGAGGTTTAGATTAATTGTTTTGACAAAGGAAATCTCAAATCAGTCTGGTTGTGTGGTCACTAAAATTCAATCTTATGAAGAGCATCTTAATAAAAAAAATAGGAATCATAAAAAGGAAAATACAAAATGTATGGTTCAAAGAGTGAAGGAGCGCCAGGAAGTGGAATGAAGCTAAATCCTGTGCTCAAGGATATTAAGTGGAATTACCGGGATGGTGATGTTGGGGCAAGATCCCACCACACTAAACATGCTTTTGCAGTTGAATAAAGGAGAGTTCTATCTAAGCATTATTATTTCCTTGTTATTGTGTTTATTTGAATTTTTAATCTCGAATGAAGTACAATCCAGAAATGGAGGGCACACCTGTAATCCAGAGTTTAAGGCTGGAAGACACAGCCTTTTGATCCAGATCTTCAGGAATGGTGGCAATGAAAACCTTTGGCCCAAGCATGGTGGTACATACCTTTAATCCCAGGAAACAGAGGGAAGAAGATCTCTGAGTTTAAGGCCAGCTTTTGAAAGAGCAAGTTCCAGGTAGAGAAAAGCTGAAGTCCAGGTGTGGAGGTTCATGTCTTTAATCCCAGAACTCAGGAAAGAGAAGCATGAAGATCTTATTGTTCAAGGTCAATCTACAGAGAAAGTTTCAGGGTAGCCAAGTATAGGCAGTGAAGGAGTGGGAAAACAGAAAGACGGTAATAATGTAATAGAAAAACTGTGCCACGTTCCAGTCCGAACAAGGAGCAGAACTCAGCAGCTTCCTCCATGTGGCTATGGCTTTAGAGTCAACGGGATTATTGGGACAACTGATGCTGGTTAACTAGAGCTAAGAAATTAGTGGTGATTAAGAGGAGACCAGCATCACTGAGGTGAAATCTTCTATGAAGTAGGTTCTGAGAGCACAAAGAACATGTGCTTCAGAGGCAACCAAGGTTGTACCTCATGCAAGCAGTTGGACTTGGTAATGTGTGTGAGTCACACAAGTGGTAATGATTTCAAGGTATGAAGACGTTATGAAGAGCAGCTGATTCTTGGCACTGTGAGAGACAAGAAAAGGCTATTGCTAAAGATGCAACTTCAGTTGCAGTGGATGACCCAGGACTGAAGGAGTCATGCAAAGAAGTTGAGGCTTGACACCATAAAGAGAGCCTGAGAAGCTATTGGTAAAGCTTAATTGCTGTGGAAGACTCCAGTATAGTGGAGATGCCAGTTCCATGGGATGACCACCAAGAACAGGAACAACAGTGGAGTCGAGTGGAGTGGAGTCAACCAGAGCCTAGAGTGCTACAGAGTGGAGAGTTGGAGAAGTCACCCAAGTTCTTTTGAGAAGGCCAGAAGATGTGTGTGGATTCCAGACATTGGAGCAAGAAGCTGTAAAGTTGAAGTTGCCTTGGAAGCCTAAAGACATTAGCAATGCCAGAGCAGTGGGATACCTGCCAAGGAAAGTTGCTAACAGGGAATGGAAACTTCCCAAAGAAATAATTGTGTTTCAGTGAGCAAAGCTGAAAGGAATTGAACATCAGACATGGAGATGCAGAGTTTAGAGTTTGCCTAGTTGGGTTTTGGTCTTGGCTTTGTACAGAATTTCCTTAATATTATTTTTTTGGAATAGTTATGTATATCCTGTGATGCTGAAGGTACATTATCTGCTTTTTTATTTCATTTTGTAAGGGTTTACAGTTAAGAGATTACATGAATCTCAGAAAAGACTCTGAACTTTGGACTTTCAACATTATTGATACTGTTATAGACTATGGGACATTGGAAATTGGACTAAATATAGTTTGCATTATGCTGCTATGCCTAGGTATGACCCCTATAGACTTTTGTGTTTGAACAAGCTTTTGGGGACCAGAGAATGGTATGTGGTGGTTTGAATATGCTTAGCCCAGAAAGTGGCATTATTAGGTGGTATGGCCTTGTTGGAGGAGGTTTGGCTTTATTGGAAGAAGTGTGTCACTGTGGGAGGTTGGCTTTGAGACCATTCTCCTAACTGCCTGAGGACAATCTACTTATGGCTTCCTTTGGATGAAGATGTAGTACTCTTAACTCCCCTAGCACCATGTCTGCCTAAATGCTGATATCATTCCTGCTTTGATGATAATAGACTAAACCTCTGAACTCGTAATCCAGCTCCAATTAAATGCTGTCTTTTATAAGGGTTGCTTTGATCATGGTGTATGTTCATAGCAGTAAAACCCAAATTAAGACAATTTTTATGTAACAATTACTGGATTTTTTACAGATAAATTAGCATCACACTTAACTTAATTATGAGTATTATGAGTACCATTTTATTTCAAGTCATGATTAGCAATGTAATATTAAAATAAAAACACATAAGTAGAGGCTGGAAATATTTGCTAAATCAGTAAAGTCCTGTCACACAAACATTAAGTCTTGGGTTCAATCCTGATAAGCCTCAGAAAATATGAATATAATATCACATAACTATAATCCCAGGCCCAAGCAAGAGAAAGGTCCCTGTCTTAAATCAAGATATATAGTTCCACAGAAATGACAGCTAAATTTGAGTTTTGATCTTACACACACATTCACACTTCACCACATTCACACATATTCACACATACACGCACACACACACACACATACACACATACTGGCCTGACTTCCACACATAAATGTGTGAATATAAAAACTGCAGTGTTGTAAAATTAACAAAAATATTTAGTACTGGGAGATGACTTGGTCACCAGTATTTGCACGCATACCATGAAGACCTAAATTTCATCTCCAGAATCTACACAAAAGTCAAACTTGGTGGTGTGTTCTTGGAATCCCTGGGCAGGAAACTAGAAAAGAGGGATCCATGCAGTTTCTCACGGACTTCACTAGCCTCAGGCTTAGTGAAAGATCCTGTCTCAAACAATAAGAAAGACAGCACCTGAGGAGTGACACCTGAGTTTGATTTCTAGTCTCCTTACGAATGTGGACACAAACCAAATATATACACCATGTCCATGGACAGAAACACACAAAATTATAACATAATGTCTGTCCTATACACATGTCAAACATTTCAACTAATAGCTTGAAAGATATGATGAATATTAACTACATCCTAAAAATTGGTAAAATTAGTTACTAGGGATTCGTGTGTGCTACGCATGACCTGCTTTCACTGAATATTTTAGAATACTGTAGGTGCAGAAGTTGCTTTTAGATATATGTCTGATAGACTTGCAAATATTTTCTATCCAAAAGAACACATCTCCTGTCAAGTTTATATTCTATAAAGAATAAATATACATCTAGTCTTACATCAAACACAACAGTTTTATCATGACAGTTTTGTTGAATCTCCTATTTATATGACATCTTCACAACACTTAAATTGATCTTAGCATCTTATTTTTCTCTCATTCACTAATGTGATAAATAAAATCTTTGGCACATGTTAACTTTATTTTTACATAAGAACCATATTAATGCTTGGTAAATTAGATCATGTTCTGAAGGTAGCATCATAACATAGATTTAAAATGTTTCTTAGGGATTCAGTGTGGCATACTGCAATAAGTGTTAAGTTGAGATTTGAAAATATACTTTTTGCTTCTGTGTTTTTATTTCAAAATATTCTTGCTCATTTATTTCATGCTTAAGTGTAATTTAAGTTTTTAATCTTTCATACTTATATATTTATTAATATAATAATTGTCTGGATCATTTCCATTTTCATTGCTGCCCACCAGGTCTCCCAGCCTCCCTTCCAAAACATCTCCCTTCCAAATCCAGAAGCAAGTAGATCTACAGGATCAACCAAGGTTCATACTTTATATTAAATACTTGTTTAATGCTTTGTGTTATAGCAGTTTACACGATTATTTAAAAATAATTAAAAAATAGTTTATTATGAGTCAAACTCATAACGAATAAAGTATACATAGGAAGATAGTTCCAAATTACTTTAAATGATCAGAGCAATTGGAATGACTTCCTGGCTGCAAGAGAGGGAGAATATTAAATAATCAATAGATCCATTTAGCACATTTGTGGAAACAATTGTACATAGGACACAGAAAATATAATCACATTAAATTAAATATGAAATCACAAATATGTATGCAGCAATTATGTATAAGTAAAAGATACTCATATAATATATGGAGATATAAAATATATATAATAAATAATATACCTCTATGGATTGTGTGTGAATGATAAAGATCTTCTAAATAATCAAAATAATCCTACATGTATTTCCCCAAATCAATCTTACAGGCAATCTCTCACTGAGACCTTCTTCCCAGGTGATTTTAGATTATTTCAAGATGACGATTAAACTAACAGTCACAGCTATTCTCTCCAAAGTCCTAAATATGTGGCACTCAACGTAATTTGACAAAGATCTTTAAAATGTGCTACATAATATGAAATACTTAACACCATCGGGACAGTGTCTACAATGGTATGTGAGATTACATTCTCTTTGATTGTCCCTGGATGATGCTGAGAGCAATTTTCTTTTACATGCATCCTCTTCATGGTTATGCTGTGCACTTGCCAGAAAATCAGAGAAACATGGACTGCTGAATCTTGGACTGGAACCTCAAGAAGAGTGAAGAAGATAAACACTTAGTTTGAATAAGTTACTAATTGGCAATATTTTGCTTCTGTCCTTCAAAGCCTGCTTATGTAATTTTACAGCTTATGTCGTGAAGATGTCTCATATTATCTATCTTTAAGCTAATTGAAACTGTATCAGCATATAAAGAAAGTATTAATAAAATGTTGAGTTTGAGTAGTTTTATTAATTATTGTAATAAAATTCAGACAAGATAATTGGATTTGCCTAAGATGCCTCTTTATTCTTTTTCATTCAGATTTCCATTGCAATATCTGGAAATTACAAACCTTTACCATCTTCTCCTTCCAAGTATTTATACATCTGGAGTCATAACCTGTATATATTATACAGGTTGGATTCATTCACTTAAATCCTTTTATGATCATCCAATCAATATTAACATCATAATACCTCCTCCCCTGGATGCACTATGGTTTTAATCTATTGTCTCTAAGCCACATTATTTTCAATCCAAATTAGGGTGAATATAAAATATTATCTAATATACATTTTCTTTATTTAGATAAAACATTTTCAAAATGTTTGAGTAAATATAAAGCCATGTTATTTTTAAGTTGTATAGTAGAGTTGTTTCATGTGATATTATGCAGGCAAATCGACTTGTGATTGTCTGCACATTTTAATTCACACTGGGAAATAGGGAGGGCAGCTTTTGTACTACTTGCAAGTCATTTAGTTCCATGGGTCATTTCATAGATGGACAATATATTTTGTTTTGGCTTTATTTGCATTTTCCAAATGAGATGGTGTATTACTTTATTTTATTGCTTATTTAATTACTACATATGCTCTTGTTACCTTTCCATAATTTTTTGTTCCATTTTAAATTTAGTTAGTATTTATTTTTGTGGTAGAATTCTGTTTCTTTTCACATTTTTAATAAAAATTTTGTTGTACTTTTTGGCTGCCCATTGTCTTCTCATTTTCTTTCAATGAACAGATGCATTCCATCTTAATGAAGTTCAGCTTGGCAATTATTTTGTGAATTTTATCTTTCAATGTATACCTAAAGTAGATTATCATATCTAATGCTCTGTTTTCCTATTTTATACTCAAACATGAGTATAGATTTGCATTTTACATTTAGGATTATGATTTATTTTGAATTAGTTTTGCAAAGGTTAGAAGGTCTAAGACTGGATGGGATTTTATTTTATTGAAATTTGAAGTTACTGTAATAACTATTTTCTCTTATCTTACTTACCTAAATTGGATTCAGAATTCTTGACCAGATTACTCAGTAGAATTCTTGCCACCACATAGTTATTTAAATTCAACATAACCATTTATCTTTATCACTAAATGAAAAATGTTTAAAGAAAAGCCATCTAAAGTGCTACAATCCTTAAATCTCAGTAGAGTCATCGGTTTATGGAACACTTGACCTGTATAAAAAGATGCTATCTCAAAACAAACAAAACAAAAACAAACAACAAATAAATACTCAAACAATGACAAAAGCAAAGCTAAAAGAATATAACAATGCTCATTGGAATTAGAAGGACTAGAAAGAATGCCATAAATAAGCTGACTGGTTAATTGTTTATGCTTTTGTTCTTCAATAAAATAATTTTATCATTAAAATGATAATAGATCCCTTAAAGATTCTTTAAATTACTAACCTTGTCCACAATTTCTTATAGGCATTTGAGTAACCCAATCACAAAAGAACACACATGGAGTGGACTCACTGATAATTGGATATTAGCCCAAAAGCTCACAATGTCCAAGATACAACTCACAGACCACATGAATCTCATGAACAAGAAAGACCACAGTGCGGGTGCTTTGGTCCTTCTTAGAAGGAGTAACAAAATAATCAAAGGAGCAAATATGGACACAAAGTGTGGGACAGAAACTGAAGGATGGGCCATCTGGAGACTGCTCCACTTGGGTATCCATCCCATGTGCAGTAACAAAATGTAGAAGTTGATGTGGATGCCAGGAAGTGCATGCTGACAGAAGCCTGATACAGCTGTCTCCTTAGAGGTCTGCCAGAGCCTGACAAATACAGAGGTGGATGTTCACAGCTAACCATTGAGACTGATCATAGGGTTCCCAAAGGAGAAGTTAGAGAGAAGACTGAAGGAGCTGAAGGGTTTGTGGCACTATGGGGAGTGAAACGATAGCAACCAATCAGAGCTCCCAGAGTCTAAACCACCAACCTGGCAGCACATAGGGAGGGATCCATGACTTCAGCTCTATATGTAGCGGAAGATGGCCTTGTGGGGCAAAGGAGGGAAAGAAGATTCTTAGTCCCATGAAGGCTGGATGCCACAGTTTGGGGAATTCATGGGCAGGGTGGTGGGAGTGGTGGTGTGGGTGGGGGCATATCATCATATGAAGCAGGAGGAGGGGGAATGGGATAGGAGGTTTCTAGGTGGTGGTGGTGGGGTTAATAGGGAAAAGGCTTAGCATCTGAAATGTAAATAAAATATCCAATAAAAAATTAATTTCAAAAACAAAGAAGGGGAGTTACAGAAAGATGTTGATAGTAAATTCAAAGTAGTATTTCACTCTCTAAGCTCATTATAAGTTCAAACCCATAGTTTAACCTGGCCTTGCTTTATCATAGTGTACACCTGTGGCTTCATCCTTAGAACTGACCTACAATGAATGTTTTCCCTCGATCCCAAATTTGTCCCAAGTCTATTTCTCTTAATGTAATTCAGAAGGTTCATTGTAGTCCTTATGTAGCCTTTACTTACTATTTCTATGAGGAGAGGGCACACTGTGTTCATCATTCTTATTTTACTACATCCTTCTGGCAAAACAACTGAAACCATCCCCTTATATATTCTTCTTAAAATTCTTTGAGTCATATTAGGAATTCTACAAAGTCATTAATTCATCTAAACGACATTAGTTTATGAAAGTTTATCTTCATATTGATGTTCAGGAAATTTGCTCAAAGGAGTGGGCAGATGCCCAAGAATCATTAGGCTATGTAGTAGTGACAAGAAGAGGAATAATAGCAGAAAGAAGCAATCCTGAGATGAAGTCTTTCCTGATCTTGCATCTCAGAACTCTCCCATCTTAGGCTATGTGAAATAGTGGCCCATCTCCAGGAAACTCACTTGCATGTCTTAGCCTTTTATAGATGGCTCCTGACATCAAAGTCTTTAAGTTTAAATTCATATTTCAGTTTATAAATAAATATATATGTGTGAGTGTGTGTGTGTGTGTGTGTAAAACTCATATTTAAGTGTCTAATCTTTAATTTTTTAGCATTTACATATACATATATATGATATAAACACATATATGATATACATACATGTAGGTAAAGCATTCAACACAAAAATAAACAAATCTAAAACATAATTTTAATTACTATTTAACATAGATCAATACAACATTTAGTTGCCTAGATTTTGTTGCCTAGATTTAATAATCATATTGTTCATTTAAGAGTGCTCCAAATTCTTACTCAGTTTTAAAAAAAACATATGTGGTATATGAACAATGGTTAATCTTTAAAATTACGATGAAAATGACTTTCATTACTGGAGCTTATTTACATGTCAGCTTGTAGGTGTATAGTAGTCATTTCTCCTCTCAGGTCGAAGATCAGATACCGTCTTCTTCCCGGTCCTTTCAGCCTCAGCTTACAGCCCCATCTTGTGTCCTTGTGCATGATCACTGCAGCAACTCCACCTGCTTGTTATTTTCGTAGCTCTTATTGCACAAAGCTGATAAACATTCACTTACATAGTCTCCTTTCTCCCCTATATCATTTTGTTCTTCCTTTTTCCCCTTCTCTTCTCATTTTATGCTTTCTATGCCTCTCCCTTTTCCTTCTTGTCACTGCCTTCATATATATATATATGTCATATATATATTCATATATATATATATATAATATATATTATTTATTCCATAAATGTTATTTTCTAGAATTAAAGGATAAATTTTACTCTATATCTTGAATTTATTTACAGCTAGAAATATCGTGTCTTTCCAAAAGAATAAGTATAAATTGGACTCAGCACATACTTTTTTCAAGCTCCTGCAATTTTAAATTAGTTCTCTTGATTATTTGACTCTTTGTTCCAACATCAACATTTATCTTAATGTTCTTGAAGTTGTCAAATTGTCTAGGAATTAAAGTAATCAAGGCGCTAGGATTTGAATTCTTATTATCAAGAATACTCAAACCTATAATTTTAAATGAAAACTACAGTCAATGTTTACTATATTGTAGAGAATCTTCTAGATTATTAACAAGAAGAAATTGCATTTTCATCCTAAGCTAAACTATTAAAAGCAATCATAGGGACAGCTTGTACATAGTCAATACTTTCACCTTTTTATTAATACTTCCAAACAATATAGAAATTTGTTTTAAACATATAAAAGTTTAATTCCATATATATTAGATTTGTCATTTTAATGCTCAAACTAAAAATGGCAGTTTTCTGAAGACACAAATTGCCTATTTATATTATATATTATGAATGTAAATATATATATTTGTCATATTCATTCAATTACTATGGATTATCTTTCATTTACTATTGCAAAATGTACAAACTTTCACTGGTGTTAGGTTAAAAACATTTTTTTTAATACAGAAATTCTGATACAGTTTCTTTTTTGCATATTACAAAATTGCTTTATTTAATACAAGTGAACATAAATTAATTTTAGCTAAAATACACTGAGTTATTAAACATATATCAATTTATTAATGGAAAAAATTAAGAATGCCTATTATGAAGGTTCTAAAGGAATGTGGAAATAGTAAACCTAAATTGGAAACATTAAATTTGACATTTTCTGACTATTAAATGGTATGTTTCAGTGAAAGTTAACTATTTTTGATCAGTAATTTTCTGGTTTATATTGAACAGATCTGAGGAACATGAATATTTGTTCAAATATGATTTGAAGTAGATAGAGGGTTATTGTAATACAAGAGTTGCAGCTAATGTTGGAGCAAGTAAAGCTGATTGCCTTCTGTAATGGGAGTGAATTATGTCCGCTGCATTGACACCCTTATACAATAAGATGCTCACCCACGAAGAAGAACTTTCTGTTTGATGATTTGCACAGTCCCACATTGACTTTTTTCACGTCTCTCTAGACTGTAATTGAATCATTTTTTTCTGCTGGGATCTGGATATACTGGTCTTCTGGCAGGATCTGTATCAATAGAACTGTGTCCTGTTGAATATTTAGCCTTTCTTTTCTATTGCAGAACCCAGAATTTACCAATTCTGAAATGTTATGATCTCTTCCTATTTTTCTCCATCTCTCCCCCATCTTCCTCTATGCCTGCAGCAGGCTCCTTCTCTTCTATCTCTTTGTCTCTAATCTCTGTTTCCTTTCCTTCCTTCGTTTCTTCCTTCCTTTTTCTTCCTTCCTTTCTTCCTTCCTGCTTGCTTTTCTTTCTTTCTTTCTTTCTTTCTTTCTTTCTTCTTTCTTTCTTTCTTTCTTTCTTTCTTTCTTCTTTTCTTTCTTTCATTCTCCCTCTCTGTCTCTCTGTCTTTCTGTCTCTGTCCTCTCTTTCTCTCTCTCATACACACACACACACACACACACACACACACACACACAATTACACATATACCTAACAAACAATGATGAGAAGACTACTGGGTGAGTTAGTGAGTTAAATACTTGCATATGAGAACTAGATTTCATATTCTTATTTGTACAGCTACAAACAATTACTTGAGATGAGGGTAGTTATAAAGTGAGAAAAAATATTTTTTCACATGCCTAGAGATTAGCGCCTCCAAGAGTAACATGTCAGTAATTTTGGTTGCTTGACCTTTTTTTTGCTGAAGTCTACAAAATCCATGATCTCTCAATGCACTAAGACAAAGGCAACAGACTCCTTCCAACAATCTCATTCAAAGAGCATCACAGCCTATCCACAAGTATGGGATTTATGGCTTTGTCATCCTCAAAGCTTCAATGATGTGTATTTAGCACACTGGGAACTATTTAATTTGGAGGGGACATTTAATTTTGGAAGTATTCAAGGTGATAATTACTCCTGTCTTTATTTTACTTCATTGTGATTTGTAAGGCTCTTATTCATAAATGCTTATGTTAATAGAAATACACTGATGATGATATTAATGATTTTTTTTTTAAAAAGGGCAATAGGTGGTACAGATCAGAATCAAATTAGGTGATGGTGAAATCTTTTTGCAAGTGTAAGTTATTATAGACAGTAATCTAGAAGGAAATGACTGCTCAAATTAAATTAAATAAATAATAAAATATATAATAAATAAATAAATAAATAAATAAATAAATAAATAAATGGGGCATTTGGGGAAAGCTGGAGTAACTTACTCTAAAAGAAATATTAATGCTTCCAATAAAATAAATATTATGTTCTGTGAAAAAAAATGAAGTATAAAAGGCAGATACAGTACTTTGTGTCTGAAAGTTCAATGCATATATGCCTGTTTGTATTTGGAAAATGGAGAAGCCAGGGAAAATCACAGGCCAGCTAGTTTGGCATAGTCAAGATAATTTCAAACATTACTCTGTAACTTGTTGAAAGGGATCCTAAAGTCCAGCAAGGAAGTGGTTCAACTTAGCAGTTTTTGACCAGAGATAAACATGAGGAGGTTTCATATCTTTTACAAAATGGGTATCTGGGAAGGACCGTTGTTGTTAGAGGTAAAAAGAGAAATGCATCAAATCAAATTGGACAACATTCCACCTCAACACATGAAGACATAATGATTTCTTTTGGTGTTTAGAAAAGAAAAACAACTCTTCATCAAAATTATTAAATAAGACATAATGTTCTAATTGAAATCTATCAAATAGTGATTCCATTTATACTTGCTCTGATCAGTGTTGCCATATTATTTTAATCTCTGATTCTTAAAATTTCCATTCAATATTTTAGTGAGCGGTCAGGTAGGTCTTTCTCTCTCTCTCTCTCTCTCTCTCTCTCTCTCTCTCTCTCTCTCTCTCTCTCTCTCTTGTGTGTGTGTGAGTGTATGTGTGTGTGTGTGTATACATATATATTTATATGTATATACTGTGAGTTTGTGTGCCACTTACAGTGCATACAAACTTGGAAAACCACTTTGACTTCCAGTATCTTCTTTTATCACTCTTCATATTACATCAAGAGTCAGTGTCCCTGACAAAATCTTAACTTAAATTTTTCATTAGAATGGCTGTTCAGTGAGTCTTTGGTCTCAGCCTGTCTCTGTCTCTACTAGCCCTTAGATTTTCAAACATACATACCAAGAGCCTTCCTACTCTGTGGGCTATAAATGTTTAACTCTGATCCTATTGCTTTCATTTAAGCATTTCATAATCTGGCCTATCTCTTCATAACTATAAATATTATTTTTTAAGGCTTTTAATAATATTAGGTACCAAAGAAACCATAGAACAGAAACTGAAGTACCTGTCTCATCAACTTCACAAGTATTCATGCATACTTAACACACACACCACACACACACACACATTTGTTTGATAGAGTAAAAGATCCCACAAGTAATTTCCAATGAACAAGCCTTAACTGAAAAACCTGACTCATTTTGGATGAAAAAGAAGCTCCAATCTTTATTGCTCTGAGAAAGAAAAAGCTTCAACATTTTTTGTTTCTAGGAAGAAAAAAAAGCCTTCAACCTTTTTATTGTTGAATGAAAGAAAAATTACCTCCCTCTTATTATCATGCTTAGTCCTTAAACAGTCTCAGGAGAATTTACCACATGGTCTTCCAAGCATCTTTACATTCCATAAGTTCATATCAAATTTAAGACACTAAATAACATCATAAATTGATAAGAAGTCACAGCATTAAGACTAGTATGTAACTAAATATTCATTATCTGTTGCTAGGTCCATAAGTTCATTAAAAGTTAAAAAATAATTCTTATAAGTTACCACAGTTTTGCAAAGAGAAAGATCATCTGCCTAGTATCACATTAATATTAAAATTTTATATAGATAAACAAGTAAATATTTTGTTTTTTTGTTCTTGCACCTACAATAATTTGTCCATTTCCAGACCATAAAGCAGACCCAAGAGCTATAAACTGTACCTGTTCTGCTGATGCCTGCATTCTGAAGGCCAGTTGGTACCATGGAGAACCAGATGGCTAAAGATCAACATAAGAATATAATAAGTGCTAGTGGAATATGAGATCACCCAAGCTCAGCTATCCTACTACAGCAAGCCCTGGTTATCCTAGCATAGCTTAAGCACATGAAAATGACCTTCAGTCCTACCTTGTGAAGATGATAGAAGCCTTTAAAGAGGAAATTAGTAAATCCCTTAAATTTAGAAAAATACAATCAAATAGGTGAAGGAAATAAATAAAATGATTCAAGACCTGACATAGAATTCTGAACAATAAAGAAGACACAAACTGAGGAAATCTTGGAGATGAAACAGAACAGGAACTAAAGATAAAAGCATAATCAACTAGTTAGAAGTGAGAATCTCAGGTACAGAAGATACAAGAAGTCAATACATATGTGAAAGAAAATGTAAAATCTAGAAATGTCCTAACACAAAATATCCAGGAAACCTGGGAAATTATGAGAAGACCAAACCTCAGACTAAGTGGAATAGAAGATTCTAAGTACTAAGGCACAGAAAATATTTCCAACAAAATCATGGAAGAAAAAATCTCTAACCTAAAGTAAGAAATATCTATAAACATACAGGAAGATTAAAAACACCAAAGAGATTGGACCAGAAAGAAAATCCTTCTGCCACATAAAATCAAAACACTAAATCCACAGAACAATGGAAAAGATATTAAAAGCTGCAACTTAAAAAGGCAAAGTAACATATAAAGGCTGACCTATCAGAATACATCCAACTTCTCAACAGTGACTTTTAAAGCTAGAAAGGTCAGGTTAGATGTTTTTGTAATCTCTAAGAAACCAGAAATTCCAATCCAGACTACTTCATACCAAGTAATAACTTTGATCACCATAGATGGAGAAAACAAGTTATTCCATGAAAAATTAAATTTAATTGGTATCTATCCATAAATTCAGCCCTACAGAAGATACTAAAAGAATAATACTAGCCTAACCATGTTAACTGTATACCCACAAAAACGCAGGAAATAATAATTCCACACCAGCTAAACCAAAAGAAAGGAAGCAAAAATAATAAATATTTGCAGACCGAATCCAAGAACACATCTAAAACATCATCTACCATGACCAAATAGGCTTCATCCTAGGGATTCAGGGGTGTTCCATCATATGAAAATTCATCAATGTAAACTGCAATATAAACAAAGAGAAAGAATGAAGATCATTTCATTAGATGCTCAAAATGCCATTGAAAATATCTTCTTCATAATAAAGATGTTGGAAAGAAAAGGGATGCTAGGTGCATATTTAAATCCTATAAAAGCAATGCACAGCAAGCCAATAGCCAACATCAATTTAAATGGAGAAAACTTAAAGTAATTCCACTAAAATAGAGATAAGAGAGGGCTGCCCACTCTTTTAGTATCTCTTCAAGATAGTACATGAATTTTTAGCTAGAGCAATAAGAAAGTTGAAGACCAAGCCCATATAAATGTGACAGAAGTCAAAGTATCACATTGACAAACAATATGATTTTATACATAAGTAACAACAAATTTTTTTCAAGAGTATGCCTACCTCAGATAACCACCTTCAGCAAAGTAGCTAGATAACAAACCTCAAAAAGTCAGTAGCACTCATGTATACAAAAGATAAGCATGCTAAGAAATAAATTATGGGAACAACATACTTCACAATAGTCAAAAATAGGATAAAATATCTTGGTGAAAATGTAACCAAGAAAGTAAATATCCTCTATGACAAGAACTTCAAATTTTTGGAGAACAAAGTTGAACAAGATATCTGATGATCGAAATATCTCCCATGCTCATGGGTCAGTAGGATTAACATAGTGAAATAGTCACCTTATCAAAAGCAATCTCTATATTCAATGAAATTCTTGTAATATTTTCAACCAATCTCTATAACCCAAAAAACCTTGAGGGACAGCACATTCTGGAGACGATGTAGAGAAATGGGAACACTCCTCCATTGCGGGTATGGGTGTGAACTTGTTCAGTCACTTTGGAAATCAATTTTGTGGGTTCTCAAAAAGTTGGGAATAACTATCTCAAGACCCAGTTATACCACTTCTGGGTATACCCCCAAAACTTGCTTTACCATACAGAAAGAAAAGATTGGAAGAGAGAATTATAATCAATGGTGGTGGTGGGGATCTCTGGGAGGAATTAGAAACCTAGGACAATGGACACTCCTAGGAATCTATGAAAGTGACTCTAGCTATGACTTCTAGCAATAGGAGATATGGAACCCGAAATAGCCACCTCCTGTACCAGGAAAGACTACTGATGGAGAGATGGGGATACCAATCCAGCCATAAAACTTTTGACTCACCTTTTTTTTTCTGCCTACAAGACAGGTAGGGATAAAGAAGTATCAGAAATTGAATGGCCATTCAATAACTGGCCCACCTTGAGCCCCATGCCATGAGAGGCAGCCCAACCCTGACACTTTTATATTCTGCTACACTTGCAGTTATGTAAGAACATATCATAACTGTCCTCTGAAAGGCTTCATATGGCAGCTGATAGAACCAGATGCAGCGACCCACAGCCAAGCATTAGGTTGAGATCAGGGAATACTGTAAAAGATGGAAAAGAAGGATTGAAGGAGCCAGGAAATTCAAAGGAATCACATGGAAACCTACAGAATCTAATACCCTGAGACCATAGGGACTGATGTACCAACCAAAGAGCAGACATGGAATGGACCTAGGCTACCTATATGTATAACAGATGTGTAACCTTATCTGCATTCAGGATCCCTAACAGCAGGAGCAGGGGCTATATCTGACTCTGTTGCCTGCCTTTGAATCCTTTCTTCCTAACTAGTCTGCCTTACCGAGCATCAACAGAAGGAAATGCACCTAGTCGTACTGTAACTTGATATGCCAAGGCTACTTGATATCCATGGAAAGAGTTATCTTTTCTGAGGAGAAAAAAAGGGGGACGGCAGGGTAGGAAAAAAGGAGGGACTGGGATGAGAGGAGGGAGGAGAAGCCATCTAGGAAGGTAAAGTATATAAATGAATTAATGAATAAAAAACAAATGAAGACTGAATTTCTCTAGATCATTAAAATGGTAATGTCACGTAAACTGATTTATAGGAAGCATGATTCATTGTGGAAACAAATAATATCATCCATAGTCCAAATCCATTGGAAGTCTGTTTGAACAACCCAAGTAGTCATATTTCTTGTTCACAACCTTAAGAAGCCTCTGCATAAACCACTAGAGAATATATTCTACTTGCCACAGATCGCACTAGACTCTCCAATATTCCAAATATTCAGTCCAAATGGTGCTCATTGTACATTATGTTCTCCCTCTGAAATAGCTTCATCCAGCACCGTTTCTCACAACCTAAATCAACATGTTACCTACCGTTTTTCCTAGACAAGATGGCAGAAACAATATGTATACTTATTTTTAAAGACATCATTGTATTATTGCCTTATTTGACATCTGCTGGATCTTGAGTATTTGACTTCACTGTTCTTATTCTCTCATACTCAGTAGTAAGAAATATTTTGTCAATGAAGACAATGCTTCTTTATTTCTTCAAACATTGTCTAAACAATTACTTGGTATTTGGCTTTAAATTTTCACTTATTCTATTATTCATGGCTGTGTCAATGTGCTCACATCATGGTTTTCTATTAACAGGGTGGTATGTACCTGGAATATAGCCTCTGGGATTTGAATAGCTTTTGGCTGATTTTTGCATAATCAGGAGCATTGCCAAAGACTTTGACAAAAAATAGCAAGAGGTATTGGCAGGCCTGACTGTCCAATCTCCAGCATTTTCACTTCTTGACTAGAATTGTGTGCTAATTTCTGGCATTCCCTCTCTGGTTGGAGCAGAAACAAACACTAGTCTTGTAGCTCTCACAGAAACATCTACAGTAATGACTTTCCAGAGCTGATCCAGCTGACCTTGGCTTCTACATCACTAGCAGTGTATCCTTGTGTGGGATTCATGGGAAATCTACCTTTTGATCGAAAACTTGACTTATACAAATATGTCTTAAACCAAGTTGGACATTATGAGTATCTGAATTTGTGTTTGTTTTTGTTTTTCAGAGTTTGTTTCAGTAAAAAGTTATACACACACACACATACACTCACACACTGGTAATGTCCTCTTTAATTATTTTATATTTTGTTGTCCTGTCTTATGTTTATCGATACTTATCAAATAATAGCTTATATAAATTAAAATGCTACCAAGTGAATCACATATCTAAATGTATATTGTTTATTTTTTATATTAATTATAGCTTATGTATCAGATTGAGAGAGGAGAACTATATAAAAAGGGGCAAAAAGAGAAACTCAGAGGCAGAAACAGAGGAAACAGCAAAAACTCTGACTTCGGCAAAGGTAAATAAATATTCTGCCTCATGGTATGTGTAAAATGATTAACTTTTTAAAAAGATAGAATACAGGAAATTTTGGACTGAATAGTAAAGAGGTTAGACCTCATTTATAGAATCAAAGATTTTACAAGTATATTATAAACTTAGCCTAAAAATATGAAGGGGAAAAAGCTCAGAAGTTTAAGGATTGAAAGATTATGTGTTCTAAACAAACAATTTGATAGCTTTGTAGCTCACCAACATGTAAATAATTTGAATTGTAGGAAAGCTGAATGAGTAATTTATTTCTTGTATGTATGTACTGAAAATATACATAGTATAAAGTTAGCTTATAATGCTCTTAAACATATTAAAATATATATTTAAATCATGCTGAAATTATCATCTTATTAAGGGATCATTTCACTAACTACTTATAACTCTTCCTTTAATTAATTGTGTATATTTCATATGACATCCAAATCTCTTTGGAGATAATAGAGGGAAAACTATGTTTAACACAGAAACTATGTTTATTGATGAGAGAGTAATTTTATTTTATTCACCAAGAGTTAGTCACTTTTACTTGGAACTCTGTGTTAAAATAAAGTGCACAGGAGCACTAAGTAGCTAATGTAAACAAAATCATCAGAGTGCTGGCAAAGACTGCAAGCACAAACTTTATTGAATGTATGCTTGTGTCATTTGCTTTAATCATGCCTTTTACAATTTTTACTCAATTTCTACTTCAAGAAGAGCATGTAAGCATAATATTGTGACGATAAATTACAAAGTTTGAAAATGTCTCCAATTCTAACTCCAGAATAGAAAGGCAGAGAATGCATTTAGCAGGGAGAAAGTTAAACAAAGAAATTCCTCTTTCAAAACATAGGCAAAATTCAAATGCGAAGTGCTGAGAAACAGTCCTGAGTTATCAAAAATGAGATGAATAGAGAAGAAAAAGCTCTATCAAGCACACTTGGAAGTGATATTCCTTTTTCTGTAAGAAATTCTACACAATTGGCAATTAGCAACCCTTGTTTGTTGTGCAACTGCAACTCTATTTTAGTCTCTCTTGGAAGAAAGCCCAGAGCTGAAATTGCATAGATAAGAGCTTTAAAAGAAGAGTAAGGTATTTTGATAACCCCCCAAAAGTGTATGTTATGCTTCAGATGCCTGGGTTAAATGGCGTTTTATTTAAAGAGCTTATGAAAAGAAAGATAAATGTTCCAAACACTAACAGCCAGAGGGCAGATGACGGGCAATGTCTTAGAGAGAAATGATAGATTCACAAAACATCTTTATGATGTTTTCACATTGATATGGAATACTTTCTGATTCTTTTATACATGAAAAACTTAATGTTTCCAAGGATAGTAACAACACATAATATAAATAACATTTTGTCAGAAAGTTCAGTATATAAAGCATAGGGTTAGGTTGTGTAATGTCTGCTCATGTCTGTTTTACTCTTCTGGGATGTTTCTATTTAATCTATTAGAATCAATCAATAAATTAGTATCAATTTAACTTTGACTCAGGACTTTAGAAGATATTATATTATTTACTTCATTAGTCATGAATTATTCCTACTTCATATCACTCATATTCTTATTTTATCTTTATAAATTTTTACCTTAAACTTTATTCATTTATTTTAATGTGTTTAATTTAATTAAATCAGTTGAAGCCAGAGATTGAAAAGGAGACAGCAGATTAGAACAAAAGTCAAGATTAGTTTGAGGTCAAGCAGAGCAGTTCAGAGAGAAGCTGAGAGAAGCTGTATTGAGTCAGTCACCTTGGAGAGGATTTTTGTGCCAGAAAAGCTGAGTTGAACCACCTAGCAAGAGTTCAGAAAAAAAAAAAAAAAAACTAGAAAAAGCTGAGCTTATTCATCAGTAAATCTCCAATACAATACTTGAGTATAAATAAATCTTTATTTGCCTGATGTAATTGTTGTCTTGGAGACTTAATGCGGGATATGCTCATCTTTTCTATCCTTTTTTATTATTTAAGTTAGGGTTTAACAAGTCAGAATATGACTTATTTTGGAATATACACAGATTTTATGTGTGTATATTTCATGAATGACCAGGGAAGAGAAGAAACATATAAGGAAAGATAAATGCACTATAAATATAACAGTGTGCAAGGATATTAGAATATAAGAACTGAATGGGCGGAGGCTCACAGTACAGGGAAAAAGGAGAGAATATGTGGAATAACAAATAACAATAACAGACTTTTTAAAAAGATCGTATGAAAACATACTCCTCCAGAACATCCTAAAATACATAAAATTAAATTTAAATGGAGTCACCAAGTAGTGAAGAATACAATACTTCAAGAAGATACCATATGCAAAAAAATAGTGCTCCCAGTGCTAGGAAGGGTTACATTTTGTTGAGTTGCTGATCAAACAGTTCTCTTAGACAACTGTGACATGCTGTTCATAATGCTAATGGTTTCTCATTTCAACCTGATTGTAAGGACCTACTGCTGCAGGCACAGATTATATTAACAAATACTGATGAATCAAGCTGGAATCTAACTAGAAGCTTTACTCCTATTGAATAGTATTCACAGTGCTTGAATTTACTCTGTATACTAGCAGAGAAGAAAAGTAGTCATCAATCTCTCCTTCTATGAACCTTGTACCTAATAGTATGTAAGACATATGGTTCAAATGAAGCAAAATATCATGGCTTCAGAATTTAATTTGGCAAGGAACTGAGATTGCCCTCTGGCAATACTTATAAAAAATGCATCGCATACAAGCTGACAATACCATGTGAGCAGAGGATAAGAAGGAATTGTTATAAAACTCTCAGTATCAGACAATGCAAATAACAATGACAAAATGTCAAAATTTATTGTCTACAGATTTTTAGAACAGTAAATTTAATAGGTTGTAATGTTGAATTTTGATTTATTACCAAAATTATAATGTATCATGCTTTATGTTAATGAATTTTCTAAATAACTTAAACATGTGCAATATGTTTTATGTTAAAAATATTTTTATCTCCTTAGGGCCCACAAATCCTTCCACCTATTCTTCTATAAGAGTCCTCAAGCTCCATCCACTGTTTGGCTCTGGATGTCTGTATCTGTCTGAGTCACCTGCTGGTTAGAGCCTCTCAGAGGACAGCTTGCCCCTGTCTGTTCTCAGGCTGGAGGTTTAGATCCTGGGAGCTCTGGTTGAATCTTTTGATACTCATTCTAAAAAGGGCAAAGCACCCTCACTTTGGTCTTCCTCCTTCTTCTTGAGTTTCATGAGTTTTATGCGTTGCATCTTAGGTATTGTGTGTTTTGGAGCTAATATCCGCTTATCAGTGAGTGCATACCATGTGTGTTCTTTTGTGATTGGGTCATCTCACTCAGGATATTTTCTAGCTCCATCCATTTGTCTAAGAATTTCATGAGCTCATTATTTTTAATAGCTGAGTATTACTCCATTGTGTAAATGTACCACATTTTCTGTATCCATTCTTCTGTTGAAGGACATCTGGGTTCTTTCCAGCTTCTGGCTATTATAAATAAGGCCGCTATAAATATAGTGGAGCATGTGGCCCTGTCGCATGTTGAAATATCTTCTGGGTATATACCCAGGAGGGGTATAGCTGGGTCCTCAGGTAACACCATGTTCAATTTTCTGAGGGAAGATCAACAGAGTAAACAAACCTGAACCCTTGGAGCTCTCAGAGACTGAATCACCAACCGTGGAGCATACCTAGTCTACAAAGATCTACCTCCATGGGCTGAACCTAGGCCTCCCTGCACATATGTTGTAAATGTGCAGCTTGGTTTTCATGTAGGTCTCAAACATCTGGATGTGGGGGCTATCCCAAAACATGCAGCCTGTATATGGAGTATGGTCTTCTAAAAAAAAAAAAACAGTTATTCAGTTATTCATGGAATATTATTTTTTTATATCTCTTGTATTCAGTTTGCAACTACTTCATTGAGAATTTTTGTATGTATACTCATGAGGATACTGGACGATAATTTATATATTTTTGTTGGGTTTACACTTGATTTCACTATTTCAATACTATTTGCTTTGTGAAGGAGCTTATTGCGGTTCTGAATTTTTTTAAACATAACTCAAAAAGTATTGCTTGTCTGAAGGCTCTATAGAATTCTTGTATAAGTATATCTGACCCTTGGTATTTTGCTTGTTTGTTTCTTTTCATTTTATTCTGTTTGAATGCTTTTTAAATTTTTTTGATTTGCTGAAAAAAAAATTAAAAATAAAAATTAAAAAAAAATTTATAAAAAACCTAAATAATTAAACAAAACATGAAATAGTGTGAAAAAAATCATAATTAGCAGAGTACAAAACCCAGCAGTTAATGGTTTCTGTAAATATAAATAAACTATAGCCAGGCAAGATGCCTCACCAGTTAATAGTGCTAACTTCTAAGCCTGATAACTCAAGTGTGATCCCTGAATCAAAAGGTGGGACATTAGAACTAAAACTTGAAATTCACCTCTGACCTCCTCATACATGGACACATAATACAATCAAAATCACACACATCACAAACATATATGGCAATAATAATTTAAATAAATGAACTATAGGTTAAATTAGCAGTAATAATGTGTCATAATGCATATTTAAAATAAAACTGAAAAAGCCATACTATATATACTACCATATCTGTAAATGTGTATGTGTGTGTGTATCAAGGTAGTGCATGCATAACTATGTGAGCACAGATTTTGGAAAAATCATAGTTTATTGTATTTTATTGATACATGTAATACATCTGCCTTCCATCTTTCTATTTCAGTTTTCTCAGTCTACCTTGAATTCTAAAATCAAAGTAATCTTCACTGTGACCTTGTCTTTTATCTAACATCACTAAAAGTTCTCTGAGGTACCATTTCTCAGAGAATATCTTAAGTGAGTCTCAGGAAGTCTTCAATACTAGTGAGGTTTAAATAACATTAGGAGTGGTAGTGATTTCACTTTTTAATTATTTAGTTAGTATTTTCTTATATAACAGAGTTCCCTAATGACTGTATGAATAAGATTTTTTAAAAAGTAAAAGTGATTGTTCATTAGAAAAATATCAAAGATATTTTATTCCATTTAGGACTATATATTTATGAAAATCATAATAATCTTACATATGCTTCTACTTATTAATAAGGGAAAATAGAAAAGTACATGATACCAGATATAAAGAAAACAATGTACATGTAATAATATTAGATTAAATTTTTGGTAAAAAAAAGATGACAATAAATCTATTACTTGTGATCATAATTCCACTATACAACATTTCTTCCTTCTCCTTATCAACTACAGCAAGGAGATATTATTTAAGAAGATCTGATAAATTAATGGCTTAATATTTAGTACAGGTTTAACATAATACTATTTCAGTTATTTTCTAGAATATCAATTTTTTCCTTTCCATAATTTTAATTATATGTAAATTCCTCAAATCCTTTCATAGACTTATAAAGAAAGTACAGGAGAGTGAGAGAGTTATGTGCTTTTATGCTGATAATAGATTCTAATGTATTCTGTGAACCAAAGAGAAGTTCAGACATGTACAGTTCCAAATTTAAAAACGTGCTTGGTTCAGTAGGAAGGACTAGATATGTTCATTATTAAGTTACTTGTTAGATTCGAAGGGAAGTAGTAGTTCCCTGATTAATGATGGAATGAAGCATCTCATATTAATATATGAATAAGATATCTGTAATATAACAATGTATACATAGAACAACAACATATATATTTGGTATATACTAGTTTTTATTTATAGAAAAGACTGAGCTGTTCATAATTCCATGTATATTATCAATAATGTAAAATAATTCATTCTTTAAATTTCTTATTTATCAATTATTTTAAAAATATGTTTTTTTAAATTTTTTGAGAAGATAATATAATTACACCATTTCCCTTTACCTTTCCTATCTCCCAAACCATCTGTATGCCTACCCTTGTACTTTAGTAGCCCCTTTCTTGATTAATTTGTGTGTGTGTATTGTGTGTGTGTGTGTGTGAGTGTGTGTTTGAGTGTGTGTGTGTGTGTGTAGAATACAATATGCTCTCTCTGTAAAATGTTAAATCTATGGGTATTTTCAGTACTGACCATTTGATTCTGGATTAATAATTAATGCACTGCTTCCTTGAGAAGACATTTTTTCAGCTCATAGCATTCCTTAGTTGCTTGTATTTATTTGGTTATAGTTCAGCCCTTATGGGCATTTTTCATTGGAATATAAATATGCACTTAAATTTTAAGTGAAAATTTCTCATCTAGGCTAATATTTCTTTCTATAAGATACAAATGCTATCAAAAACCTCACCATGAGATTTAAAAGACCTCTTTTGAGTTTAGTCATTGTTCTTAAAGATATTTCCAAAAATTAGAAGCTGTTGCTCTTGACATTTTTTTTTATTTCTTATTTTTAAATTTTTTTTTTGCATTTCCATTTTTTTCTTATTAGTATATATTTTATTTATTTACAATACAGATGCCACCCCCTTTCTTCATTTCCCCTCCCTAGAACCCCCATCCCATCCACCTATCTCCTTTATGCTTTTATACCATTTTAATAACATACATGTATTAAGGTCAGTTCTAGGTTGAGGGTCTAGCAATACAATAGATGCAAATAGTCTAGGAACAAGCAATACAATAAACATAAATAGTCAAAGAAAAAGCAAGGCACTAAACTGATTAATTGAACACTCCCGTATTCACTGTTTCTAAGGGCTTATCAGGATGACCAAAATATCTGAGCCTACTTCCCTGTCCTAGCCCAAACTCATTTTCATGTCTGAATCCTGCTTCCTTGTTCTAGCCCAAAATTTAGATTCCTGTCTGAAATTACTTCTTTGTTCTAGACTAAGATTTAGATTCCTACCTACAATTACTTTGTTCTAGCCTAATGTCAGATTCCTGCCTGAAGCCTTCTTCCTTGTCCTTGGCCAATGTGATATTCCTGTCAAGAAGCCCATTTCTTTGTCCTTGGCCCATGTCAGATTCTTGGCAAGCAGCCCCAAAGACTCTCCCCCTCTTGCCCTTTTTTATTTCATTAACAAGACTAAGCCCGTCATAGGTCGTTCTGACAAGAATGCCTTCCTTAGCCCATCATGGATATGCATATCAAAAGCAATCACTTCTGTCTTACATTGGTAAGGCTCTGTGCAGAATCTTACTCATCCTTGGCTTGCCACCTGTTAATTTAATAACTCTGTCTGGGGGTCCATTTTCAGTTTCAAGCCATGTACTTTGGCTGCCAACATGTTGATGTTGTTAAAGAAAAGCTTTAATACAATGGGTAGGAATAAAAGTATTACCAAGACAAAAAGGGCTAGCATGATCTAGCTATATATGTCATTATTGAAGCTTGAGAAAAATACATATATTGACCTCAGGTCATGGGTAATTTTATCTGCAACATCTACCATACCAACACTCAGCAGAGTAGCATTCTTGAAATTCATAAGCTCCCTGTGTATCATTAGAACATCCAGAGAGTTGTTAGAATTATGCCAAATACACTGTAAGTGTCATTAAACTTCTTCCTAATTATAAAGACTATCACTGTAAATTTTAGAACTAGCATGAATCCAATGGTATTTGGCATGACACTCAAGATCACTCCTTATCATTAAATTCTGAACCTCCTTCCAGTAATTTGAATAGGATAAATAGCATCAATCCATTCTTCCAAATGCCTATCTAAATCCTCATATATATTCAACACATTAGTAACATTTTTTGCTAAATGATTAACAAAAGAAGCTGTCTTAACTTCTTGTGTCACAGCAATTGCAGAAGCAGTGGTGCTAGCAACTAATGTAATTAAAACTGTTGTACCGACAATAATCAAGCCCACTACCCTCTTGCATTTGCTTAAAGCCTGACTCATTTCTTCCAGTACTTGCAAGCTATTTTTAGAATACCAAGGTTCTGTGATACTCAGGACACTAAAACAAAAGCTGGTTGATAGACCTTCATAACTGACATGCTAGATTTCAAAACACAAACACAATTAGAAGGTGTCTCATCAATGCAAATTATATTAAATACTGTAGAAGAAACAAAATTATTTTTAACTTGACAATGAAAAGAGTCTTAACACATATGCTAACATCTGTTTGAAGTCCAGATCCTGCTCCAACTTTATCTCTTACTAACATAACATCCTAGAGAACTGGAGCTAATTTCCATATATGTTTCTGAAAATGTCCAGAACCAGACTTCCAAATGAAGACTGTTATTTCCAATATTGGATTGATTTTTGCTTCCTTTCCCGAGGTGCAAGTTAAGTTCCTATTTCTAAAGAAATCATGTACCTTTCAGACAGTTACCAGAAGGAACTGACCTGAAACTTATCTCAAAGATCCCTCAATACAGTCTTTCATGGTATCAGAAGGACCCATGAAAGGTTACAAAAAAGAAAACCAACAATCCCTCCCAGTAGTAATGTCTATGTGACACAACACTGATCATCATGGTTTCCCAATACAGAGCAGACGTACCTTACCAATAACCAATAATAGTTTTTCTAATTGGACTTAAGGCATGTTAAACAAGTAGAAAACAAGAACTGGAAACCTATATAATTACCTATGTCTAGTTAAACCATTGATCTTAAAGAGAACTAGCAATTGCCACTTTACTAACCAATATAATACCTTACTCCATTCATAAATTCTTTGAAAATTTCATGAAACATATTTTGATCATATTAATTCTTGTGTCCCCCATCTTCTCTGAAATACATTCTCCCACGCTTTTCAAATATAAAAAGAAAGAATGAATGAAAGAAAGAATGGAAGGAAGGAAAGAAAAGAGAAAAAGAAAGAGAGAGAGAGAGAGAAGGAGGGATGGAGAGGGAGAGAGGAAAGGAAGGAAGGAAAGAAAGAAAAGAAGAAAGAAATCATAGACTTTAATGCTTTCATTTGTGTTGCCAAATATTATTGGTTATAGGAATTTAACTGAAAATGATAAACCTGTCAGAGGTCACATTATTAGATCAATCTAACTCTTGCCAAGAAGCTATCAAATGACAATAACTTCTCAGTTGGGATGGGAATTTGAGCTCCATTCTCCCTGCCACACTCTGAGTTTGTCTGTCTTTAGCCTGTGTGGGTTGATATACAAGCTGTTAAAATAACTGTGAGCTCATACATGCATCTTCACTCTCCTGTATGGAGAGCACCATTTCCTTGTAATTACCTACAACCTGGGGCTCTTGAACCCATTAAAAAAAAAGTTCCCAGACCATAATGTACAAGGAAAAAACCGTAACGTTAAAAAAAAATAAGTTTAAACACAGCAATAAGAGACAAAAAATCTCCAAAAATAATATCTTGTTTGCTAAGTACTGGCATGACCATGCAGAAGGGACAAGATGACACAGTTCCTGCCTCTGGTGTGTTGACGGTTGTTAGGTATGACGCTTGGTTGTTTAATAGTATTCATATTTTCATGTTCCTCCTTTGGGGAATGCTCTACCTGTTAAGGATAATGACTCCAGAATAATTAGGAACAGCATGACTTCAGGAAGTGAGAATGTTTCTATGTGATGGTGAAGCCTTCAGGACAGCCCTTAAGCCTATGGGAAAGAACTCTGAAAACATGAGTTCAAAAAAAATATACCAACAAAATTTCTCAACTGCAAAATATAAGGATGCAATATGAATTATATGAAGGGCTTCATGGGCCTAAAACAACAGAAGCACCTGAATTATGCATCAACTTGTCAGAAAAATATTAAGGAAGGAGGAAAAGAGGTGTTTGGAATAATGATTGCAGAGCAAGGTCCCATCCTGCCAATTTTTAGTCTGTGTTTGTAATGGTAGGCAGATTCCTGAGTTTAAGGTCAGTCTGTGATATTATGTCCAGGTCTAGTGGACATGGGAAACTCAAGATGGGATCCCAACCATCTAAATGTATTGTTTGTGCTTACAAGGAAGGCAGATCTCTGAGTCCATTTGCTGTTTAAAAAAAAAAAATGTACTTGCTAACTCTTTCTAAGAATCAAGGGGCTAAGATCATAAATGCTGACTCATGGGAAAATCAAAAGGAAACCTAGGGTAATGATGGAATTGTTATGTAATCAAAGACTGTGCTTTGGTCTGGAAAGGTGAGCTATTTGCACAGCTTCCAGAGAGAGAGAGCTCAAGCAGAACAAAGAGTTGTCAGCTTATACCCACAGTTGATTTTGAGTTGTTTTTTGAAACTCCCAAACATCCTTTCCTCAAAAGCCTCATGATGAGGCTTGTCCTTGGCAGGAGATGATTTTCTTTTGAGGACTTCCATTTAGGAATGAAAATGGCTCTTAGAGATAGTTCTTGATTAGCAAGAGTAGTTCATGTCCACTTACTGCTCTCAGTTCTGAGACCCCATCTGTTTTATACTTGTGCATGATGCGACAGTCTCTTTGAGTTCTTATGTGTATCGTATATTTTTGTGTATGGAAGACACACCTTCATTGGTTTCATATATCCCTTCTGGTTATTAAACTCTCTTCCTCTTATCTTCTGCATAGTTTTCTGAACCCTGAGGATAGGGGTTGAATGGAGACATCCCACTTAGAACTGAGTGTTCTAATATCTCTTACTTTCTGCCCACCATCCAGTTATAGCACTCTGGATGTGCTATCATCTACTGTGATGATAAGCTCTTCTGAAAATTGTAGCAAAGTGTCATTGGTAAACATTTTATTGCTGTGACCTTTTATAGGAACAATTGTTTTTGGAATTTTCCTGTATGTCTAAATGAGGCTTTATTTCTCATTCCATTATAACAGTTTTGCTGCACTTGATAGCCTTGGTTGACACATGTGGTCCTTCAGAATATTTAAATATTTCCATGAAATAACCGAGGGTTAGTCTTGTTGACCATTAAGATTGACTTGGTCTTACTCTCTTATAGCTGTCAAGATCTCTTTTTATTCTGTATCTTTGGTCTTTTTTCCTTGTAGTGTTATTTGGTATTTTGTGGTCTTCTTGTTTCTATATGGAAAAACCACTTTCATTAGATTAGAAATGTTCTGCTTTGACATTCTTGGAAATATTTTCTATTACTTTGGTATGGTCGTGTTACTGAGCTCCTCGTCCTTCTTTATCTCTTCTTTTACTTTGTCCATATTCCAAAGGTTAGATCTTTCCCTGTTGTCCAAGTGCCTATTCTGGTTTTATATTCTAAAATTTTTACCATAGATCTTTACTGAGTAATCAAATTCCTCGACCTTTTCTTGGATTCATAGTCTCTGATTCCCACATGATCCAGTCTATTGGCTAAGCTTTCCACTGAAGTTTCTTTTGGCTTACTAAATTTTCTTTTGCAGAAACATTCCAATTTGGCCATTCTCAGTATTTGTCTACCTTTAATTAGTTCTATTTTCATCACTTTTATTGATTTTCTTATTTCATTCAGTTGTTTTTGTTCCAGTTTACATGTATTTTTTGAGATGTTTGAATATGGTATCAATCATTGCTTTGGATTCTATTTTGGAAGTTCTTCCAGGCTTTCCTCAATGGAGACGATTATTTCAGGATTAGTAATTTTTGGAGAAAATGTATTTTGTTTTCATGCTGTTCTTACTTCTGCATAGTTATTTGTGTGGCTGTAGTTTATTTCCATTTGTCTCTCTCTCTCTCTTTCATTTACATATATTTATCTAGCTATCTATTCTTTTATTTAGATTGAAATCAACTTTCTTCATTCAATGGATACGTTTACATTTGTGAGACAGCTAATAAGACTTTGTATGGTTGAAATTTTCCTTGGTAAGTTGTTATTGAGCGTGATCAACTATATCCCCCAGTTTTCTCTGACAGTGGCTACTGATTAGTGCCTAGAATAAGGGAGGCAATTTGATAATGTTGGCATCCCTACTAAGGAGGCTTTGTAAGCTGGGTACCTGGAAAATGTTCCTCATTGATAAAGCTGTCCTAAACTGTGTTCTCTGATTTGGAGCAAGAGTTCCTGGATCACATATATGGACTGAAGGAGGAAAACTGTGAAGGACACATTTGATGCAAGAGGCTGTTTAGGTACTCATGAAACTAAATTCTAGAATATAATCATGCTTAGTGTAAGAGACCCCTCAGCTGGGCACCTAGACCAATGTTACCAGGCAGGGTTATGCCTGCCTTTGGTTGTTATAATTTTGAGCATTGCTGGGATAAGTTCTGTATTTTTAGTTTGTTTTCTTCATTGGTAATTTTAGTTTTATTCCTACAAACAATTTTGACTGTATTTTATATAAAGTATTTTATTATTCTTGTACTATATTTTTAAAGATTTATTTATTTATGTATATGAGTATACCATGACTATCATCAGGCACACCAGAAGAGGCATTGGATTCCATTACAATTGGCTGTGAATCCCATGTGGTTGCTGAAAATTCAATTCAGAACCTGTGGAAGAGCAGACAGAGCTCTTATCTGCTGAGCAATCTCTCCATTCCCACAGTATATTTTCCCATATCAATTTTTATGTTTAGATAGAACAAAGATTATTTTTCTGAGAAAGGAATTCAAGTCCCTTTCTTTCTTCTTAATTTTATTAGTTCTTAGAGAATTTCATATGTTTTGATCATATTCACCCTCAAACTCTACTCTCCTAGAACTATCTTCTACCCACATAAGTTTATATGCTGTTTCCATTTTGTTTTGTTCATTTGTTTTACATTCATCTAGACATTTAATGCTGCCCATAAACTCTTGAATTTGTGACCTTAAACAGGTACATAGTTAATTGACCAGGCATCACATGCTTAAATAGAAAGTAACTCACTCACTCTTTTCCAGGATCTATTGATTGAAGGCTCTTAAGTGAGTAGTTTCAGTGGCACTGAAACCTATCCCTGACTGTCCTTTCATATTTCTTACCTCTTATCTTTTTCTTTTGAATCTTGGAACTCTTAACCAGACAATAGCCTAATATTTCAGAGTTCAACCAACTTATAGCATAAATTTAATATCTCAAGTTCTCTATAAGCAATCTTCATTTTTTAATTAATATTTTATATGTCTGTGTATATGATGTGTGTTTTGGCTACATTTCCTATAGCATATGTATGGTCAGCGAACAATTTCAGCTATTTCAATAGGCTATAGTAGTGTTCTTGTAAGAATCTTGTAGCAGACTTTGAGTCTTAAGCCCAATTCATGGCTTTTTATTCTAATTTCAATTTTTGTTATTTGCTTAGATGCATTATGTATGTAATACAACATGTGAATGTACATAAATAAAAGTGACTATGTGAAGATGATTGCCAAGAAGACAAGAGGAGAGAAAGGTACTTTACATTCCTAGACCCATGAGTCTGCATTCCCTTGGGATGACTTTAGTCAAGAAAAATAAATCTTTTTCACTCTATTAGTATTATTAGCCACAGATAGTGTGGTCCCATGAGTCATTGCAGTAATATCTATTTTTCCTACAGTTAAATTGCATAAGAAAACCTCCAAGGAGTACATATTGTTGTGAATATTTAAACTAATATCAAACAAAGGTCAAAACGTTTTCTAGGGTGCTTAAAATTCCAGGGGAAAGTGATATACCTGTCTAGTTAACACAGTTCTGCTCTATATCTTTACTTACCATTTTCAAACTACTTCCAAGTTTATAGCTTGCACCTGCATGTAAATCACACAGTTACTCACCTGAGCAGCTTCCTTTGGATAGCTTCCCAGATTGGACCCATTTATACATGAAATTACCTTTTTGGCAGGAGAAGTTCTAAATGAAGTAAATTGTTTTGATTGGTTTGTACATAAAACTCACAAATGTAGAGCTAGAAAAGAAAGTGTCTATGCTGTAATTGGCCCAAACTCTGTGCTTGACAGTTGTAAAAAGAAGTATTTTTATTGAATCTTTCCAAGCCAAGATGACAAGATTGTAGTTTGCATTTGGTAAATAGAGTAAATCCTGCCCTTGTAATTTCCCATTTACTTGAGGTTACTTGTTGCCAGAATGTCATGAGAAGTGTTGCCCAAATGACTTATGTCACTGTAATGCTGGATTATCCCGAATTCCAGATTGTTTAGTGTTGCGCGATATGTGTGTGTGTATGTGTGTGTGTGTATGTTTCAATATACATATATATATCTATATCTTGTGTCAACAGTCATTGAAAAAATATGTAGGTTAATTTAACATAAAAGACAGTTAAGACATGTCTACTAAGGAAGACTCATGAGATATCACATGTGACACTGTAATGAAGAGCAAAGTCTTCACATTCTTGATTTCTATGGAATTTAAGATAGTGATATGTTCAAAACTGCCTTTTATTGTAGAGAATTCAGAATCATATGCATTTATTATCGACAAAAACAGAGCTAATGCTTCATACTTTTCATTTTAGGAAGCGTTGAAGCAAGACATTTAAATAATTTACAGAAGATCAAAACAGTTGATCTTATTCATAACATGAAGCAAAGAAGCAGGCTAATACTAAACTATTTGCATATTTATATAATATTGTAAATTAATCATGCAAATTTATAATTACTTTTATTTTCTTAACAGTTAAAATACATCCTTTGGAAATTCCCGTACAGTTTTACTTATGAGGCAGTCAAAACCTCAGAACACTCTTTCTTTTTATGTAATGTAATTTAATAAATGTAAACATTAAAATTTAATCCTGCTTATTTTTCAATAGTAGTAGTAGTAATAATAATAATGATATAATAATAATAAAGAAAAGAAGAAGAGAGAAGAAGAATTAGAAGAAGAAGGATAAATACCAGTAGCAATCATGTTACATGCTCTCTTAATTAACCTTACTACTAACTACATAAAAGTGTACCATATTTTTTTTAGATCTTTACTATCACTGGTGTAATTTAGTAATTGACTACTAAGATATTTAAACATCTTGACTATATATATATTACTTTGTATTTTATATTGTATGAGAGTCATATAATATTAAATGCATATTTTACATATAAAGGTTAAATAATTTATTTCATAAAGCTAAAATGAGAAATTCATATTAGTGACAATGAATATATATTGCAAAGATTTGAATGTAGTTTTTAATTGAGTTGATACTGGATGTATTTCTGCTTAGCCAGACAAAAAATAGATTGAATCATTCTATAACTATTTTATAATAAATTGTAAACAATAATTGTAATGGAAAACTTGGACTTTCTCTAGCCCTAAATTTAGGACTTTATAAAATGAGACAGAAGTATTCAGAATGAAATAGAGTGAAATTTCCTATTAAAATCTTTGAAACCATTAAGAAGAAATTTGCATGAAAGCCTATTTTTGCTCATGAAAACACAGTTATTTGGAATCCTATGCTATAGCTCAGGCTAGACTGGGCACCAGTCCTTCAACATTGAACTCTAAAATGCTGCTGGGATTATAGTGCATTTTACTATGCATATTTATACCACATAATCAGAAAAAAATAAATAACAATGAAGAACTTAACAAAACTAATTTTACTTTTATAAAACTTGTTTTTTAAGAGTATCATGCAATTTACTTCAGGAAAAAGTGTCTCTTTACAAATAAAGTTACATTAATACAAATCTCTATATGACCTAAATTATGAAACAGGTAATATACCATTTATGATTTTAGAAATATTAAAATTCTTGAGAATACTAAATGATGTAAAAAATCAAAATAGAAAAAAAACAAACAAAAACATAAAACCTATGATGGACACAAAAAATAGTTGACAACAAAATTAAATCAAACAAAACAAATGATAGAAGTCCACATGAAATTTTAAGAAATAATATTAAGCTATTAAGGGTATAGAGATGATTATGAGTACTCTGATTTTAGAGGTTTTGTGTTTGAATTAGATTATCTTGAGTGTAAACTGGCGATTTGGGAGTTGTGGGCTATAAAACAAATTTCTACAACTTACAACAAAATAGAGAACATGTCCCTTATTGGTTTGTTCATATTACTGTAGTAAATATAATCAAATTAGCTAAAGAGTATAGGCTAATAGGACACTTTAAGTATTTTAGAGTTAATTTCAATGAAGAAAGAAGATATGATTTAAAAATGTATGATTCATTTTCATGATTTATTGAAGAACATTTTAATAATTTAAATGATCACAGTTCTAGTGTTTAAACAAATAATCAAGTCCTTTCATATTTTTAGGCCTTTGAAATATTTTGGTCTTATTTTCTTGTATGAACAAAATATTGAATATAAACCAGAATACAAGTGTATGGAGAGTAGCCTGTTGTGCCAAGAAAATGACGTAGAAAACAAGGAAAAAGAAAATCATGTTTAGAGAAAATGTTCAACCATTCATCCACAGAGAAAAATATACTGGTGTAAGGCTATGTTGGTGTAGGCCATGTTGGTGTAGGCCATGTTGCGTAAGGATAAAGGTAAATCTAAGAGTAGGGGAAAAAAGCATGGTATGAGTGAAAAGCAAATTTTGGATGAGGGAGAGAGGGATCATGTTTGAGTCAGAGAGAACTTGAACCGATCCCAAGTACATAAAAAGTATGATTAATTTACAGATCTTTGGGGAGAATTGAGAGTAACAATTGAAGGACTAGGGTATAATGTTTATTAATATTTTCAGAATGTAATGCTGAAAAATGATTAACCAGTCAAAGTTGAAACAAGGATGAATTACTACAACTCTTTAATAACATTTTAAGAAAGGAACATAGGGATATCCGAATATGGGTTTTAATGTTGACTGATTTGTTTCTGTAAGTATTGGCTTTTGACTGCCAAAAGAGGTTTACACTAATTTCAGTCCTTCAAAACTGACAACTTATTTGTGGGTACAAATATCATTCAGTCAAAGACCCTGGAAGTGACAGAGTGTTCCCCCTTCCTACTCCAAAAAAATATATAGCATGTTCTTCTACACAGGAGTTTATCAACATATGACTTTGAATGAGAAAGCAGAGTGAAACTGGCTAGACATGTTAGTTAGTGCTTAAATGTAAGCCTGGTGGTCTGAGTATTATACTGAGAACACACTTAAAGGTTGAAGGAGAAAAATGGCTACAGCTACTTGTCATATGACCTCCATATGGATGCCATATTGCATGTGCTCACAGCTATTGTACATACCCTCTCATATGTAATGATACATTTTAATTACATAAAAATAAATCAGAGGGTGATGAAACAACTTGGCATTTCCATTTTATTTAAGGCAGTTATGTATTTAAGCCACTGAGAATTTGCAGTTCCCTCCCCTGCTGAACTAAAACCCTAGTGCCAGGCATGTGAGACCTACTCTCAGCTTGTTGGTCAGGGGAACCTAAGTGTCTAACACAACAATACAACCTACTGCTGTTACCTTTGGTTGTTTCCTGGAAGGAAAAAGTAGGTTTCTATCAATGAGAACATCCTATACTGAATACAAGTCTCAGATGAATCAAGCTGGAACTTGCCCTAAAGCATTTTCTCAGAGGACCAGTTTTGTAGCATTGACAGGTGCAGAGATAGCTACCAAGTGAGGGAAGCAATCCGAAGTCTTCCTCCTGTGATGCCTAGTAACCACAACAAAAATTAGCATGTCAAAGTGCAACGGTGGTAATAACAGCTGTCTAACCAGACTTAAGTCTCACTCAAGAGGGGCTAGATCATTCCTGGCACTGGAAACCTAGACAACTCCCTACAACTAGTTAGGTCTGGGTTATAGAGGAGAATGTATTACTGCCAATTTACTTCACCAGTATAATTCTCAACTGCTTTCTAAATGCTTGTGATTTTACCTACATCTGCAGATAAGAGCATCTCTCATCCCTCCTCAAAAAAATTGTCTCTCCTTGGCAGATATCGACCAATATGGAACAGCATGACAGGTCAAAACACTCAGAAAGACTGACCGTGATGTGTTCAGCTTGAACTGATACATCTATAGAGTTACTAATACACCTAAGCCTCAGTAATCAATTTAAAGAGAGGTCAGAAAGATTTTAAGAGACATAGTACCAGAAAGTGTGCTCTGACATTTTGTCTCCTAACAAGAAGGGGAATACATCCAGGAAGCCTAAAATATGCCATCACCTAAACAGGATAACACAGTTGCTAACTTAGAAAGGGTAGCTTTCATAAGACTCCACCCATAAACCAAGAGATACAGGCAATTAACTACTGCTGAGTAAGGAGATTGTTCTCCACCTGTGATGAGCCTCCTAATTGATCATCCTATACCAAATACATGGCACTGGATGCATAAAACACAATGAATACTAAAGTTATTTCAAATGTTATATTTATATATTTTATGTGTTCGTGCTTCTATGTGCATGCATGCAAGTATGTATGTGTGTGTATGTATATGTGTATATTTGTAACTATTCTAATCAAGAAAAAATGGCCACAGATTTGAGAAGGAATAATGATGTCAGAGGGAATAGAGAGAATGGAGTGATGATGTAACTATAATTTAATTTTAAAACTGAAAATTAGGAAACAGATTTTGCAATCATTCTTACTTGATATAAGATATCTTTACCATCTAAATAATGCATATGAACATTAGTTATGTGATTTCCAAACTATTTATTGTATAAATAGAATAACATCAAGATGCATTTAATAACAATCAATAACAAGGATATGTACAAATGAATGACACATTAAATGATTATTAAGATATATAGTTGTAAAACAAGAAGAATGAAGATAGCAGACCTGGGGAGGAGACATCATGAGTAAGAACTGCCATTCATATTGATGTTTATATTTTTAATACTTGAAATTGTTCCTAGTGATATTTGCTCTCATTAAAATTAATCCAAGAATTCCATCAGAACAACGACATTTAGGTAATAGATGTACAAGTAATCTTTTGCTTGCTGTAAGTAAATAACTGATAAAATCAAATCAGGTAGGAGAGATTCAGTTTGTCTCAGCTTTAGGAATATTCAGCCATGGTTATGTGATTTCATTGCTGTGGCCCTCTGGCAAGTCACAGTATCATAGATCTGGGAGTGTTTAAACAGAAGGGACTGTTCACTCAATGAGTACCAGGAGGCAAGGCATCAAGGTTCTAGGGACAAGATATACCCTTCAAAACCACACTGTCAATGACCTGTGCCATCAAACCATACTCTGCTTCCAATAGCTCTTCCACCAACTACCAATTCCTTCAGAAATAAACTTCAAAATGAAATAGCCCATTGGAGAGATATGTCTTTGAGATACTATCACCTCTGAAAGCCACAACTCTGAGCACTCTTATGCTAAGTATATGGGCTTCAAAATATAAATATTTTGGTAATATGTAATACATAACACTAACAAAAATAATGAATTATCTCTTAGTATGACTCTCTTTTCAGATCCTCACTTCAAAAAGGAACTAAATAAAACTAAAAAAAAACAAGCTATTAATATATTTATATTTCAAAATGTATTGTTTCTATTTTGGTAAGATTTTGAAGCAGGGTCTCCTGTAGCCTAGGCTGGACTACACTTCGCTGTGTAGACAAAGTTGAAATTGCCCTTCTGATTGTTTTTCTACTAGGTATATAAAACCATTTCCAGAATTTAAAACAAGCAATGAAATCCCTAGTCTTATAAAGATTAAAAAAACATCTTTCACCTGGTCTCCAACCTCGTCCCACTTCTTGAGTGACTTCCGTTTTTCAGATTCACTGGTCATTAATATCATAAACTTAGTCACAATTTGTAAATTGCTAAGCCAAATATGAATTTCCATTGATTGTCCTTTACTGGAAAACAATTGTAACTAAAATATACTTCTGAATAAAGAGCGAAATTCTTCAATAACTTCACTTATTATTATTATCTTAAATGAAGCCAGGTGACTCTCTTCATAATACTAAAGTCGTTAAGAAGAATTTCTGAAAGTGCTTGAAATTAAACATTCCCACATCCCTAAGGACACTTAGGTTTATATACTGTGCTTTGTTTTCACACTTGCAGTCTGTGGAATCCATGTTGAAATCCACCCTTATTGAACAAGTATGGGGTGGACACTAAATTTAATACGTATCATGAATGAAGGTTCAGAATTTATGAAACATTGGACGTCACTGTTTCATGTGATTCCAACGTTTGTGACTTACTAAGATAGAAACACTGTACCCATGTGCTAATTATGCCTTAAGTAACTCATTAGAAACGCGATCAGCAGACAGAACATGTGAATCTATTTAGTATGAGCTCAATTCAGAGTTAATTATGAAATTTAAGTTCCTTAAAGTCATTACAAAATGTGATGGAGTGGAGCAAAATGTAGTGCTAGTTAGTCCTATATGAAGGAAATGTAATCAGTACATCTCTGACCAAGAAATTTAGGAATATACCTTTAAACAAGCAAATGTTTCTGTTTTGCACAAAATAATGCTAAAATTTTGCATTTGAATGTGAATTTCTGTTCCATTTTAATAAGCCAGAAGATTTTCTTCCTATTTATTCAACTGGATATTTATTCTTTCAAATGAAAGATTTTCAATCTGAAAGAAAAGTTTATGTACCATAGCCCAAGTATTCATGAGGTTGCTTAATCTCACAGTAACAAGGCTTAATTTATACATTGTTGCTAATTTTATTCATTATACACTTATTAATTCACATATTCATAAAAAATTCCAAGATATGTAAATATTTGAGTGGACACTAAGTTTAATACTGTATAGTTAATTTACACATTGTTGGTAATTTTATAAATTATCCATTTATTAATTCACACATTCATAAAAATTTCCAAGATATTTCTGAGCAGCCATGGCTCTATCTACAATCACCTTCTAATCCTTTAAAAAATAAAAAATATCCACCAAACATGACAAATTTTTTTATATTCCTCTCCTTATAAAAGAATTATATTTTTAAAATTATTTTTTATTCATTAATTTATTTATTTCCTTTACACCCCAATATCAACGTCTCCTCTGCTTATAGTTCCCCCCACAGATTCTTAATCTAGTGCCCAGTAATTTTTTAATCAAACTTTCTCTTTACAATCTTCTTAGAGTATATTTTAATGTACTGAAAATATTGTTCAATGTATACTAAAAATTTACATATATCCTAAAATCTTTTAAATACTTTTCAAGTTGTTTTAACCAAGCCATGCTTATTCTCTCTCTCTCTCTCTCTCTCTCTCTCTCTCTCTCTCTCTCTCTCTCTCTCGTCCATTGCTCTATAGCTTCTTCAATTATTTCAAAAATTATTACAATTTACTAGGCACAATATTCTAATGTGAATTTGTTTCTTCTGCATAATCTAGAGTGGAGTGGTAAGAACAGCAGGTGGTGGAATTCAGTATTTATAGTAGTTGGACTCCAATATTTACATGTAAGATTCATTGTATTTTAACTTGTTGTGTTCCGTTTCTCTCAGTCTAAATCTTTGGTAGCTGGAAAAACAAACAGAACAGCTGCCATTCTGAGCGTAAATTCTTGCCAAGTGCTTTGTACTGTTTAATCTGTTTTAAACTCCCTGGACATTTTTTTTCATCACTGAGGTCTTTTTATTTTCTATTTATTTCAGAATTCATTCAGTGGGGAAAATATGAAAACAATTACTCATGTCAAAAATATTCAGTATAAATTATTCAATTCTAAGCTCCTCCAAGGAAGTCACATCAGTAGAGGAAAATATATGCTTGTTAGACAAATCTGAAAACCTTGAAGACCTTCATCATTCCTGGGATGTAAGTGCCCCACACATGCTAGGCCTTGTGGTGCATGACTTTAATGCCAGCCCTTGAAAGTGTGATATATGCCCTTTAATGCCAGCCTTTGTAAGTAGATATATGCGTGTTCAAGTTTAGGCTGGCCTACATAGAGAGTACCAGTGTAACTAGGACTATACAGTGAAATTCTTCTCAAAACAATCACACACTAATGTGTGTCTAAGACATTATTACATAACCAGTAATTGATCTTGAACCTCCAACAGAGGAACTGGATATTTAAACAGTTAGAACTTCATAGAACGTCAGACAAACTTGTATGTGCATGTGCACCTAAACACAAACATACTTACAAAACAACTCATCTGTGTGATAATTGTTGTACATATTTAAAGAACTCCCAATGAAGACTTCAAAGCGTCACAAAGCAAAATAAGAGGGAATGTCAGGGATTGTTCATGACAGAACACAAACTTGAAGGAATAAGGATAAAAGATCATCAGTAAAATCACTTTCGACAACAACAAACACCAAGAACACAACAACACCCGTAATGACAGTTCTGACCCTCAGTGTTGCTCTATGTATTGATCATGATGCCCAGGTTTCTAAGCCAGTGTAATTTCGAGTGTATCCTTTATATTTACTCTAATGATCACACATAGCTCTCACCCATATTCCAAGAACGTTCTGATGCTGATAGGGCCAGTATAGAAAGCTTCAAATGGATAACATGTAGAGAACAACTAGCTCTATTCTCCATAATTTTTAAAGATTACTTTAAAAGCTTTGGAAATTAAGTTAAAAACCATGATCTTATACATGTTTGGACACTAGTTTCTGATCACTGAAGCTTCGTGGGATTCTTTTAAAGTTTAAATTTTATAGTAAATCTTAATATAGTTAACAAGATTCTCAGGTTATTATTGTTATCATCATCATCATCATATCATTAATAATTTTACTTTATAATAACTCTAAGGCTGTGGTACTCAACCTTCCTAAATCTTTGACAACTAATACAAATCTTCATGTTGTGATGACCCACAACCAGAAAATCATTTCTGTTGCTACTTTATTAGAGAAATTTTGCTACTCTTATGAACCATTAATATAATTATCTGTGATTTATGCTGATCTTAGAAAACTCTTCTGAAAGGGTCATTCAATACCCAAAAGGTAGTGACTCACAGGTTGGGAAACACTGTTCTAAGTCCTGGTAGCTTCTTGTCAAATACTAATCAACACAGAGTTTTTGAAATATATTTTGATCACTCTCCCACTCAGTGGTCACATACTCTGGTGTGTTTTAGTATATTTTTTTTTCCTAAATGAACTTAAGGGAATCTATTAAAAAAACAAAATTGCTATTTACTTAAATTAGTTTTATAGTTGAAGCCAATGTATTAATTTTTATACAGTATCTTGTATAGGAACAAAAGATAGACAGTATCTCTTTCATGCATTCAATAAACAACAACCTAGTAAGTGTTCTCCACAACTTGGGCTCCAGTGTGGTCTAAGGAGAAAATGCTTTCTTTTGTGGAAAGTTAAGAGGAAAATTTAAAAGACAATTTTTGAGGTGAGTGTTCTTGTCACTAGGATTCTAAGAAGCATTTTAACAGGTCTAGCTTCATTTGCAGAATACTGCAGCATCAGCTGTAGAAAATCCTTTTGATTAGTTGATATGAAGCTTACAAAATTATTTGATATTATGAGTTCATTTATATTTTATAAAGATTATATTTCTGGGCACCATCATTTTCTCCCCAAAGTAAGCTGACCTCTGAATGGAAAGATATTTGTCTACCTGCAATGTAGAAAGTCCTATCAATCCTGAGTAAAGTAAACATAGGTAAATATTTGGAGAGGCCAGCACACTGACAGGAACCAAGTGCATAAGTGCAAACACTAAGGCTCAGGCAGTGACTAAAATAGTGAAAACCACACCATGAATTTAATTTTAATTCCTTACGTTCTGTATGGATGTGTGCATGTAAACAATATTCAAACCTAAAGTCAAAACTACTGATTTATACAACAAAAGGACCAAGAAAATTATAACATTTCAAAATTGTTTTGAGAGGAAACGGAACAGAGTACAAATATAACTACTATGCTCCAAATAGAAGAATTATGATATCCAGTACAAACAAAAATTTTAGGTCATTTCACAGGATCATTTGATTCAAGCATCATACTTCAATTACATTATTTTTAAGACTTTATAGAAGAAAGCAGTTTTCTTAAGTAATGAGAAAGCCTACTTATTCAGAGAAAGAGCAGGAAGAAAATACTCCTTTTTGTTATGTATGTAACTGTTAACTTGTGGCAGCTATTTATTTTCTAGTGCAGTCAAGGCTACAGCACAATTCCATGTTTTGGCATGCATCTAAACATGAATGTCATTTTCATCAAACAGTTAAGTACAGTACTACATATTTAAACATGATTACTGGCTTTTATTCTTCTTCTAACACTGTTCATATCAAATTTCTAATAACGCCTTTAGCCAATTAATATAAAAAATTATTTTAAAATATAGATTAACAAAAATATGGGTAATAAATTTGCGATGTATTTCAATGTTCAGCTAGCAATTAACCAATCATCTGTGCCATGCCAATAGAAAAATAAGCACTATATATTTGTGATAGTCAAATTTCCATCACTGTAATAAAATATCTGAGATCAATTATTAGAGAGGGAGTTATTTAAGATCTTAGATTCTGATGTTTCAGGAAGGGTGTTCTGGGTTTCTGTAATTTGGGGGACAAGACTGGGCTCCCCAAAGCATGGTGGGAAATATAGACAAAGGTAAAGATTTTCACTTAATGACAGCATGAAATGAGAGTGAGGACAAGAAAGGATAACATGGCTTAAAGACCTTACAAGGGCAAAAACCCAATGACGTGGCTCAATTCCAGGAAGCCCTGCCACTAATAAGTTTGCTATTATATAACAGGTTGTTCATTCAGTTCCCGGCCATTCAACAGTGAGCTTGGAATGATAATGAAGCTGTTGCTGGGATGTCTCATTGAGTAAGAGGACTTGCTAACCAGGCATGAGGACTAGTGTTCAAATCTCTAACACCCATGAAAAACAATCCTGGATTTGTCTGCCTTTAATCCTAGGGCTGTGGGAGACTGAGTTTCACTAGAGCATGCTTGCTGCCATCTGTCTCATGATACAAGAAAGGAGAGAGAGTTCCATCCTCTCTCTCTCTTCTATATATATATATATATATGGTGTGGGTGTGTGCATGTGTGTATACAGCACACACATTTGCACTAACATATACACAAAGATACTCAAGAGCCAATGTCACAAGATTGTAATAGCCAGAATAACAAGATCTCTTGAATCATCACTTCTCTTTGCAGCAATGATTCACAAAGTTATCAATTCAAAACAAATAAAATAAAAGAGAGATTGTTGTTCGGTGAAATGTTAATGTCAAATAAAAATGTGTATAATTACCTTTAATATTAAAGGTTCTAATTTAAATATATTTTATATTTAACACAGGAATGTTATTCATGTTTTTGCTTCCTTTTTGTTTGTTTTTGAGAGTCTTACCCTGCAGCCCTGGCTGCCCTGCAACTCAATGTTAGGATATGATGCTCTCAAATTAGAAATCCTTCCTTATCCCCTCCTAGGTACCAAAATTTAAAGTGTGTGCAACCGTGTTTAGATCATGTTTCCTCTTAAAGTGATATTAATTTTGAGATACATGAACAACACAGCTCATACAATCTTTACTTTCTATCCAATAATTATTTGAAAAAATAAACTGAAACATGTTCCAAATGAAATTCTCATACTAATTATAATCTCTCAGCATCACTTTTTTTTTTCCATTTTGTCCAGAAGATGCTGCTGCTGCTGCATAGATGTTACTATAACTCAGAAACTTGCTGTTCTGCAGCCCCAGCTCACATCCATCACTGACTACAAAAGAGAGAGATTCATATTTGCACTTAGTTTATTTTTCATTTCACCCTGTGATTATTGCAATCTTAAAAAAAATAAAGAAGGGATCATAAAATGTAAAAGCTTTTCTAAGAAATCCATTTATGTTATCTGATGCAGGACAGAAACACAGGGGAAGATTGGATTAAGATGGGATCAGGCTCTGAAGATTTAGAGGAGGGAGGTATAAGTGGGAACAGACGTGCATTTGAAATCGCAGCAAAATTCAAAGAAGTCATTGTGACTGCAAGGCTAGTGTTTAACTTCAGAAGCAGTACACACAGGAGTCCTACAGAGGGTCAAGGATTTAAAATAATGCTTTCAATAAAAGTCGATCAAGTAAAATATGTTTTTACATTTTCATTTATTTTAAGATAAGCCATACTAAAACAATTCCCTCTATCATTTTCTAACTGAAAAAAAATATGGTTTCATTCTTCTTTTGGAGAACTCTTATTATTTGCAGTATAGAATAGTTAATTGTGGGACAAAATCAAAAATACATTCTGAAAAACATCCTAACTCTATATTTCTTCTCAAATGAGGTGAAGGAATTTTATAGTAATATACTATTTAATATCTCTATCTAAACACTAGCCAAAGCAACTGTAGTGTCTTCAAATTTCCAGATACACATGTCCTTTAACATGACTAACTGCACAAACATGTGTGTACATAAACTTCTTCAATACAATGTTTGGATGTAAATAACTGCCTCTGTCTCAGTCAGATACTGGTAGCGCCTCTCAAGAGGATAGAGCCATGTCAGGCTCCTGTCTGTAAGTACATCATAGCATCAGTAATAGTATCAGGCCTTAGTGGCCCCCACAGCCCCCATGAGCCAGATACCCAGTTGTACCAGTCATTAGACAGCCTATTCCTTCAGTCTCTTCTCATTTTTGTCCTTGAAGTTCATTTAGACAAGAACAATTATGAGTCAGAAATTTTGGCTGTGAGTTTGTTACCCTGTTCCTCCACTTGATGCCCTGTCTATCTACTCGAGGTGGACACTTCGAGTTCCCTCTCGCCAATGTTGGGCATTTTGGCTAAAGTCATCCCCAATGATTCCTGAGATTCTCTCAACTCCTGGGTCTCTGGAACTTTCTAGAAGGTCCTCCCCACACCTCTCATCCCCTAAGGCTATGTATTTCCATTCATTCTCTTAACCCTTAGGGCTCCTCTCCTGCCTCCTTCCCAATATCTGATCCTGTTTCCCTTTTTCAGTTCCCCTCTCTTCTCCCACCCAGGTCCCTTTCTCTCTCTGTATCTTATGATTATTTCCTTCCTGTTTCTAAATGGGATTGACACCTCTTGATTTGGGCCTTTCTGCTTCTACATTTATTAAGGTCTATAGGTTATATCCTAGGTATTCTGTACCTTTTTGCTAATATCCACTGATTATTGAGTACACACCGTACATGTCCTTTTGGATATGAGTTACCTCACTCAGGATATTTTCTAGTTCCATTCATTGGCTTGCTAAATTAATGATATCTTCATTTTTAATAGCTGAATTGTGGGACTGCGTAAGGGTATCCTGGTTCTTGGCTGGGTATGGGCCTAGAACCCCGAGACTCCAAGGGAGAAACGCAGGAGTTCGGCTACGTCCCCAGAACTCAGGGTCCTGAAAAGCAGTCTAATCTCCATAGACCTACATTATTCAGTCACGAAGGTCATTACAGCCCCTCCCAAAGTGCACAGGGTGTAACTACAGGCCTCTGGCCCTAGGGATTTACATACTAATGAGGTCAGAGGGCGGAGCCAATTAACCATTCCTCCCAGAACCTCCCACTTTCTCCCTCCCTACTTAACCAGGCCTGCCCTGAGTTTGGGGGGGGGTACTTCCAGATCCATCTACCATCCACCATGACAATAAACCCTTTTGGAACCAAGGACTTCCTCGTATCATTGGGGCCTGCCGGGCCCACCGCCGCCAAAGCCTCCAGCCACTGAAACCCGGGACCTCCTCCGGTATGTGACACAGGGCCCCGGGCCACTGCCTCGTAGGCCTGGGGCCTGCTGCCTGGGCCTGGGCCTGGGCCTGGAGGCCTGCCTGCGCAAGCCCCGGGCCTGCTGCATTGTGGGTCCGGGACTCTGCCGCTGCCCGCCATTTTTTCCTACACTGAATAGTATTCCACTGTGTAAATAAACCACATTTTCTATATCCATTTTTGTTGAGGAACATCTGGGGTTTTTTTCCAGGTTCTGGCTATTACAAATAAGGCTGCTGTGAACGTGGTAAAGCATCTTTTGGGTGTATGCCCAAGAGTGGTATTGATGGGTCTTCAGGTAGAACAATTTCCAAATTTTTTAAGGAATGGTCAGATTGATTTCCAGATAGGTTGTAACAGTTCATAATCTCACAAGCAATGGAGTAGTGTTCCTCTTTCTCCACATCTTTGCCAGCATGTGCTGTCACTAGATGTTTTGATCTTTGCCATTCTGATTGGTGTGAGGTGGAATCTTGGGTCATGTGATTTGCATTTCTCTGATAACTAAGGACTGAACATTTCTTTAAGTGCTTCTTGGCCATTTGAGATTCTTCTGGTATAAATTCTCTATTTAGCTCTGTACCACATTTTACAGTTGGTTTATTTAGAGGTTAACTTCTTGAGCTCTTTATATATCATGAATTTTAGTCCTATGTCCCATGTAGAGATTGTGAAGATTTTTTTTCCTGATCTGTAGGTTGTTGATTTTTCCTATTGAAGGAGTCTTGTCTTACAAAAGCTTTTCTGTTTCTTGAGGTCTCGCTTATCAATTGTTGATCTTAGAACCTGAACTATTGGTGTTCTGTTTAGGAAATTTTTCCCTGTGTCAATGAGTTTGAGACTCTTTCCCAATTTCTCTTCTCTTAGATTCCACATATCTCGTTTTATGTTGAGGACCTTGAACTCAGCTTTCTAGAATTTGTAGAGTGTGGTGTGAGCACTGGACTTAAAACAATAAATTCAGATCAGCAGGAGATATGCAAAGTAACCCCTCTCTGACAGGAAATTGCCTAGGACAGTTAGCTTTCAGATAGACAAAAAACAACAAAATCCAGGTATTTCCTGGATCAACAATCCACAGAGCAACTACAGAAAACTAAACTAAAAATTGTAAACACTGCATTTTTATATCTTACATAATAGGACTTTATTGTTTTCATGTTTACATGGGTGTGAAGCCTGGTTTTTTGTCATAGAGCTGGGCTGGAATATAGTGTCTAATTTTCTAGTTTATATGTGTTCATTAAGATCTAATTATATCTTGATATATAGAAGGGAAAAAAGGAATACACAACAATATCAAGGATAGTCATCACCTTGTGAATGGAAAAAGATATTCTAATCAAATGGACATAAGAACAAGCTTGTTGATGTTGTCGTGTATTCCTTTTTTCCCTTCTACATATCAATACCTGACTCTTATCAGATAGACAGGTAATTCAGACAGAAACTAAACAGAGAAATCCTAAAGCATAAAAAAGACATAATATATACTAAAATAACATTTGATACCCTGTCATAGTTAGGGTGTTACAACTGTGAACAGACACCATGACCAAGGCAACTGTTATAAGGACAACATTTAATTGGGGCTGGCTTACAGGTTCAGACGTTCAATCCACTATCATCAAGGCAAGAAGCATGGCAGTATCCAGGCAGACATCAGGCTGGAGGAGCTTTGAAGTCTTCCTCTTGTTTGAAGGAACCTAGAAGATTGGCTTCCAGGCAGCTAGGATGAGGATTTTAAAGCCTACATCCACAGTGACACACTTTTGCCAAAAAGGCCAAAGGAACTCTAACAAGGCCACACATCCTAATAATACCACTCCCTGGGCCATGCATATTCAAACACACACACACACACACCACACATACACACACAAAGAATATAGCTTCTAGGTGCCTCATGGACCTTTCTCCATTTTTTTTTATACAGAGACACAAAACAAGTCTCAACAACAACAACAAAAGGAAATTGAAATAGTACACTGTATTCTATGTGACTATAACATTTGATATCAACAATAGAATCAACTGAAAGCTTACAAATTCATGAAAATGTAACTATTCTTTATAATAGTTTTACAATGGGTAAAAACATAAATTTAGAAAGAAACTAAAGATTAGTAAAACAAAATGAGAATGAATATACAATATACAGAAACTTTTCAGGATACAATAAATGTGATCCTAAATACAAGTTCATAAAACTAAGTGTCTACATAAAAAGAGGGGAAGGGAGGAAAAGGGAGAGAGAGATACATTATATTGTAACTTAATAGCACACATATAAGCTCTAGAATAAAACAGTAAATAAAACCCAAAAGGGGTAGACAGCAAGAAATAATAACACTATGGCCCTATTGTTCTAAACAATACCTACACATCTCATTCCATATGGAGATGTTAATCTGGTATCCATACAGAGATTTTATCCCTCTGTTCTATCATTTTTGCAACAGGAAGGAATTCTACATGATACCAAAGAGAAACATAAACACTAACCCAGGCATAACACATTTGATCTACAGAGTCTCCTGCATGCCTGGTATGCCAGTGTGATGATGGATCAATTGTTGTGGGAGCAACCAATTGATATCTGCTTTTACTTGAGGCCCACCTCATGAGACAGAACTCATACCTGACACTGCTTAGACAATTAAGAACCTTATACTAGATAGCCCAGGGACTTAGAAGACATGTATATGTATATATGTATGTGTATACACTTACACTTACATATATACATATATATATGTATATATATAAATGTAATACATTTAATTTTTAAAAAACGGTAAATAAATAGAAGTAAAACATGGAGTCAAAAAATGACTTCTACTGACATTGTGCCATGCTCATGAATAGATACCTAGCTCACTCATTATAAGAAAATCTGCCTCCTACAGCATATGGGAGTACATGCAGAAAAACCCACAGCTACACATTATAGATAATGAGAGACCATGGAATATTCTGTCCTAAATGGCATATGTCTATTAAATCCATTCCCTCAGGGCTCAGGGAATTTTTTAAAAAATGGAAGCTGAAAGACTTCATAATAGAAAAGGGACAGAGGACACAAAGGCAGTATAAATTACATGATATGTTTTTCAGCAAGCACATATGAGCTCACATAAACTAAGGCAACGAGTGTAGGGCCATTACTGCTCTGCAGTCTATATTTCATAACCACTTGCAAATGGGTAACAAATGACTGTCAAGGTGCCCAGCAGTAGATGGCCAATAGTAATTGAGTATCAAAGGCATCTTTGGAGGTCCCTTGTCTATTAGCCTGTCATGTCATTTCTCTCTCACATTTTAATATTTAACTTTTTATTTTATTTATATTATAGACATACTATTTTTACATTATATACATATTACTTATTTATATATATTTTTCACCATTCATTTTACCCTATAGTCTTTTGTATATTTCTTATGACTTCAACTGTAGTATTTTTATAGATTCCTGAGTTTGCAAACACGTGGGTCTATGTTTCTTCTGCTGTCTCTTAAGCTCTTTTCCATTTGTCTTATAATTCCATTGTGTTATATATTATTATATATGCATTTCATTATATATTAATAATATAATATTATATTTATATATAATTATATATTACAGGATAATTGTATAATATAATAAATAAAATATAATTTAGTGATAATATTATATAATGCATACCATTATATTATATACATTATATATTAATAAATCATATATATTATATTTTATTATTATCCCTTGGAAGCCTATATTTTCCTAATGAGAGACAGAAAGTAACTAGATCCAGAAAGGGTTTATTCAGGGAAATTAGGAAGAAGACAAGGAGGGAAATCAAAATTAGGATATATTACGTGAAATAAACAATTTTTAATAAAAGAAAAACAAAGTGTAAAGAATAAATCACAATGTGAATGAAAACCATAGTTCAGTTTAACTGATATCTTAGGGTCTATGACTGAGAAGAAATACCATGAACATGACAACTCTTAAAAAAGTAAAACATTAGGTTGTGCTGACTTGTATTCAAAAGGCAACAAGGATGGATGCAGGCAGGCAGATATAGTACTGAAGAGATAGCTGAGAGACACTTTCACAGACAGCAGGAAGTGAGTTTGAGCCACAGGGACAGGGTTGAGCTTCTCTGTTGGCTTTAACAAGCCCACACCTTAACAAGGCCCCATCTATTCCAAAACCGATACATGTCCTAATCCTTTCAAATAGTGTCACTCCCTATGAGCCACTACAATTTGTATAAAACAATGTTCATATTAGTATGTGAGGAACAGGTATTGTGAGAATGAATGAAGATAAAAATATCTTGTATATTATATATGTAACGATGTGAACTTTTGCTGGATCTCACGACCAAAGTTAATAATATATTGTTAGGCCAAATAAGACATGATGCTTCTATCCTACTCTGTACTCAATTCAGGCCTTGTTCTTTGTTAACTGATGAAATGGGAGGTACTTTCCTTTCCTTAATGTTACACCAGCACATTATTGGCAACTCAGAGTTTATTTTTAAGGTGATAATACCTACCTCATTTGTGTGACTGTGAAGACACTTCAGGGTACTCAGTCCATATATAAAATTTTATTCAGGTTTTTCAGATGAATAATAATAAATAACATTTAATGCTCTAATGGACACTACATAAATTATTATGATCATCATTTTTATCATCATTATCATCATTATTAGAGACAATAAATAATTTATTTGGCTTACATTTCTAGCTACAATTCACCAGTAAATAAGCCAAGTCAGGAAGTCATGTGAGAATAGTGACAAGAAACATAAATAAGAGCAGCTAACATGCTTGCTCATCCTGGCCTGCCCATCTCTTTCTTTATACAAGCCAGGACCTCCTGACCAAGTGTGACAGTCCCCACAGTGCACTGGGCCCTTGCCCATCAATCATTAATGAAAAAGATGTCCACAGACAAGCCATGAGAACAGTATGACAAATACAATGCTTTGATTGTACATCCCTCTTCCTGGCAGATACATTATTTTTATGACTTTGCTGTTTGCTATTTCCTCCAGTTTTACTTACATGATTTTATTTGCTTATTCTTGCCATTTGCTTTTTTTTTTTTTTTTTTTTTGAGTTCCTCATCTAATTTTGATATAAGGCTCAATCAGAAATTTAATTTACAAAACTATTTTCTCATTATGCAGAATATAACACAGTGATTATTTTCTTGTTGTATTTGATGTTCTTTGAGTTTTAGATAATCACTTTTGCTTATTATTACTTTCATTTCTGTACCTCTTAGTTTCATTTCTGTTGCTGTGATCAAATTCTCTGACAAAATCACCTTAAGGGATAAAGGTGTATTCTCGTTCTCCATTTCAGCCTAGGAACGATTGGAAGTCACCAAATCAGATATCACCTGCAAATAGGTGGACACACCATGTCCAAAAGTTAGAAGACAACAATGAATCCCTGTATGCTTATCAGCTCACTTCTCCAATTATACAGTCCACGGTTGCCCAGTTCAGGGAATTTTGTCTTCCACTAAGCTACATCTCCATATAAGTAAATGTAACCATGTTAATCACTCACAGACAGACATGCTCAGAGATCCTTTTCTAGGTGAATATAAATTGTGTTAAACTAACAATTAAAACTATCACACACAAAAAAAAACAAAACAAAAAAAAAAAACCTATCACACAGTCTCTTGTGTTTCCTCTCCAAAATGGCTCTGTCGATCAAAATTCCCTTAATGATTTTTCTCATGTTACATTTTAGTTCATGATCCTCTTGATTTGGTTTCCCATTCACAATTCTACAATTGAATATGCAATCTCCACAGAATATATTATTAAAATGGTATAATTTTCACAAATTATTTTAATTTGCCTTTTTCAAAAAAGACTTATTAACTTTATTAACTATATTATTATACTATATTATATTTTAGCAAATTAACTATAGGTAGATTGGTACTTGTTGTTGAATCTTATTCTATTGTTCCTTGTGACTTTTAAATGTGAATCCCTACAGACTTTGTTAATAGTTATATAGTAACTAAAATATAGTAACATTTTGAAACCAATTAATGTAATGACATTTAATTTATTCACTCTGCTCAGGTTGTGGTAAATAGAGGAAGATTTTGGTAGCATCAAAACCATTACTCTTTGAAATTTCAGTGCTATATTATTTAGGATTCTAATATTAAGACCATTTTAGCATTAATGATTTCATTTGTTTACTTGATAAGCACTTATTTACTTTGAAAATCATTGCTTATTAAAGAACACAGAAACATAAATTCATTGGGAAATTAGAGTAGAAAAAATATTAAACAAAAGTTTATACATGAATATGTCACTAAATACATATTTCATGAACAGCTACAGAAATCAAAATACCATATTAGAAATTATACTACTATTACTGTTACTGTTACTACTACTAATAATAATAATAATAAATTAATCAACTCATATTTTTTCAGCCCATCGGAAATTTAAAGTATAAATGTCAGTGTCAAATAACATGGCAAAAATCAAGATTTCTGCAGTAAATATAGTATGAAAAGCAAAAGACTCTCTGTTGATCTTGTTACTGTAATCTGCTTACCTTGTTTTGTTTTAATTTTGTGACAGTGTCTTACTCTGTACCCGAAAACAGTCTTAAACTCAAATATTTCATGACTTACTCTAACTACTGTTCAGATGATTATTACAAGTCAACTGAGTTCTCATTAAATAATTTAAATATATCTTCACATCTCCAAATGCCTAGCAAGAAATAATTAAAGGAATAAAAGACTTATTTTGGATTAGGATTTGACAGAACGCAATTGGAGACAGAGACATATCGTGGCAATGGCAGGAGATGCCTGATCATAATCTTGAAGTTGTCAGGAGTAGGAGTGAACATAGTATGTTCCCTTATGGAAAGGAGAAAGCTAATAGACAGTTATTTACATTCTACAAGCAAATGGTCTCCAGAAATCCCCACAACCTTCTCACATAATTCCAACAGAAGTGTTGGAACACCTGAGTCTACAAGGCACATTTTATATTCAAGTCACTGTATTCCAAGGATAAGAATAGACATTTGGAGATAAGAAATATATCCTGTTATTGGTATATTCTACTTGTGTCCATCAGATTCCATATAAAATACAATTTTACTAGCATCAGTATTAAAGATGAAAGATGGTGAATTATGTTTAAATAATGCACTAAATTTTTTAGTTTAGTTTGCTAAATGTAACCATTATCATAAGTATTTATTCTAGCTGTAATATCATATATGTTCAAATGTGTTAACAGTAGTTCATAACTGACTATAGAATCATACAAACATTGTAATTCTAAATGTTTCTATCCATATGATGATCCTAACATATATAGTAATTGTCACTAAACTAGTATCATATTTTTTTCTTGGATATATTAAAAAATTGTATTTTCTCATTAAGTGAATAAACCACATTAAAATAATTACTGGAAAACATGATTCACACATAAATTTTTTTTCTTGAAAGTTCTTTGGGTTCTTCACTCAGATGGTTTTAACGAGAAACAACTGTCACTGTGCTTATGTGTCAACTGAGAGTTGATACATCTTTGGCACAGAAAGGAAAAGAGTGACAGTTTCCAGAGCAGCTACGTGCTGTAAAGAACTGTACTCTCCTGAAGATTTCACATCAAGTCATGCTCGGTGGTTGGCATTTTCAAAGGTCACTTTGCTTCTCAATACTAGCCAGTTATTAAACAGAAAGTATTGGTGACAGTTAAACACTCCTGAACAATTAGCTAAGCTGTGAGCTTTTTATTACTGAAAGTAACACTGCATTTTCGGAAAATGTTCCTGGATACGTTGCTCTCATTCTTATGCTAATGTGTATACAAAACATACGATTTCTGCCATCTAAGTCTTTCAAAGTAGCTCTAGACTGTAAAATAATACTCAGGATTTGAATTATTATTTCTGTTCTGAGGACTCGGATTTCCTGATTTAATTACTGTTACAATAATATTTAGGCACGATATTTACAATGAGCTGAATTCTTTGAAAATAGTCTGAGTAAATGTAGTCCATATGTATATATGCATACAATCATGCACATATATATGCATTGGTTCATAACGTGACTCATAGTTTAGCCCATTGTTGGAATGTAACCTCATTATGATTTATGTCTTCACAGAGGTATTCACACATATTTTATAATAGCACCTGCTTTCATTATATATTCAATAAATATTAACTCAAACAATATAAAAATAAATTGGTATTAGAAAACTGAAGTATTCTAGTTACTTTCTAGTTAGAATAAACACACACACTATATATACATACATGCACATATGTATGTATTAATCAAATATATGATATTTTAAAGGAGACTTAAATTTAATGGAATTAATCTAGTAATAACATCTAGAACCAAAATTCCACTAGCCTATCTGATATAGCTTTTGCCATATTACAGAGGAAAATATATTAAGCAGCAAACTTTATTTGTGAGAGTTGAAAAGCTAACATAAGTTGTTTTTCACACTAGTCAAAGGAAACTCACTGAGCATGCCCCAAGATGATCTTTAAAGTGAGGAAGTATTGTTCATTTTCTACATTCTAAAACCTTAATGAAAGTATACATGATGTCATATCTAGTAATAAAGTCACTTGAATTATAGAATTATACTAAATGATTAAATATTTAAATGATTAAGTAAAATGCTAATGTCATTAGCAAATTCAGAGGACTAAATATTCTAGAAGAATGTTCATATTTTAAGCTTGCACATATGAATTTGAAATACCTAAGTGATATCATGTTGGACTAACACTAAATACAATGATATTTACAATATACAATATTTACATTAAATACAATATATTATTTTAATTCTTTAATCTTTCTTTACAGTCCAGACTTTATCTACCTCCCAGTCCACCTCTGACTTTTCCACATCCCACACTTCCTTCCTCTGTCTCCAAGAGGATGTCTTCAGCTCCCCACACACACCAGACCTCTCCATTCTTGGGAGCCCCAATCTCTTGATGGTTAGGTTCATCTCCTCTGAATGAGTCCACACCCAGAGGTCCTCTGCTATATACGTTTTAGGGGCCTCATTTCAGTTGGTGTATGCTGCCTGGTTGGTGGCTCAGTGTCTGAGAGATCCCAGAGGTCTGGGTTAGTTGAGACTGCTGGTCTTCCCATGGGGCTGCCCTCCTTTTCCATCTTCTTGCAGCTTTCCTGGAATTCAACCACAGGCATCACCACCTTCTGTCCATTGGTTGGGTGCAAACATCTGCATATGACACTTTCAGCTGCTTGTTGGGTCTCTCAGAGGACAGTCATGTTAGGCCCCTGTTTGTAAGCACAACATAGCATCAGTAATAGTCTCAGGCCTCCCCCTGAACTGGATCACAATTTGGGCCTGTCAGTGTACCTCCATTTCCCTAGGCTTTTCTCCATTTTTGTTCCTGCAGCTCTTTCCAACCTGAAAAAAAAATATATTAATGACAGTAGATATTTTGAAAAATCATATCTGTAAAGGTATCTTTTATTCACCAGATGTAATTTTCCTTTCAGAAGCTTACTGCTGAACAAGGTCATCCTTTCTAGACCTTTCTGAACTCTAGCTGTCTGGTTCAACTCAGCTGTTCTTGCTCAAACTCATTTCCAAGATGGCTGATTCAAACTGACTTCTCTGTGTGTCTCACTGAATTGCTCTGCTAGGCCTACAACTTATTCTGGCATCTCTTCTGACTCCTTATTCTCTGGTTCCTTCTCTCTTCACCTGCAACCAGTCTCTGTAAAACTGACTAGGTTAAAAACTGCCTCTCTGTCTCTTTCTGTGTCTCTCTATACCTGTCTCTGCCTTTCTTGTTCTCTGTCTCTGTCTCTCTGTCTCTCTGTTTCTCTGTCTCCCTGTCTTTCTCTGTCTTTTCCTGAGTGTTTGATACATCCTATCTCTGAATCATTTTGTCACATATTTCTCTGATGCATCACTTTGTGTGTATTAGATGTCAGTTTCAAACCCAGTTTACCTTCAATGTTTGGGATTAAAGGTGTGTGCTAATGGAATGACTGTATTCCAGCCAAAGGGATTAAATGTGTGTAGCATGTCTGCATTCCAGCCAGATCACACAATGTTGTAAAGTCTTTAGATATGATCCCTTGTCAGAGGAGCCATGTTCCTGGATTAAAATTTCTCTACACATATTTTAGCATCAGATGTTGGAAGACAATGTATTTATGTATGGTGATAATGCTATTCTAGTTATAGTCAGGAAGAAATATGTATCTAGACATCAGCATTCTAGATTCCCTAATATTTATGTTCATGGCTTCAAAAATAAAAATTAATTGCTATTTTTCATTAGTATTCCTGATAGATTTGTACTAACTTAAATAAAATTCATTTGTTTCTGTTTTTAGACTATTATAATGACTAGATTACGGAAAGAAAGAATTTTAAAACACACTAAAACTTCACATTTATGCAGGATTCTCAAACTTCAAGGAGAGGTATGAGTATGATTTTTTTTTTATTTTATACAACTAAAATTAGTTGAAAAAACATCCAAAAATAATGAAAGGATAATTCAGAGAGACGATTGTGTCCATCCTAGCCAGTTCTGGCATAAAATCATGCCTCTACTGACCACTAAAAGGCATTTATCACAGCATAATATTTTATGTAATTTTATTTAGGATGTAAGGGATTACAAATAGTCACATTTCTCAGTGTATATATTTAACATTTCACTTAAACATTTCTGTAATACTTCTTTCTAAGTCCCAGGTTAAAGGCTATTTCTTCTTGTAACGCTTCTACTAATGACCAAGGATTAAACAAAATAAGTTTATATGTATAACTCTGTTTTGAAAATTCAGAACATGTCCCTCAGAAATGTGTTTCAATGATGCTCATTGAGGAGTTGAGAACATAACCTTCAGCAGACACTTCAATGAATACATATTGTACACAAGTAGTTGATCCATAGCTAAGTGTCATATAAATGAAAAATGTACTGTTTAAATGCACATCTTATATTTTATGTAGGCAGATAAAAGGATATCTTGTGAAGACGCAGAGTGAACAAAGATTTTTGGACATTGAAACCAACAATTATCCCAAAAACATTCTTTCACTTATAAATAGATGGCATGCACTAATTTTCTAAATACTTTTGTAGCTCAGGTTCCATGGATCTTATTAACATCCTTATCATAGGAAGTTATTGAGGAAGAGATAAGGTGATTCCTACTTGATGTTATAATCTCCATGTGCATATAAGGATATGAAACATATATTTGATTTTTGACTTCCATTACTTTATGGTGATAAAGATACTAAAGGAAGAAAGATGTGATGAATTTCTTTAATTGTTTACTTGACACACTCTTGAGTCATCTTTGAAGATAATCTCAATGAGGGCTTACTACATCCAGACTTTCACCTTCTGGTAGTCTGACAAAAGGACATACTGAGTAAAAGATAATTACTTGTAACTGTGGCCTTTACTTTCAATAGGGAGTTCATTGATGTTGATGCTGCCCTTGGTGATTTCCTTCTCTGATACTAGAGCTTCCAATATCACTAGCCCAACTTGAAGCACATGCTTAGTGCAATTCCTGACACTATTAATGATGCTCTGTTATGCTTGAAGACAGAAGCCAGAAAAACTGTTCTCTGAGAAGCTCCACCCAGCAGCTGACTGAAAAAGATCCAAACACACATCCAAACATTTGATGGTGTTTGGGAAGGCTTATGGAAGAGTTGAGGGAATGATTGAGCAAGTCTTTCATTATAATGAAAAGAAAAAAATCATTATTACTAAAAATATAATTTAAGATATTAAGTTATATATTATACCATATCTAGTTTATAATATATACTTTAAATAATTATAGATTTTTGAGTTCATTAAAGAAATTTATTCATGCTCTTTATTCATATACACTCACTAAATGATTCAAAATTATTACAGTCTATTTCTCCTTTATTTTTTAAAATTTGGACTAATTTTCAAACCAGTGGAAGGACATTAATTCTGTAATATATGTTTTTGAGTTTAGATGTTCTTCATGAATATTTTCTTTATACTTTTTCTTTTGGTGGAATTATTATTTTTTGGTTTGCATATCTTTTTTTGCATTCATATTTCATACTTTTTTAACTTTTTTGGATGTTCTGATTTTGTAAGTAAAGATCATATCTCTACCTACCATTTTACTTTTATATCCCCTTTTTAAGCAGAATAGATGAAATAAAGATATCATAAAAAAGCTTAGTTTTTATTATTTGTTATCAATTTTTCAATTATTTGCTTATATTTAATGTGTTCTTTTGCAAACATTCTCTCATGGGCTTCTCTATAAGACAATAACTATATAGAATAATTACTCTTATAAAATAGAAAATTGTAAGCAATTTTGAATTGCCTGTACACAAATATAATATATTAAATATTAGTCCATTTATACAATTTTGTGATTGAATTACTATAAAATTTTATAAATCAGCATATACATATTCTTGGATGTATGTTGGATATATTTACTTATTTGTACATGTGAGTATTGGGTATGTATGTATGATGTGAACAACAGAGTTAAATACTGGATGATATTTTAAAATCACACTCCATTTATTCTTTTTAAGCGACATCTTTCATTGAACCTAAATCTCACTAATTTGGCTTCTTTCTCTATCTTGCCAACACCAGATTTATAGACATATACATTAATGCTAAAGATTATTTAATTGAATGCTGTAGGACAAATCTGATCCTCGTGCATTACAAGCCAAGCTTTCCCCTTATTTCCTCCTTGTATGATTTAATTCAATGAACACTGTTACTTTATTTTTTTTATATCTGGTTCTCTAAATTCAGATATTTTACTTTCTTAAATATGACTTTTTACATTTTATTTAATTTATGTTACCATAATTATTATTTACTTATTTGGGTTCATATGAAGTATGTGCTCAGATATTTGAATTAGGAAGAAGTTGTCAACTCTAGACATAGCTTGAGGATTCATGGACATTTTGTATATAGTAAGTATACATTGTATTACATTTGGAGTTCTCATAAAAGTTTCTTTACTTGCACTTGAGCTTTTCTTGACAAGGAGATAAGGATGGATCAATTTAATTCTTCTGTATGCTAACAGACACTTGAAGAACCAACACCATTTGCTGATTATCCTGTCATTTTTCCACTGGATGGTTTTGGCTTCTTTGTCAAAGATCAGGTGATCGTAGCTGTGTGAGTTTAATTCTAGGTCTTAAAATTCTATTCCATGATCTACCTGTATGGCTCTGTATAAATACCATGTGGTTTTTATCACTATTTTCTATAGTAGAACATGAGTCATGGATGGCGATTCCCCAGAAGTTCCCTTATTGTTGAGCATAGTTTTAGCTGTCCTGGATTTTTTTGTTAGTCCAGATGAATGTGAGAATTGCTCTTTCTATCTCAGGGAAGAAGGCTCAGGCTTTAAGATCAACTTAGACAAATGGGATCTCATAAAACTGAAAAGCTTCTGTAAGACAAGGATGCTGTAAACAAGACCTAATGGCAACCTACAGATTGGGAAAAGATCTTTATCAATATAGACAAAGATAACAAGAAGTTAGACTCCCGAGAACCAAATAACCCTATGAAAAATAGGGTACAGAGCGAAACAGAGAATTCTCAACTGAAGAATCTTGAATGTCTAAGAAGCACCTAAAGAAATGTTAACATTCTTAATCATCAGGGATAAGCAAATAAAAATGACCCTGAAATTCTACCTCACACCAGTAAGAGGACTGCCTTATCTGGCATCAATGGGAGGGAAGGCCCTTGGTACTATGGAGGCTGAATGCCCCCGTGTAGGGGAATGCTAAGGCAGAGTATTGGGAGTGGGAGAGGGGAAGCACCCTCCTAGAAGCAGGGAGGAGAGGAGATGGAATAGGTGTTTGTTTTACGGAGGGGAAGCCAGGAAGAAGGATAACATTTAAAATGTAAATAAATAAATAAAACAATCAATTAAAAAAGTTACTTTACATAGAGTTGTTGTATTAAAGACAAGTCAAAAAAACAATTTTTGGATAAGATCCATTGTCCTTTTATATAAAGGAGACTGAGACTTCTAAATAGTATATACAGATTTTGTAAGAGTGACAAAAATCATTCTAGAAAGGTCTTGGAAAATAGCCCTTGTATATTTTACAGGCAGTTCTATTATTGGGGGAAAAATTGCAAATCTAAGTCATGCATTTATCAGAAAATTAAAGATAGCTACTTTTGAGCATTTTTTTCTTCAACATACAATATAAACAAAATAATATTCATGAGTTATTAGTGTTAACTTTTAAAACCATCAGCTAGAATCAAGAGCATTTCTATTTCTTACTAAAATTAAACTGCAAACTTTAGTCAATGGCATTTATTTTGATTGTCTTTTTGAAAATATTTAAAACAATTCTGACCACAAGTCAATAAATATTGAATTAAAAATGACCTTCTATCGGGGCAGTGGTGGTACACACGCCTTTAATCCCAGCACTTGGGAGGCAGAGGCAGGTGGATTTCTGAGTTTGAGGCCAGCCTGGTCTACAGAGTGAGTTCTAGGACATCCAGGGCTACACAGAGAAAACCTGTCCCAAAAAAAAAACAAACATACAAACAAAAATTACTTTACATTGTTAACTAAGCTGTTTTGTTAGAGATTACAACAGCAGAAGCATAATCAAACAGCCAAAGGAGTAAAATAGCTATAATGTTCTTATCAAATTTGGTAATAATTAACCATTGCAAGATGTCATTTCTAATTTTGTGATATTAGCTAATATTTCTCTGAGGGAACCTCATATTTCATTTGAAAAACTTAAAATGTCATAACATTTTTAAATATAAAATATTTTAGCTTTAGTTGTTCATTTGGCAATAAGAAGAATAATAGTCAGAATACACCATGTAAAGTACATAGGAAAAGTGCTTCACAATTTTTTATACTTCTGAAAATCTGTAATTATACCCAGTATTACATCATACCCATACATTTAGTCATAGGTAACTTTGATAGTATGAAAAGCCACTGTCATTTCTAAGTTTTATACATGAGAAAAGGAAAATCAAGGTTAAAATATCATGTTTTTAATAAGTTGAAGCGTATTTCTGGTAGCACTGGGTGCATGTGGCTCACTCACTGCAAACTGGACAAGACTGTACTAAATATAATATTATATAAGACTTATATAGTATAATATTTTTGTTGGAACATTATAGCAGAGGTACTGGCAATCACCTAAGGGATAAATGAACTTATTCACTGGGATAGAGAAGGAATTGAACATCAAGGAAATACAGAGATCAAAGACCAGAGAATGGAGAAAAAACCCGCTTTTTTCTCTCAGGATAGCAGGGACCCTGATCCTGAAAGCCTAGTAAATGAACCCTAGATTGAGTATTTCCTAGGGACACTGATTCTTACCATGTCCCTTGTTGGTCCTGTTCAAATGCCTATCCCTGTGCTTTCTTAGTTTTTAAACTCGAAAAATCTTCCTGGAATAATATTGGAAGATGGCATTTGCTTTATTTATCTAGTTTTTTTTTCCTTATGATTCTTCTTCAAAGTATAGAAAAATAAGTAGCTTAACTCTATGAGTAAGATGAAAACCAGTCATTCACATTTTCCTAGGATAGGGAGGTATAGTTCACACAACATGTTTAAGGATTCATGTGGTTCAGTCTTCAACAAAGGAACACTGGTTGCTAGGAATTACGTTTATAAATTGATATTGTTCCATAATTTGGGTACATATATTATTATGTGTGCCTGATAGGATAATGATCATTCAAAGTCATATCTTAGTCCCAGTAAATATGAATATGTAAAGGTGAATGATGAAAGATATGATAAACATAAGGTAAATTTCACTGATGCAAATTAAGACTGGATTTTCTAGGTAAGTGTAAATAAACCACAAAAGATTCTTAAGGTCAAGCAAAAAGTATAAAAGTCATGATCAAAATAAACAACACTGCTAAGGAGACACTAAGATAAGAAGATGAAAAGCCTGGTTTTGGAGGTGAAGACAAAGTTACTTCTAAATTTCTAGTAAGCCTCAGAAGCTATTCTTTAGAGCTTTGAAAATGAACCAACTCTGCTGGGAAAAAAAAAAATATATATATATATATATATACACAAAAACAAAAAACAAAACATGGAAAACAATAAGGTAAGGCTGAGTTTAAAATTCAATGCAAAAAGATATTAAATATATCTTTGTTTGCCAGATATATTAATTAGGTTTTATTTCCTTAATCTTAATATATAGTTTTAAAATTCTGTCTGGGTGGACAACTGTGGCCTTTTTGATTCTATGTACAACCTTCCAAGTGCTTCTGCCTTTAAAAAAAATCTGTCAAATAAGTATATTATTTCTGATATTGTCCTTTTATACTCCTGAATCTCATATACTTCCCCATTTTTTAATGTTTTAATACAGTATGCCATAGGGGTTTCTTTTTCTTATATATTCAATATTCAATACATGATTGCATGTGGCTCTCAGGATTTGGGAAATTTTCTTTTATTAATTTATTTGAAGTATTACATTACTTTGCTATGATAATCATTTCTTTCTTTGTCAATAATCTGAAGATTAGACCTCTTCATGGTGTTGCAAATCTCTCTTCTGATTTGTTTTAATATTATTGTTTTCATGTGAATGTTCCAATTCTTATGCTATCACTGTATGAAAGGGAATTAGAACTTGGAGAAAATTAGCCACTATGTAAGGTGATGTAACAGTTAGTGCTATAGCCACCTTTATTTAGAGCCTCAGACAATTTATACTCTAATGTTGATGAAAGGTCTCATGAGGAAAGTTCTGATTAGTTCAAGTTGCATACAACCACAAGCACAAGTCATACTTGGCAAAATCATGTTTTGCCATGAAGATACATATAGGATATTTCAATGGAATAACAGTAAACTATGCAGATTAATGTGAGGTAAACTCACTTTTAACCACTACACCTCGAGGCACATGAAAATACATTCTGAAAATAATCCTGTGATTTGAAGAAGCTAGGTCACACAACTCTTTATTTATTCTTACAAGCACCCAGAATTATCTTCACACAGCTCCGTTCTTGGACTGAGTTCAACATCTGACTTTGTTTTTGTTGTTGTTTTGTTTTGTATTAAATGCAGAATATCAAATATGATTTTGATTTCAGATGTCTGTTGGTGTAGGAGTACTCTATAGGGAAGAAGCTATAAGCATAATGAGTGATATGAGAACAGTGAAATGTAATAATATATCACAAGAAAGAGAGATCCAAATTTTGTCCAGTATGCAATAGTGACTGCATTATTACATTGATTAGAGAAATCTACCAAAGTGTTGAAAAGAAACCTAAAGAGTTAGTAGTTTTAGTATCTCATAGAAGAATGCAAGCCTTCATTTGCCTGCATTTAATAGGAATACAATGTTATGGTGTCCTATGCAAATATGAAATGATTTAAATTCCAAGGAAAGAATAAATCCAGTCCCTTTTCCAGATGAATGAATGAGTCTATTACAGTCCCAAGGTCCAGTTGTGGACACGGAATCATTAATAAACATAAGAGGAACTGAATACCTCGAAACTACAACTTGAAGCAAAGGAGGATCAGGAGCTTAACCAATGCACATGTTCAGAGGTCCTCACTGTAGATGCACAGATCAAAGCAGACAACATCACCAGAAAGTGATTGTCAGTTCGCATAAGACTGTGTGTTTCATGGAATAACTTCTCCTTTAGGGTTTATGGTTTTAACATAGCTCCAGATGCACGGACAATTTCTGTTTATGTAGTCCACATCTTTTTTGCTATTTAGCTGAAGGTTTCCTGTCGTTCTGATGACTTCCACTGTCTGCTTGCCTCCATATTTCTTTCATAGCCCAGAGCTGGAGGAACCAGAGGGTAATTTATATTTTTAAGTAGATTAATCTGGAATAACAATTTTCAAGTAAAAATAGTGCAGGCTATATTATTACTTATTTCTTTTATAAATATTAAAATAAATATTTATTTTTATAATTACAACATAAAAATTGAAATATATTTAAAGGTTTATTAATTTACCTATATTTTAAACACATAAATGGTGGTGAAAAATACAAATATTATAGTTGAAATGATACAAACATCTGAAATGATATTTAAAAAGTTTCTTTAATACATTAATGTTTAAATACATTCAATTTATGAGAAAAACCAAATATTATTAAAATAATTTTTGGTACTCCCACTATTAAATGACATTAAAAATAAGTTTTGCCGTTTTAAAATGGTTGTTTACAATTCAATATATATAAGAAATGTCAATATATTATTATTAATTTGGTCTCTCAATGTTCTAATTGAAATTTGAAAATATAAGTTTTGGCATTTTAACAAACGGTTTATTTTGTGCAATAATACAGAAGGATCAGAGCATATATATATAATTTCCTTTGTTTTACTAATTGCTATAAAATAAAGTAAGTTTTATTTTTGGTTCTTAGAGAAAACTATTTCACTTTATCTATTGTGCTAAACCCATATCCATTCACACAGAAATGTAATTCCTTTGGGATTCACTTACATTCAAGTTCCCTTTCCCACCCCAGATCCCTACCTTCCTCCCTGCTTCACTGAGAGGGTCCTCCAATCCATCACCTATCTGGCCTTGATTCCCCCACTGGGCATCCCTTCAGCCTCCTTCCCATCTTTCTCTCTACACTCCTCCCAAATTCAAGCGTTTTACTAGACTGAATTTCCACCAGCCCCGTTATCTTTCATCCTCATTTAAGCAGTGCTGACGATCACAGAGTTCAATGCCTTTTGGTATGATTCAAATAACTATAGTTCTTTTTTTGCCTCGTGAGATAATATACTAGGGCTATCCAATACCTTCTTTCCTTCTAGAGTTTTTAATAGAGTTTTTAGTGCTTTGAAAGTATAAAGTTTACCTTATGAGACCAGGAAAGAATTAGGAATTACTTTTTCCTGCTATGCTCTAGCATGCTTAGGTTGTAAAGTTAGCTTTGGCATAGGTTCTCCTAGTCCTTACCAAAAAGCAGAGACAAATTGGTGCTTGATTACAAATTCCTCACCACCCATGCTTCAAGGTCATTTTCAGGCAATGGGGGATATCTATCAAAGGAGGCTCCAGGGAGGGAGCTGACAGAGTCTTCACCATCACTATTATGTTCTATGGTTTTTTCTTAAGTGGGACATGTGCATATTTAGAAGTTTGTTGAAATTTTGTTTCTGTCTATATAGTTTTAAGTCATTTTCAGACTTAAATGGCTGGAGTAGCCATTCTAATATCAAATAAAATCGACTTTCAACCAAAAGTAATCAAAAAAGATAAGGAAGGACACTTCATACTCATTAAAGGAAAAATCTACCAAGATGAATTCCCAATTCTGAACATCTATTCTCCAAATGCATGGGCACCCACATACATAAAAGAAACTTTACTAAAGCTCAAAGCACACATTGCACCTCACACAATTATAGTGGGGGATTTTAACACCGCTCTCTCCAATGGACTGATTGTGGAAACAGAAACTAAACAAAGACACATTGAAATTAATGGAAGTTATGAACCAAATGGATTTAACAGATATCCATAGAATATTTCAACCTAAAGCAAAAGAATATACCTTCTTCTCAGCACCTCATGGTACCTTCTCCAAAATAGACCATATAATTAGTCACAAAACAGTCCTCAACAGATACAAAAAGATTGAAATAATCCCTTGCATCCTATCAGATCACCACAGACTAAGGCTGGTCTTTAATAATGACAAAACCAAGGGAAATCCACATGCATGTAGAAACTGAACAATGCGCTACTCAATGATGATTTTGTCAAGGAAGAAATAAAGAAAGAAATTAAAGACTTCCTAGATTTAAGAAAATGAGGAAATATCATACCAAAACTGGTGGAACTCCATGAAAGCAGTGCTAAGAGGAAAACTCATAGTTCTAAGTGCCTACAAAAGAAATTGGAGAGAGCACACATTAACAACTTGACAGCACACCTGAAATCTCTAGAACAAAAAGAAGCAAATACACTCAAGAGTAGTAGATGACAGGAAATAATCAAACTCAGGGCTGAAATCAAACAAGTAGAAACAGAAAGAACTATGCAAAATATCAGCAAAACCAGGAATTGGTTCTTTGAGAAAATCAACAAGATAGATAAACCCTTAGCCAGATTAACCAGAGGGCACAGAGACAGTATCCAAATTAATAAAAATCAGATCTGAAAAGGGAGACATAACAACAGAAACTGAGGAAATTAAAAAATCATCAGATCCTACTACAAAGGCCTATACTCAACAAAACTGGAAAATCTGGAAGAAATGGACAATTTTCTAGACAGATACCAGGTACCAAAGTTAAATGAGGAGCAAATAAACCATCTAAACAGTCCCATAACCCCTAAAAATAATAGCAAGCAGTCGTTAAAAGTCTCCCACCAAAAAAAGCCAGGACCAGATGGTTTTAGTGCAGAATTCTATCAGACCTTCAAGGAAGACCTAATAGCAATTCTCTTCAAACTATTCCACAAAAAGAAACAGAAGGAAAACTACCCAATTCGTTCTATGAAACTACAATCAAACTCATCCTAAACCTCACAAAGACCCAACAAAGAAAGAGAACTTCAGACCAATCTCTCTTATGAATATTGATGCAAAAATATTCAATAAAATTCTAGCAAACCGAATCCAAGAACACATCAATCATCCATCATGATCAAGTGGGCTTTATCCCAGGAATGCAGGGATGGTTCAATATTCGGAAATCCATCAATGTAATACACTATATAAACAAACTCAAAGAAAAAAACCACATGATCTCTCATTAGATGCTGAGAAAGCATTTGACAAAACTCAACATCCCTTCATGGTAAAAGTCTTGGAAAAATCAGGAATTCAAGGCCCATACCTAAACATAGTAAAAGCAATATACAGCAAACCAATAGCCAACATCAAACTAAATGGAGAGAAAATTGAAGCATTCCCACTAAGATCAGGGACTAGACAAGGCTGCCTACTCTCTCCCTACCTATTCAATATAGTACTGGAAGTCCTTGTCAGAGCAATTAGATAACAAAAGGAAGTCAAAGGGTTACAAATGGAAAAGAAGAAGTCAAAATATCACTATTTGCAGATGATATGATAGTATACTTAAGTGACCCCAGAACTTCCACCAGAGAACTCCTAACCTGATAAATAACTTCAACAATGTGGCAGGTTATAAAATCAACTCAAACAAATCAGTAGCCTTCCTCTAGTGAAAGATAAACAGGCTGAAAAAGAAATTAGGGAAATGACACCCTTCACAATATTCATAAATAATATAAAATACCTCGGTGTGAATCTAACCAAGCAAGTGAAAGATCTGTATGACAAGAACTTCAAGTCTCTGAAGAAAGAAATTGAAGAAGATTTCAGGTAATGGAAAGATCTCCCATGCTCATGGATCGGCAGGATTAATATAGTAAAAATGGCCATCTTGCCAAAAGCAATCTACAGATTCAATGCAATCCCATTAAAATACCAACTCAATTCTTTACAGAGCTAGAAAGAGAAATTCTCAAATTTACTTGGAATAACAAAAGCCCAGGATAGCGAAAACCATTCTCAACAATAAAAGAACTTCTGGAGGAATCGCCATCCCTGACCTCAAGCTGTACTACAGAGCAATAGTGATAAAAACTGCCTGGTATTGGTACAGAGACAGGCAGGAAGATCAGTGGAATAGAGTTGAAGACTCAGAAATGAACCCACACACCTATGGTCATTTGCTCTTTGACAAAGGTGCTAAAACCATCCAGTGGAACAAGGACAGCATTTTCAACAAATGGTGCTGGTTCAACTGGAGGACAACATGCAGAAGAATGCAAATCGATCCATTCTTATCTCCTTGTACAAAGCTCAAGTCCAAGTGGATAAAGGACCTTCACATAAAACCAGACACACTAAAACTAATAGAGGAGAAGGTGTGGAAGACCCTCGAATACCTAGGCACAGAGGAAAAGTTCTGAACAGAACACCAATGGCTTGTGCTCTAAGATCAAGAATTGACAAATGGGACTTCATAAAATTGCAAAGTGTCTGTAAGGCAAAGGACACAGTGAATAGGACAAAATGGCAACCAACAGATTGGGAAAACATCTTTACCAATCCGACATCTAATAGAGGGCTAATATCCAATATATACAAAGAACTGAAGAAATTAGGCTCTAGACAAACAAATAACCCTATTAAAAAATGGAGTAAGGACCTAAACAAAGAATTCTCAACTGAGGAAATGCGAATGGCCGAGAAGCACCTAAAGAAATGTTCAGCATCCCTAGTCATCAGGGAAGTGCAAATCAAAACAACCCTGAGATTCCACCTCACACCAGTCAGAATGGCTAAAATCAAAAACTCAGGTAATAGTAGATGCAGGTGAGGATTGGAGAAAGAGGAACACTCCTCCATTGTTGGTGGGATTGCAAGATGGTGCAACCACTATGGAAAACAGTCTGGCGGTTCCTCAGAAAATTGGACATATCACTACCTGAGGACCCAGCTATACCACTCCTGGGCATATACCCAGAAGATGCTCTAACATATAACAAGGACATATACTCCACTATGTTCATAGCAGCTTTATTTATAATAACGAGAAACTGGAAAGAACCCAGATGCCCTTCAACAGAGGAATGGATACAAAAAATGTGTACATTTACACAATGGAATATTACTCAGCTATTAAAAACAATGAATTTGATAAATTCTTATGTAAATGGACGGAATTAGAAAATATCATCCTGAGAGAAGTAACTCAATCACAAAAGAACATACATGGTATTCACTCACTGATTATTGGATTTTAGCCCAGAAGCTTGAAATACCCAAGATTCAACTCACAGACCACATAAAGCTCATGAAGAATGATGACCAAGTTGGGGGGGGGGGAGCTTCAGTCCTTCTTAGAAGGAGTAACAAAATACTCAAGGGAGCAAATATGGAGACAAAGTACAGGACAGAAACTGAAGGAAGGGCCGTCTACAGACCATTCCACCTGGGTATCCATCCCATGTGCAGTCACCAAAGGTGGAGGTTGATGTGGATGTCAGGAAGTACATGCTGACAGAAGCCTGATATAGCTGTCTCCTTAGAGGTCTGCAAGAGTCTGATATATTCAGAGGCAGATGCTCACAGCTCACCATTAAACTGATCATGGGGTTCCCAATAGAGAAGATAGAGTGAAGACTGAAGAAGTTGAGAGGATTCATGACACCATGAGGAAAGCAACAATACCAACCAACCAGAGCCCCCAGGGTCTAAACCACCAGCCTGGAAGCGCTTAGGGAGGGACTCATGGCTCCAGCTATATATGCAAGGGAGCTATTTATAAGTGGGAGAAGAGATCCTTGGTCCATGAAGGCTGGACGTCGTGGGGGTTATTTGAGAGTGGAGAGGTGAGGTACGGGGGAGGGTGGGTGGGGGTACACCATCATAGAGGCAAGAGGAGGGGGGGAAGGGATAGAAGTTCCTGGGAGGGAGAGGGGAAAATGGGGTAAGGGGAAATGTGGGCCTTCGTAAGGGTATCCTGGTTCTTGGCTGGGCATGGGCCTAGAATCCCGAGACTCCAAGGGAGAAAAGGAAGGAGTTCAGCCATGTCCCCAGAACTCAGAGTCCTAACAAGCAGTCCAATCTCCATAGACCTACATTGTTCAGTCAGGTAGGCCATTACAGCCCCTTCCAAAGTGCACAGGTAGAGGGTATAACTACAGGCCTCAGGCCCTAGAGATTTACATATTAATGAAGGTCAGAGGGAGGAGCCAATTAACCATTCCTCCCCAGAACCTCCCCCTTTCTCCCTCCCTACTTAACTCAGGTCTGCCCTGAGTTTGGGGGGTACATCCAGATCCATCTACTATCCACCATGACAATAAACCCTTTTGGAACCAAGGACTTCCTCGTGTCATTGGGGCCTGCCGGGCCTGCTGCCACCAAAGCCTCCAGCCACTGGAACCTGGGACCTTCCTCCGGTATGTGAGACAGGCTGCCTGGAAGCCTCCAGGCAACCTCCACCTCGCAGGTCCCGGGCCCCTGGGCCACTGCTGCTGTGGGCCCAGGGGCTGCCGCTTCGGCCCGCCAGTTTTTCCCACAGGGAAAACATCTGAAATGTAAATAAAATTTCCAATAAAAAAAAAAACATGATAAGCTATCAAAAAAAAAAAAGAAGCCCCCCCCCTAAAGGGCTGAAGAGATGGCTCAGTGGTTAAGAGCACTGATTGCTCTTCCAGAGGTCCAGAGTTCAATTCCCAGCAACCACATGGTAGCTCACAACGATCTGTCTGATGCCCTCTTCTGATGTGAAGACAGCAACAGTGTACTCATATACATTAAATAAATAAATAATAAATAAATAATATTTTTTAAAAAGAATCCTCCAAAATACCCCTGTTGTACACTATCCCTTTAAAGAACAAATGATTCTTTCCATCTCTTTAGCATAGTTTAAGATAAATTCTTACTAAGGTGTGGTCCATTTAATAAAGGATAAGCAAACCAACAAGATTAACTCTTTAAAACTTTTTATACAGCATATAAAAATATACATGTACTTACTCATAAATTCCAGTCTAATTTAGCAAAAGGAAATTATATAAAATACCCTTTCATAAGTATGAGGCTTATAAGGTATTAAGCATATAATCACCTATATTAGATGTTTTCAAAATAGCCTTTTCTTCTAAGTTAATGTTTTGACAATCTATTTTTGACCTAAAATCCAGCTTGAAAGTTTCTTGAGATACAGATTTGAAAAAAAAAAAAAAAAAATCTTTGTAGAGTTTATCTGTTACCTGTTTCAGTGGTTTAGTGCATGGGGAATAGGTATGACTACTGTAGGCTTAGATTTTTCAAAGCCTAGTTTATTTAGGGATTTTTATTGCTTCAACCTCCCTTCTAGCCACCAAACAAAGGTAGGAGAAAAAGAAGGGGACAAAGGGAGTTGTAGACCAATCTAGAAGTTTTCCTTTGGACTGGTTACAATCTTCCTTATCAGGACATCAGCAGTATAGCCCAATAGCAAATCCCACACACGAATCAGTAACGGTAACGGTTGCTCGATCCAGCAGAAACCACAAGGCTCCATCCACCAAATGGGCATAAGTCTACTGAAGCTGCAAGAAGCAGACAGAATACCAAGAGAAGTTCTTTGGCATGACTCTCTCTACAAAGTCATGACAAGTGAAAATCGGCGAAAATCAGGGAAGACCAGCAAGGCATTGCAAGACGCAAAGAGCAAAATTTGCAAGGCATAGCAATGCAAGAGTATAGTCTCACTGTCTGTGGAGTTCTAACTATATTCTTTCCAAACATCACGCACCCTCTCAAGTGACTGCTTCAATGAAATATCCTCTGGAATACAACTTCCAGAAATATATCATGGGACACATTGTTTTTAAAGAAACTTCTGTAGTACGGGGACCCCAATGGAGGAGTTAGGGAAAGGACTGAAGGAGCTGAAGGAATTTCATGGTTCCAGCTTCATATGTAGTAGACAATGGCCTTATCAATAGGAGAAGAGGCCCCTGGTCCTGAGAATGATCGATGCCACGTGTAGGGAAATGCCATGGCGATGAGGTGAGACTGGGTGGGTGGCTGGGGTAGCACCCTCATAGAAGTAGGGGGACAAGGAATGGAATAGGGGTTTGTGGAAGGGAAACCAGGAAAGGGGGTAACAGGTTAAATGTAAATAAATAAAATATCCAAAAAAAAAAAAAAAAAAGACAACCTAGCGATCTCATCCTACATTGGAGCTGGATGATGGCTGGAGGTTTGCATGACTCATAGATCCAAACAGAAGCAGCACAACCAGAATTGGGTAGCTGCAGGTAGACAGAGGTTTGCATAGGACCACAACCGACTGCATGTGAACCGTGGCAATATTTATACAGGCTATTACATGTTTAAGAAAGAAAAATCAGAAAAAGCATTAATATAGTTATTACATGTTTTACATGATATAAGTATTAACAAATGAATGCCAAAACCAGATAAAATAGTGAGCTTTTGTGCTTAGGTAAGATCAGAAATGGGGTGTTAGAAAGAAGCAAGTGTGAAAAATAAGTTATGATCTATGGATTATAATCTTGAGTGACTTTGGTGTGCATATTTTTTTAAAGTTATTGGCATTATTCTGTTTCCTAGGCATGGATGCTACCTCCTTGTGGGTAAAGATTTAGCATATCTTGAATGATGTGCTATTACTTGTGTCATGCTCAACAACAAGAATAGGGTGAGAGTGAATGGTTTCCATCTATCTGCTACTCACTGTTCAAGTAGCAGTGAGTCCTTTAGAATCATATATGTGTGTTCATGTGTGTGTGTGTGTGTGTGTGTGTGTGTGTGGTGTGTGTGTTGTATGTGTGTGAAAATACAACAATAGTAACAGTAATGTAGTGGTTTGGATTTATTGTGTTTTTTGACATTTCTGTACATATATTCATAGTTTAAAAGATTGTGGAATTAAAAACTGAAAACCCATAATTAAAAATAAGGATGATAAATAGCATGAGATTATGAAGCAGAAAAGGTAAACATAATAATTTAAATAAATTATAAACACAAACAAAATACAAAAGAGGATGCCGTAAAACTGATAGATTTTTTTCCTTTATTAAATCTTTTAAAAGCATAATATAAGAAAAACATTCCCACACTGACTAAAGTATTCTTAAGTCAATGTCTTTGTAACCACCAGCATGTGATGGTGTGTGATATACAATAAGTTAATGTTATTATATAAGCCAAAAATGTTATCTTTGAATGCTACAATAAAGTTACAGATAAAGTTAAGTCATTTATATTCAAGGTTTTCAGGTCAGAATGATTTACTGAATAAAATGTCTATTAATATCTTTCTATTTCCATATGGTGTAAAAATACATAGCACTTTGTATTTCTTAATTTTTATTTGTATATTTCTAGGAAATTGGATTGGTGAGTGTGTGTGTGTGTGTGTGTGTGTGTGTGTGTGTGTGTGTATAGCTACCTACAATGCACAAATATATTTATATGTATTATACAATTTTACATATATCTTTATGTGCATATTTGCATGTAATTAGAAAAGTAATAAAATTTTTTAACAGTAAGAAAAGAATTTTGATTTTATTCCATAAAATGTACTCACCAATATCAAATTAAGATCACAAAGAAACATTAACGTCCATAAACACCAGGTCTATTTAGGTTGCTTGCAATAGAATTTCTGAAACATTCCTTATGATTCCATTGCATCAGTGAAACTGAAAACCCTCATAATGATATGAGTGTGTTCAGTGAACCAATCATGGTGCTAATCTATGGATTTTTTCTTTTGTAAGAACAATTGAGGCTACTTTATATAACAATGTACAAAATATGTTTTGATTTTATATAAGTAAAGATTATACTACTAAATCAAACTTAAATTTCAATGTATAATTAAACCAGAAGTTTATATAGTATTTACAATATATGGTGTTGTACAATATTACATTTTGCTGTAATGCTGTAATTTGATCAAAAGTAAACAACACCAGCACTTTGTGTTTCTTGTTCTTTTCTTGCTCTTTGATAAAATCTCCTGATAGAGGATCATCTAAAGGGCACTTTCTCAGCCTTACACTACGTCTTGTGCTTTATCTCTGGTAATGGACTTTCCTAATATGCACATTTTAGACTAAATCCTACTGCCCTTTGTCTATCATAGATTTAATGCTTTCCCAAGTTGCATAAATGTGTTCTTGCTTCTCTCTCTTAGGTAGTGGGCAAGTTGACCTTTGTACTAATTATGAGACACTGTTCCTCTAACAGTTTGATTATAATATGTAAGTGATTTGGAATGAAGAACTATTCCAGCACTTTGAAAGTTTTTCACAAAAGTACAGACTCTTATGAAAATCCTGACCTTTGTTTTCACATTAAAGACAATTTTTATAATGTTGACGCTTTAATATGTTGCATGTCTGTATGACATAAAAACAATTCTACCTTGCTTAAATATATATTTTCAAATATAAATTGACACATACCTGCATGGAATCTTCATGGGAAAGGTAGATTGGGAGAGACAGACAGACAGACAGACAGAGACAGAGACAGAAGAGAGAGATTGAGAGAGAGAATGGCATGAGAGAGGAGGTAACTGGAGATGGAGATTGGAAAGGAGGGAGGAAAAATGAAAAGAAAGGAAGAAAAGTATGATTAATTCAGAAAATCAGATTATATTTTATTCTAAAGCATATTCACCAAAATTGCAAGAAGTGTATTTTCTATTCATTTACTCCACTAAAAATATTCATTGAATATTGTATGTATATAAAATTTTTAGAAAGTACAAAAAATATATAGAATATGAACTAAATTACCATACTTAAAAATAATTTATAGTACAATTGGATAAATGAGTTGCTTAATGTCCTATGTAGATAAGAACTAGTTAAAATACGTAATAGCCATTATCTCTGCTTGTAAGTACATTTTTTTTGTTTCTCCTAGTTAATTATTTCATATGTAGAGGTCAAAATGAGGGCTAGATTAATAACGCCCTATTCTGTGAAGTATTATCTACAGTTACAAATGTAATGACTAAAGGAATTAAGCTTTCTTTACAAGATACTTAGGAAGAAAAAGATAAACTTGGTCAGCAACGTTTCCTTGGGTTACCAGTGCATCTCAGCCCTGTGTGCATCTTTCACAACAGTTATCAGTACATTTCTCTCTCATCTATGAAATCTGTCTACACTCTGCTCTGACACAGGGTCTTATTCTCAGAAATGAAGTCAAATAGAGGCATTTGCAGGTGGTAAGGAATTTTGGAAACAACAATATTTTATATCAATAGCTTTGATTTTCTCTAATACTGTAACATGCCAAGGGCCAGTGAAGACAATTTTGGGGGGAAAATGTGACTCTCTGGTTGATACTTTCAGAGAGCATCATAATAACAAAATGTAATTCCTGTTTTTGTGCAAAGCAAGGATAGATACCTTTATGCTGCAACTATTTCTAGTAGGAAATGTCATGATTAGCTCATTGATACCTTTATGGTCTTATTGGCTGCAATTGGTTTATAGTAACATGTCCATATAAGATTTCAACAAGTTTACATGCTATTAATTTAAAAGTAATACAAAATGTCTTCATCTTATTAATTCTAAATTCAGAAGATAAGTGATTTTCTGGATTAGAGTATTATCATTTTATTAGTTAATTCATACTTGCGTAAGGCAAATACCAGACACAACAACTTCAAAGGCGATTGGTTTTTTTGGCTCACAGTTTGTGGTATTTGTCAGAGCCTGGCAGGTTTACGACAGCAGATGCTTTTTCTATACAGTGTCAGCAGACAGAAGAACAAATGCAGAAACTTATCTCACTCCTATTCTAATTGACTTCACATGTGATCATACCCAGTGAACCTAATCTAGAAAATACCTTACAGCACCCTCATCAGAAAGCCCACAGTGCCTATGAGTACAGCTGCAGGGTATTCAACACCCTATTTTGGCACCTGCTGGTATTTGATTCTATTTGCAGGTGAGCAGAGATGCACATAAACATGCAACTGAAGAAACAAAAATTAAAACAAACATAATAATATACCATTAAAAACTTTCTATTTACACTTAGAATATCTAGGAGACACGATTTTGAGTGTTTGCAACATATATGATAGTTGTTTAAGATAATATACTAATTACCATGATTAGATAATTGCATAGTTTGTTTCCCCATTAAAATATTACTTTGGCTAATTACATATCTTGTTCTTATATGAAAACATCATTTTACCCCATAAACATGTGTGATTATTGCTTTTTATTTTTAATTATGCTACAAATTTACATTTTTAGAAGATACATTACTTAAGTCATTTTGTAGTTTGTTTTCTTATAGTGTATCCATTCATTAACATGGTGTTTTAAAATAATTTCTTTATTCCTGGAAATGAAATACCACTAAACATTAGTTTGATTAGTGCCGTTAATCATTATCATTATTCATTATATTACTATGTTTTTGTTGTTCTGAGTATATACCACATATGTTTCAACTTCTCATAAGGTACATTTTTATCAAAGTAAAATATTTCCCAAAAGTCTGGTATAGGCACTTAGCAGCTTTCCTGTTTTACAATTGTTGAGGGACCACATAGGCTGTTCCCTAAAGACAAAGTTTAACACTAATATAGAGGAAACATTTCATTGTGGTAACATGTTTTTTGGAGGAAATAGTGTTAATAAAATAGAAACGGATTTCTTTGTGAATCTAAATGCTCAGGAATTGCTCTGAATACTGAAAGTACATATTCTGAGAGGATGCTTCTGTACTACTGATCAACCTTTTGCAATTGTCTGTCTCCTACTCTCTGCTTCTTTTCTCCACCAAAATGTTCACAGGTTCTACACACTCTGTCAGTCTCTAAATTTTGTTTGCAATTTATCATAAGGACTTAAAAAAAAAACCCCAAAATACAAAAACAAACAAACAAAGAAAACAAAAAATCAAGGAGGGACTATTATCCCTTTATCGGGTAATCCTAAAAATGAAGTAGATTCTTGGGTTATCCTTAAAATGAAGTAGGTTCTTGTTTATCACTTATCCTGAAAAACTGGCTGGCTGAGAGCCAAGTGCCTTCCCTTGCAGACACCACTGTATTTCCTCAGCTTGTACAACTCCCTTAACATTTCTGCTGATCTTTACTAGACTTGATAAATACATAAAAGCTTTTAAGTTATCAAATTGATTTTCAGATACTTGTGCATTTTAGATTCTAGAAAGCATCTAAATCCTATAGCTTTACTCTCAGTAAAGGACTTCTCTCGGTGGGGCAATTTTATTTATTTATTTTTCCTATCCTGTGAAAGTGGCTCAAGTTAAGGTGGGAAGAAAATGGCAAACTAGAGCACTGGGGCTTATTTTCTGAAGAAATTCTAGTGAATTCCCAAGCTACACCTGTGCAACAGACATAGAAAACTCAGCACAGTGGTAATTGATTGCGGGCCCTTGTTTTGAGTTACCAAGAATAAAGATCTATGTCACAGTAAAACTGAACAAATATTAGTCAAAACTCTGCCATTCTTCTGATGTGGTTTCTTGCACAATGGGTAGAAACATAAACACCAATTATATTATGTGTAAACCATCGTCCCAGGACTCAACGGGAATAACATTAGCAGAAATGCCAAGCAAAGTGGATAAAACATGTAGAAACCATATCCAGAGGTTAGGCATGACCCCGACTGAGGGATGGGACCAACCACCCTTCTCAAAACTAGTAACCCAGATTTGCTCCTGTCTAAAGGAAATGCAGGGACAAAGTGAAGTAGAGACTGAAGGCAAGGCCATACAGAAACTGCTCCACCTAGCCATCTATCACATCTGCAGACACCAAACCCAGACACTATTGCTGATACCAAGAAGCACTTGCTGATAGGAGTCTGGTATAGTTGTCCTCTCAGAGGCTCTGCCAGAGCCTGAGCAATGCAGATGTGAATGCTTGCAGCCAACTATCAGACTGAGCACAGGAACCCCAATAGTGGAATTAGAGGAAGGACTGAAGAAGCTTCAGTTTATAACCCCATATAAAGAACAGCAGTGTCAACCAACTCGACTCCCCAGAGTTCCTAGGGACTAAACCACCAACTAAAAAGTACCTATGGAGGGACATATGACTCCAGCTGCATATGTAGTCGAGGATTGCCTTATCTGGCATCAGAGGGAGGTGAGGCCCTTGGTCCTCTGGAGGAATGCTAGGGTGGTAAGGAGGGAGTGGGTGGGTGGATGGGCAAGCACCCTCAGATAATTAGGAGGGAGGGGTCTGGGATATGGGGTTTGCAGAGGGGAAACCACGAAGGGGGATAACATTTGAAATGTAAATAAATAAAATAACCAGTAAAAATAAATAAAATGAATGTGAAAATGAAAACAAGAAGGGTTGATTTCTAAAAAAACAACTACCATATAAACTGGATCATATCAAGCTGAATATTTTTCATGCAATAGGCAAAAGAGATTCACATCACAGTATATACTTCAGTGAGCCACTGACTATACTGTGTAGGCTTACTTTAAAAGCCAAAACAATCACAACTATTGAATATCCTATAGGCTTCTAAAGAATTTCAATTGATTCATGGAAGAAATTATAAAATATCATTTTACTTATTGATATAAGTTGTAATTAATATTAACATCAATTGCAAGTTAAATTCACAAATTTGGGAATGAATAAAGTATCACAGAAACCTGAAAACATCAACCAATGGTGCAATTTTTGGGTTTTAATGAATACATAGAATACAATACTACAAAAATTTTTGTTGAATATAAATAATGCATACTATAAAGGTATGTTCCGACCTCCAGAATATCATATTATATATTGTTAATTTTAACTTCTGACATGAAATAAAAAGAAAACGTTTAATCTACCAAGTAGGCCTAAATAAAGTATAAGAAAATAGAATTGTTTTAAATTTTTTCTTAACTTTTTTGAGCATAATTTTTCATCTTATCATATACAACCCTTTACCTGGATTCTATAACATAGTACAGCATACCTGGTAACTTTAAAAAAATAAAAAATGCACTGTCTAAAACTTCTGCAGGCTCAAATTTCAAAATCAAAATGCCGGGTTTATTTTCAAGTGATGTATGTAATTTCTCCAAAACCAAATAACTATTCTCCAGAATAGCACACAAGGGAGATGATCATGGAATGAGCCTTAAACCCAGATATATTGTTCTTGTAAACTCTTGTGAGTGCAAAAATCAAGAAAGAAATCATACGTTTTTATCTAGACCAACCTATACAAAAAATTACCTATAAATTGCCAATAATAGCCCCTAATTATTCCTTATGTAAATGCACTGGACATTTCCAGTCATCTTGCTTCTCCTATATATGCCTCCTCATGGTCATGCAGGCTTCAGTTAGCTAATTGGTTTCATCTCAAAATAAAACAAATTTATCATAACTTGGAACAGAAGGCAAATTTGCAGCTTGGGACTAAGTACCTTTAAGAGTTCATGTATTATGTTGGCTACAGAAAGTAAGCAAGGTCACTAAAAGAGATGTCTCTAAAGACTCTAGGAAGACACTCTGAGCCATACATACCAAATACAATTAAACTAAAATAAATATATTTCACCAATCAAATTACATTACATTTATGGTTTTCTACAAACTGATCTCAAAAAGGATGGTGTAGAGAAAGGAATCATATTTTTAAGCAGGAAGAAGCATTTCTTTTCAACATATGTTTCCTTATTGGGGGGAGGATCTGTTCCAGAACCTTTTACAGTTTGCAGATGATTATGTGTTCTCTGTTTTGTCAAATATCTGGCAGTATCTAAATCCTGGATATGCTTTTCTGTGTATCCTTATTGAAATCTTAACCTCAGCCTACAACAAATTAAACAAGTATAGTACAGCTTTTTACATTTAACAACTCTAAAGCAAATGCACAAAATCCTACCAGCTTCTATAAACTGATGTTATAGAAAACTAAGAAGTGCAATGGTATTCCTTTTAGTTTCAGGAAATGTTTTCCTGGGTCCATGGGAGGGTGACGCTAGAATTTTAAATGGTAAGGGAAATCCAGCCAACAAAGCTGCACTGGGTATATTTATAGTCAGCATCTCACTTAACTAAATTTGCTGATTTCTTTTGTTCCTCTTCTCCATATTCTCTCATTACCTATAATCACACGATCATGGTGAATTCTGCCATATTGACATAAAAGTCACAGGCGAGCTAGAAATGCCTGTCACTTTTTTACAATAAGAAGTAGGGGACGCTGTGAAGTGTTGGAGGAATGAAAGTGTCTCTACAGAAAAAAAATATTTTAACACTGCTATTGCTGAAAGAGAGCTGAGAAAGGGAAGTTTTCCACTTGTAATCCAATGTAAGTTGCTCTGTTCTTTTTGCAAAAGAGTTTAGTAATTCATTATTAATTGGCATGATGCTTACTATGTATCCCAGGCTACTTCTCAATTCACAATTAATTTATTGCCTCAACTTCATGCATAGTGGGGTTACAACTGTGAACTACAGTTTCTGGTCCTGTGATTTCTCAAGTGCTAAAAACGACTGGACTGCAGAGACATTTAAAGTTTATAGTCTCTAGGTCTGGAAGCATTGCAATTCCTTCCATGGTAGGCTAAACTATGTCAGGTATAATCTTCAATCTTGAAATGTATATTAAACTGTAAAGCAAATCCTGTATTCTCAGGGCATATGGAAGATACTCTTTGCCAAAGCGAGAAAGCAGAGGTTTGGATCTAGTAGGCTCATAAAACTGCGAGAAAATACATTTTACTCATTATTGGAATAGAAATTTCCTCACAGTTTCACAAAACAGATCAAAGAAAATCCATTTACTCTATTGAACACAAACCAAGAGTCATGGATATTTTTAAAGCCTATGGCTATTTTGTACTGAACCATTATTGAAATTTCCTGCCCGAGCCCGTTCTCTGGAGACAGAAAGAGTACCAGAGAGAAATAATCTAAGGTCTGATGAGTATAATTTTTAAACGAAATTTTGTGACAAAGCGTCCTTGGAGAAGCATTTGAATATAGAATGCATTGCCAAGTGCAAGGGGATGACAATAAGGATCCAAGTTCTTTCATGCAGCCAAGTAGGTGATTACATCTCCAGGAAACATTTGCTTGATGCAAATTTTCCCCCTGCTTTCCCTTCTGAGATCTGGAGCTTTGACTTGCCAGTGTTTTTAGAGCATCCCATTCCGTTAAACATGTATATTCACCTCCAAAACTTTAGGGTAGTGAAAAAAATCAGAGATCAATTTAAACCATGAAGATGTCACAAGCCAAAGCAACCAGTTTAAGAACAACTTAGGTAAAGTAATACCTAGTAGTAGGCATGGTAGGTGAAATGGACAAAGATACACAAGGAAATGTGGGGGAGAGGTGAAGATGCAAGCAAAGGCACAAGCAAGAATGTAGGTGAGGCTCAGTAGCCAAACTAATGAAATAGTAACAAAGCCAATATGTCTACCATGGCGATTTGTTAAATTTAAAAAAGTACAAAAATAAAATTCCTTCATCCAATTAGTGTTAAATGCTTTAAGATGACGCACTAATTTCTCTCATCTGTACATTGCTACACAGTATGTCTGAGGCCTGGCGTTCATTCTGGATCATCACACAAAGAAAGTCAATGGGGGAAAGAAAGTCAAGAGCAAAGTCACAAGGTAACTATGAAGTGTCAGTTTTCAAAATATAATTTACAATATTAATGTCGTATGAAATGAAATTTTACAAGTTTTAATGACTGAATATTATTTTAAAACAAATCACTCTCTTGGCACCAAATTCTATTTACTGTGATTATATCAAAGTTATAAAGTAGCTCAATATTTGAGAAAAGAATAAATCCAGATGAAGTATAGTTATTAGTCAAAGGATGACAACAGTCACTATCTTTTTCTAATTACATTAAAATAGCAGATAAAAAGTCAAACTATATTGTTCTTTTATTTTATTTCATGTGCATGGATGTTTTGATTATGTACCATCACATGCTGCTTATGGTGTCGAGAAGCAGACTTCCAAGCCTCTGGATTACAGACGGTAAAATGAACTACCTTAAGATGCTGGGAATCAAACCCAAGATGTAGGCAAGATCATCAAATATTTCTAATGGATAAGGCATTTATTCAAGCCTTCTGTCATATGTTTGAAGGAGGCATATATAAATGTATTGAGTATTATGAGATGCAAAAAATTTTCTGGAACATAATTGAGAAACAAATAAAGACAATATATTTTGTTAAGGAAATTTTTCTTATTTTTTTGTTTAAGAAATAAGAAATCGAACTAATTGAACATAATCCATACCATTTTACATCACAAAGTATCAGCAAGTCAGTAAAGAATTTAGTCAATTGATACATTGTTTAACTATTGAATATACATATTATTGTAATAAAATTTATATATTTAGTTTATATGATTTGTGAAAAGGATATTACTTTTTAAAAATGGTATGATACAAAGATTAAAATATAATCTTTTTAAATAGACAAGGTATTGATTTTTGTTAGCTCTTACTTACCTGCAAAGAATATTATTAATGGTCTCTAGGGAAAAAAATACCAGTGCGGTATCCCTGAGTGATTGTTGCATCTTGAGAAAGCACAGATTATTCTTTTTAAGTGATAATGAGTCACAATTAGATGCAGGCAAGCTAATGAGTTTACTCTAATTCAAGCTTGGTCCTTGTTTCAATCTTTGTTTTGAAAAGAAGCACAAGGCTGTTAATAGCCGATATCATCAGAGCAAATAAAGGTAACTTAGACATCTTTTCTGGGAGACTTCGGCAGAATAGGCGCCATGGAAACAATCTCTCAGCAACAAAATTGTGCAAATTGGGACAGAAACTTCTTGTCTACTTATCCTTTTGAGTTAGACATTTATGTTTTAAGATGTTTTAATTTCTCCGTTGACAACACACCCAGCATTAAAAATAAAAATACTCTACTTCATTATTATTAGAAATCCAGACTACAGAGTCCTGGATTTCGGTTGATTACGTAATCTGTTACAACACATTCATTTGCTATAGGAGAAAAACAAGCCCCAAAGTATAATGGCCATAGCTGAGTGTGAGTTATTTGTAAACCCTTCAGAGAAATAAACTACCAGTAATCTTTGCCAGGGGCTATATTATTTTAATTCAATAAACAATAGCTATAAATCAAAAGAATTATGCACATAGTGAAGTGCATATGGTTATTTAACTGTGATTTTGAGAGTTAATTTTGTAAATTCTTACCTTATAAATCAATTCCCCTAATATGAACTTTACAATTAATCCTGCTTTGAAATAGCCATACTATAAAAATCTAATGGAGATTTGATACCTACTAAATGAGTGCCAATAATTATAATATAGGACTAATTTTTCATAAAGAAAAATAAATAATTCTAACAAACTATAAAATGTATTACTTAAAATTGTATCACAAAACAGGACTCCGAATTGCAATTACATGAATAATGTTGCCTCCACATTTATATCCTCCAACTGAATATATTTTATTGACTTTAATTGATTTTTTTACATAACATGTATTTTTCATGTGAGCAACTGCCATCTGTTCAAAGGAAAAAAATCTGGAATGCTCTTTTAGCTTGCGTGATTCTGAACAAGTGGTTCCAGAATTGCCTCTGGCACATTAACACTGTAGAAAAACAGAAAAATAACAACAACAACAAAAAAAAAAACAAGCATTGTAGAAAGTTAAAATAAAAAATTATTTTATTAACTTACATTACTTCATATTTGTGAGATTATAATTCAGTCAGATCAGTAGCTCATACTATATCTACTTAGAAATATTCTATATTAAGTACTTAAAGAAAAAAAAGTCCTAATGATTTCTAGGACAATATAAAATTTTGTCAGAAAACTTTTACAGGTTCTGAACCCAGCTACTTGATGTTACAATACACTGAAATAAGGAAGAATCAATCAAATAATCCTAGAAATATATGAATTCATGTAAGTTATCAAAGCTGTGACAAAACACTGAAGACATCTGAAAGTGTGCCAAACTTCCCTTTGAGGTTGATCAGGGGATGAGATTTTTAAAGAAAGTGAAAGTAACAAAATGAAGGCTTTGAGGCAGCAAAGCAAGCCATTGAGGACAATATCTGAACGGAGTTTGGTGCCGATAGTACAAAACATTTACAGAAAACATAAACAAAACCAAAAAAAAAAAAAAAGAGGCGTATTAAAACAAAACCAGTAGTCCATGAAATCATACCTGAGTGATCTAGTAATATGTCTTCAGAGAAATAGGAATCCTAAATTTTATTTGTCTAATTGTTTTTAAGTATGTGGGGCAACATAAGATACGATTTATATTTTGAAAATTCCTAACGTAGTATAAATAAAAGGTTTTAAAGAAAATCAAACCTTTGTGCAGCTAATCAAAAGGATATGGTGCATGAACCATTTGTCTATAGAAAGTTACTGACCAGATCATTTAGAGGAGTATCATCAAAATGGATTGGACATTCAGGACTCCAGAACATGGTGACAATGGTATTTCTGGCTTTTGTACTGAATAGAAGTTAGTTCCATAGTAAGTTAAGAGCTGATCAGCACAAAGACAAGGGCATTAACCTAATGAAGCACTACACCAGCCAGGAAATGCTGACACCTAAACAATACATCATTGCATAACTTGTCATTCATCCTGTTAATAAAATTGATAAACTTATAAGGAAGCCATTCATAATACTCTATTTGAGTGAGATATTTAGTGCCTCCTTGAAAATTACAGAATACAGGCACAAGCACTTTCCACAAGAGAATGATTAATTCCATGTGGCTTTAGGGACTAAAAATGGTTAATGGAAGATATACTCTCTCTTCTAGATTTCTAATAATAACATGTATTCATTTCATTTAAAATTTAAATTTTAAATGCAGTAAATTCATTTTACTCTCAGTGGAACAACAAGCATGAAGACCAACAATTACAAAATGAAACCTCATATAGTTACAAAACATCCATACCACCATAATTCTAGCAAAGTGGCAGCTGACATAATGGAAAAGAAATAGTTATACAATGACAAAGTGTCATTATATAGAAGACACAAAGAATTAAAAAAAATACTAAAGAAACAAACAAAAAAACTCAAAAAAACAACATCAAAGAAAACAAATCAAACCAAAACAAATAACCCAATTAAATGGAATATAAGTATAAACAGAATTTTCAAAAGAAACTGGCTGATATACATTTAAAATATTAATCATCAGGGAAATAAAAATTAAACCTGTCTGTGGCTTCTTCATACTTCATTCAAAATGGGCAAGATTTAAAAAAAAAAAAAAACATAATAAATAATAGTCATAGTGGTGAGGATTTAGAAAAAGGACAACATTTACTCATTGCTCATGGGAAATTGCTATGGAAATTATTGTCACTGTTCCTAAAAATTTATCTAACACAAAATACAGCTATACTACTCTTGGGCATATACCCTAAGGTTTCTACATCTACAGAGATATTTGTTCATCCATACTCATTGCTATTCTATTTGTAATAGCAAGAATCTGGAAACGAGCCCATGACTTGAAAAATCCATAGTGAAAGTGTGGAACATTAACACGGTGAACTGGCCATCAGTGGTTAAGAAGAACTAAACTGGCCAAATGATGTTGTTCATTATATGGAAGTTTTTTATCACATTTATTAATTGTTCTAGTTGCGACTGCTACTCATATTCTGTTAAGAACGTCTTTTGCTATGCCAAGGAGCTGGAGACTATTCTCCACTTTCTGTTCTATGTGATTCAGTGTGTCTGGCCATATATTGAGGTCTTTGATCAATGTGGAGTTTAGTTTTCTTCAAGGTAATCTGTACAGATCTATGTATATTCCTGTCATCCAGGTTTACCAGCAGAGTATATAGAAGATGCTGACTTTACATTTATCCCAGTGTGCATTTCAGCATCGTTGTTTATTCAAATAACAAGTGTTCATATGCCTGGACTTACATCTGGGACTTTAATTTGATTACATTGATCAATTTGACTGATTTCTTTGTATATATGTGTGTGCCCATGTGTGCTCGCACACACAAGCACAAATACCAGACTGTTTATCCTGCTCCTTGTCTTTAGCACAGTTTGATATAGGGAATGTTTATCTATCTGGCAGTGTTTTATTATTCATGTTTGGTTTTGCTGACACCATTGTCTGGGCAAAGTGTCAGACTAGAGAATACTAAAAGATTTTTAGTAAATTTGATAAACATATGATAGAGGGCTAATATCTAAAATATATAAAGAGCACATACAAAAATATCAGACATTAAAAATACAAATAACTTGATTTTTAAAAGGTAACTACTGAGAGGAATTGCATTGAATCTGTAGATTGCTCTTGGCAAAATAGCCATTATTACCACATTAATCCTACTGATCCATGATCATGGGAGAGCTATCCATCTTCTGATATCTTCCCAGTTTCTTTCTTCTGAGGCCTCATGTTCTTTCCTAACAGGTCTTTCCCTTCTTTGTTTTATTATAACAAGATATTTTATATTATTTTTGGCTATTATGTGGAGTGGGGTTTCCATAATTTTTCTCAGTCCATTTATCATTTTTATAAAAGAGAACTGCCTATTGTTTTGAGTTAATTTTGTATCTATACACTTTGCTGAAGGTGTTTTATCAGCTGTAGCAGGGTTTCTTTTTTTTGGTAAAATTTTGGGGGTCACTTATATATACTATCATATCGTCTGCAAATTCTGATGTTTTGACTTCTTAGTTTCCAATTAGAAACCACTTGATCTCCTTTAGTTGTCTGATTGCTCTAGTTAGAACTTCAAGTACTGTATTGAATAGAGAGTAGGCAACCTTATCTTGTCCCTGTTTTTAGTAGAATTGTGTGGGACAGTGGTCTATGAGAGGCAGCTGGGTACCTGGTTGAGCACAGGCCTAAAACCCAGATCCTAATGGGACTGTAGGTGTTCGGCCTTGCACCTGGGTCCTGGTTCCTTTCACTAATCCACAGCCCCTCCCAAAGAAAGGTTTGTGGCCTTAGGTCACATAGCACAGGTATAGGGAGAGTGACTACAAGCCGAAGAGCCTCAAAAGATCTCCATATTAATGAGATACCTAAAGACCAGAGGACATAGCCATTTAAGCATTCTTTCCCAGACCTTCCTCCTTGCAAAAGATATTTAATCTCAGAGCCGCCCTGAGAACAAGGGGGTACAGCTTCATCCACTTTCTCTATGACAATAAACCTTTAAATCACGGACTTCCCCGCATATTTGTGGCCCTGCAAGAGAACCGTGGAGAACTGTAGAGGAGCCCTTCAACTAAAGAGCTGCCATCTAATCTCCTGTGGAGGACTTCTCTGCTTTCCAGGACGGAGGCCCGCCAACTCAAGCAAGCTAGCTGAGCCAGCCATGACCCAGACAAGTGAGTCGCCTCGACCAAGAGTCTCATCCACCCTGTGGTGCACCACTGGAGCTTCTTTCCCTCGTCCCTCTTGGCTACAGGCAGGTCTAGCCCATATGCCCCAGTCTCAGTCCTTCTGCAGTCTCCCAGCAGCTCCTGGGTGCCCAAGGGCTGAGACCACTGGCTTCCCACCAGAGACCCCCAACCCAAGAGCTCTGCCCTGAGGGACCTCAGACTGAGATCTCCCCACACCTGGAGTGGAGTTCTTCAACTTCTCATAGCCTGGTGTCTGCCCAGTGCCTCTGCATGGAGTGAACTCAAGTCAAATTCCTGCGCTTCTGCTCCCTGAGCTGCAGTTCCAGCCGCCTGGAGGACAGACACGCAGGATCCACACCTCAGCCCAACAGAACCCACATCCACATGAGAGCTATTACCCACAGAATTGTTTTTAAGTTTCTCTCCATTATTTGATGTCTGCTATGGGCTTGTTATATATTGCCTTAAGTGTGTTTAGGTATGCAACTTGTAGCCTTGGTTTCCTCAAGACTTGTAACATAAAGTGGTGTTGGATTTTGTCTTTTTTTTTTTTTTTTGTCAAAGGCTTTTTCAGCATCTACTGAGATGAACATGTGTTTTGAATTTTTTTCTTCAGTTTGTTTATATGATAGAGTATATTTATGCGGTTTCTTATATTAAAAATATACAAAATATATTTCGTATATTATCTCGTAAAATTTTGTGCTAAAACCATCTGGTCCTGGGCTTTTTATTTGTTATTGTTGTTGGGAATTTTAATGACTACTCTATTTCTTTACAGGTTATAGGACTATTTAATTATTTACCTGATCTTGATTTAAAACCAGTAAATGGTATCTATCAAAAAATTGTTCTTTTCATTTATATTTTACAAGTTTGTGGAGTATAGGCATTTGAAGTAAGATATAATAGCTCTTTGAATTTCCTCACTGTCTGCTCTGATGTCCCTTTTCATTTCTGATTTTGTTAATGTGGATACTATCTCTGTGCCTCTTAGTTAATCTGGCTGTTTGTCTACCTTTTTGATTTTCTAAAAGTATCAGCTCTTGGTTTTGTTGATACTTTATATTGTTCTCTTGGTTTCTAATTTATTCATTTCAGATTTCACTTAGATTATTTCCTGTCATCTACTTCTCTTGATTGTTATCTTAGTCAGGGCTTATATTCCTAAACAAAACAGCATGGCCAGGAAGCAAGTTGCAGAGGAAAGGATTTATTGAGCTTACACTTCCATATTGTTTTTCATCACCAAAGGAAGTCAGGACAGGAACTCACACAGGGCAGGAACTTGGATGCAGAAGTTAAAGCAGAGGCCATGGAGGGGCGCTGCTTACTGGCTTGCTTCCCCTGGTTTGCTCAGCTTGCTTTCTTATAAAACCCAAGACTACCAGCCCAGGGATGGCACCACCCACAATAGGCTCTCCCACCCTTGATCACTAATTGAGAAAATGCCTTGCACCTAGATCTCATGGATACATTTCCTTAAGGGAGTCTCCTTTCTCTGTGATAATTCCAGCTTGTGTCAAGTTGACACACAAAACCATCCAGTACAGTTGTGTTTGCTTATTTTTGTTCTAGAGCTGCAGGTGTGTTTTTTTGCTAGTATGCTATCTCTCCAGTTTCTTTATGAAGGGAGTTAGTGCTATGAATATTCCTATTAACACTTTTTTCACTGTGTCCATTAAGCCTGGCTGGTTTGCCTTCATTTTCATTGCACTCTGGAGAGTTGTTAGTTTCTTTCTTTATTTCTTCCATGACTCAGTGATCATTGAGTAGAGAGTTTTTCAGTTTCCATGAGACTGGAAGCTTTCTCTTGTTTCTGTTATTGTTGAAATCTGACTTTAATCCATGGTGGTCAGATAAGATACAAGGCATTATTTCACGTTTCTTGTATATGTTGAGGCAGAGAGTTTGATAAATGGAATAGTATTGAAGACTCAGAAACACACACGCCTATAGACCCAGATACCTGTCAGAATGGTTAACATCAATAGCTCAAGTGATAGCACATGTTGGTTAGGGTGTGGAGCAAGAGGAACACACGTACAACCACTTTGGAAATCAATTAGACAGTTTCTCAAAAAATTGTTAACATCTCTAACTCAAGATCTAGCTACACCACTCCTGTGCATATACCCAAAAGATGTCTCTCCATACCACAAGGACATTTCCTCAATTCTTTTCATAGCAGTTTTATTTCTAATAGTCAGAAACTGGAAACAACCAAAGAATGGCTAACAAAAAAGTGTGTCCATACTTACATGATGGAATTCTACTCAGCAATTAAAAAAAGAAAGACATCATGAGATTTACAGGCAAACAGATGGAACTAGAAGATATCATCCTGAGTGTGATAACTCAGACCCAAATGGACATACATGATATGTATTCACTTATAAGTGAATATTAGCCGCAGAGCACAGAATAATCATGCTACAATCCACAGACCCATACAAGCTAAGTAATATGGAAGGCCAAAGGGAGGATGCTTGACTCTCTCTCACAGGGGAAATAAAATAGACATTGGAGGTGAATAGAGAGAAGTAAGTATATGGGAGTAGGGGAGGGGAGAGGAATACGGGTGAGGATCCAATGGGAAAGTAGCAAGAGAGGATTGGGAGAGAAAAGAGTAATCTTTGTGTGAGGGTCATTTCTGGAGTTAGGTGAGATCTATGATGGGGAGGAATCTAGGGTATCTTAGCTGAGACTTCCAACAGCAGGTGATATGGAGAGAGAAGTTGCTGCCTAATATAGCCAGGCGGGACTTCTACAAGATGTGCATGGATAATGATGGAGCAGAAATTGAGGGGATGGCCAACCAAACAATGTTCCAATTTGAGGTCCACCCCATGGGAGAGAGCCAGACCATGACATTACTCATGATACTCTCTTCTGCTTGCAGAGAGGAATTTTAGCATAACTCTTCTGAGAGGCTTTGTCCACCAGTTAGTGGAAACAGATGCAGAGACTCACAGTGAAACATTGGGCAAAGGTCAGAGAGTCTTGTAGAAGAGTGGGAGGAAAGATTGAAGGAACTTGATGTTTCAAAGATATCACAAGAAGACTGACAGACTGACTCAACAAACCTGGGTAATAGAGGCTAACAAAGACTAATCCACCAGCCAAAAACCAAGTATGAGCTGAATGTAGGCCTACTACACATTTGTAGCAGATATGCAATTTGGTCTTCATGAGGGTCCCCTAACAACTGGATCAGGGATCTTCTCTAGCTCTGTTGCCTGCTTTTGGATCCCCCTTCCCTACTTGGGCTGTCTTATCTGTCCTCAGGTGAAGAGAAAACATTTTGTTCTGCTGTGACTTACTGTGCAAAGGGCACTTGGTATCCACAGGGGGTTTCCTCTTCTCTGAAAGGGGAGGGGGTAATGAGGAATGAATATGACTGTGAGGAGAAAAGGGGAGGAGGCTGAGTAAGTTGCTAGTAAAGTTTGCTAGTAAAGATTGCCTGTACAGTGATTAAATAAATAAATTAATGAGAGGAAAAGGCCAGTTCTAAATGGAGAATTCTCAATAGAGTAAACTCAGAATAGCTGAGAAGCACATAAATAAAGGTTCAACATCCTTAGTCATGAGCAAAATGAAAATCAAAACTAATATAAGATTTCATCTTACACCAGACAAAATGGGCAAATCAATGAAATCAATGAGAGCTCATGTTGGCTAAGGTGTATTTTAAAGAAAATTCTCATCTATTGCTATTGGGATGGCAAACATGAACAGCCACCCTGGAAACAGTGTGGAATTTCTTCATAAAGCTGGATATTGATCTACCTCTAGATGCAGTTATACTACTCTTGGGCATGTGCACAAAGGACTCAGCAAAGACATCTACAGAGACAATTGCTCAACTATCTTTGTTGCTGTTCTTTTCATAGTAGCCAGAAACTAGATTCAGTATTTCTCTCTATAAATAGATAAATGGATTAAAAAATATGTGGTTCACTTACAAATAGAACATTACTCATCCATTAAAAAAATAAATTCAATTTTCAGGGAAATGGGTAGAGCTAAAAAAAATCACCCTAAATAAAGTAATTCAGACCCTGAAATATAAAGATGTCATATATTCACATATGTGGATTTAACTATTAAGTCTTCAATAAGCAAGATAGAATCTGGATCAAAACAGATTATAAGAGAACAAGGGACTCAGTGGATGCATGGATCTCCCAGGAAGCAAAAGTAGAATGCATAGCTTTGAACTGACCATTAGGGGCCTGGAACAGAATAATCAAATATAGAGACCAACAATCAGAAAATACTGAGAGACCTTGAAATACTGAGTCTTAAATGGGATGTTTCTATCAAATCTCTCTTCTCAGGGCTCAGATAACTTTGTAGAAGAGAAGGTAAATTAAGTGTAACAGTCAGAACAATTGAAGGACACCAAAGAATCAAGACCTACTAAAAAAACAGCATGAAACATACACACATAAACTCACAGAGACTGTGACAGCAGACTCAGGTCTTGCAGTGGATCTTTATCAGAGAAGTGGACACATTCATAAAAGAAACTTTACTAAAGCTCAAAGAACATATTTCACCTCACCCAATAATAGTGGAAGACTTCAACACCCTAATCTCAGCAATGGACAGATCATAGAAAAAGAAACAAAACAGAGACACGGTGAAACTAATAGAAGCTATGAATTAATTTTCTCATAATTTTGTGTCAGGGCATTTTTGTTTTAACCTTTGATGAATTTAATGAAAATGAGGATACATCATACCAAAACTTATGGAGCACAATGAAAGCAGTGCTAAGAGAAAAACTCATAGCTCTAAGTGCCTACAAAGAGAAACTGGAGAGAGCATACACTAGCAGCTTGACAGCACACCTGAAAGCTCTAGAACAAAAAGAAGCAAATACACCCAAGAGGAGTAGATGGCAGGAAATAATCAAACTCAGGGCTGAAATCAACCAAGTAGAAACAAAAAGAACTATAAAAAGAATCAACAAAACCAAGAGCTGGTTCTTTGAGAAAATCAACAAGATAGAAAAACTCTTAGCCAGACTAACCAGAGGGCACAGAAACAGTATCCAAATTAATAAAATTAGAACTGAAAAAGGAGACATAACAACAAAAACAGAGAAAAACTAGAAAATCATCAGATCCAAAAGGCCTTTCTAGGCAGATACCAGGTAGAAAAATTAAATATGGATCTTTTTCTTATGTTTGTTTAGCCCTATTTCAATTTGGTTTTTTTTTTTGTTGTTGTTGTTTTGTTTTATCTGAATTTATTTTATTTTATTCTGTTTGTTTCCTAAGAGGATATGGAAAGCATGTGGATTTGGAAGGCAGGAGAAGTGAGTGGAAACTAGGAGGAATTAGTCATAAGAAACACTATTCAGAAAATATTGTATAAAAATCTATTATAAGTAAAAGAAAAAAAAAAGAATGCTTTAAGAGCACAAAGGAATGGAGGACATCAAGAAATCAAGTCCTTCTAGACACAACAAGGCTGGCCTATAAATAAACTCAATGAGGTTGTGTAAAAATTTCATTTGAACCACCTTTTCTGTGGTTCAAATCACATTGTGGAACAGGGAGACAGAAATATATTTCTGACATGAAGTAGGGTTAATGGCTAGAAACGTCAATAAATTATTTTAATCATTACCCCACTTCAACAGAGTTTCCTTTATATTGTTGGCACAAGACTAACATTATCAATCAGTCAAGGAAGGAAGATGGTCTCACAGGGCCCTATGATTCATTTCTGAAATATTGAGTTTGGAAACATTCTAGGAAAATGGGCATCACTGCCTTTAGTCATCTATCATCTATTGACTTAGCCAGCCATTAGAAAGGATCACCTTTACATTCAGTGTGAGAGCCTGTCTCAAAAGTTAGTGTGGAGAATGATAAAGGAAGAATACCTAACAACAAATATTCCCTCTACATATATGTGCTTTGGCTCCCACACACAACATACACACACACACACATGTGTGTGTGTTTGAGAGAGAGAGAGAGAGAGAGAGAGAGAGAGAGAGAGAGAGAAGCAGACAGAGAAAAAATTATTATATTATATTATTATATTATTATATTATATTTATTATATTAGACATATAATATATAATTTAAAATATTTAAGAGATCCTATTTTGAGAGCACAGTCTTTATTTACTAATTATATATCAAATATCTATCCTCTAAATTACATCATATTGGATAATATGTTTTAAGGTATGAATTCAAGAAAGACATAAATGTCCAGTTTGTAGAAAGAAAAGTAGACATTTCTATCTATATTATATATTATTATATATCAACTGTATGATTCCTATAGGCTAACAATCATTAATATTTCTGAACATATATTTTCCATAAATACCTGTGAATTAATTCTATAGAGATATTTATGGATAACTTTAATGAATATCATATACTTAGCTTTAGGAAAATTGCTATACAAAATGAAAGAAAAAGACAAACTAAAATTGACCAAGAGACAATTATGCAATACATACATACATACAAAAATGAGCAACTGGAGAATCTATTGAAAACATAGTTAGCAGTGGTATTTAACAAGACTTTTACTCTAGATTTTCAGATTGAGCCAGCAGATAAACTAACTCTTGAAATCCCATCTCAATAGGCACCAGTAAAAAACAATTTCCTAAATTATTTTATTCCTACAAAAGCCTCAAAGAAATCATCAAAGTGCCTACATCGTCTTGTTCCTCTCATGGTACTGCCTTAATCTAAATGTGTGCCTTGCACTGTGTTACAATACAGGCAGAACTGAATATTTTTATTTAATGTTATGATTACATTTGGCTGAATAATTGAGAGCTATTGACTCCTGAAGGTTACAGAGTTCCATAAATGATTCTAAAATTGTTGTTTCCTCTTAAATCTACACAACATGAGCAATAATGATGTAAAGCTGAACCACCTAGTCCTAACTCTTGCCTCTTCTACTCCAAATGATTTCAGTCCTCCTCCCCACCATTCTGCTTGAAGCTCTGCATTTAGACAATGATTTCATCAATAAGGGAAAGTTCTATATCAAATGTGTGGTCATTCTTTAGGGTTTTTTTTTTCTTAATATCATCTTGAAATCTTGCATATTGTTTTCTGAAAAATACCTAATACCCATATTGGGTAAAAAAGGAATAAAATAACCATGACTCCAGTAGGATTATTTATAACAATATTACCAGACAATGGAGTCTCTGTTTTGCATTGAAGTTAATGTTATTAGACCTGAGGTATAAGTAGAATAAAAGAGACACATGTAACAGAAATGGAATTATCTAACCAAATGAAATTGGAAAAAAAATGTGATGAATACAGAAAGACTACAATTTATTAGCAAAATAAAGGTTTAAAGAAATTAATCATTTTCATGCATTGAATCACTCAAGCAGAAGCATTCCCACTGAAACCCTTTCAAGTTCACAGAAAGTGCCAGAAGTCAATAAAGAAAAGAAGAATTTGCATAAAGATCAACCAGAAAGATATTTCTAAAGGCCACCCGGAATAGATAGTTTTAATAATCCTTAATGATTATCTTGTCAAAAATTGAACACTACCCTTTAAATATTTTACCATGATATTTTTAAAATATATTCAATTCATGATATATTTAATATAATGAATCCCTAAGTTCAATGTATGTTCAGAACAATCCATATAGTTTCCTGGACAATCACATAAGTTTTAATTGCATCAAAATTAAGATGTATATCAATATAATACAGGTAATATCTGCAAATCAGGTGCATGTTAGGTCAAAAGTGTCCTTTAATAAATTCTTTATGATAAATATTAAATAAATTCAACATTGCAGGTTTTATTTCTTAACATTACAAATGTTCATTAACTTTTCCTGTTTGTTTTATAATATATGAATTATTGTTCATAAAAATATTTATATCTTAGAATGCAGAATTGCACTACAAATATGCTCTAAACGATAATAACCCAAGTATTAATGTAACATGGGTTTGTAAAAATTTTTAAAAAGAATTTCAGACATTAAGAATAATATTAGATACTTCAATAATCACATTTTTGAAGTAATGTTCTTGAATGTCATTAGGCAAATAGGTTTGCTAAGTTTGCACACATTTAAGATACTGAATTGCGATGAAATTTGAAGTTAAAATTTATGATGACCTGTGCTGAATTTATACATGTATTAAGGTTTATTTTTAAGCTGAATTTGATGAAAACCTTTGACATCCTAAATCGGTACTTTAGGAAGTTTTACTTGGATAAATATCTGTAAAATTCTCCATTCCTTGAGTGCTCCTTCAGTCTGCCTCCATCAATTTCAATCCTAAAATGCAATGGGCCAATATTTTCAATAATGCTCAGATAAGCTTACCACCATATGGGAGGGAAATAAATTTATTTCAACATCTAAGAGAATATGACTGGCTTTTAGAGATAAAAAGTAAGCATATGCATCTCTTTCTATTGTAAAATAAACCTGCTCTTGTAATCTGATCTCTTCTCTTGTGTAGAGAATGAACAAACCTGAATAGACATACTCTACCATTTTTTTGAGAATGTCATTCAGTCTCTAGCACTTGAAATAGATACAATGTAGAGCAATATATCCTTTAGAAAGTTTGTTGGAAACATTAAGATGTTAATATTTCAACTGATGTTATCTAAACAGTTTTATTTTACAAACTACTTGATTAACTGATGAGTGATAGACCAGTCCCTTTCTTTAAACCCATATTATTCATCCATAAATTTCTAAGAAACCTTAATGAATCATCTCTAAATTTAATCCATTAATCTTTGTTTTAATTTTTAAAATAGTTTAATTTACAGAGGGACTTCAGTCATTATGAGATTATTTTTATCTAAGTGGCAAGAAAATAAAAGAAATAACTTCTTTTCCACTTATATGAAAGACTGGTTCAAAAATCACTGCTCACAGTTTACAAAAAGGAAAATTTGTGTTTGGAGAGATGGCTCAGTAGTTAAGAGATCTAATTGGTCTTCCAGAGGTCTTGAATTCAATTCCCAGCAACTACATGGTGACTCACAACAATCTGCAATGGGGTCTGATGTCCTCTTCTCGTGTGTCTCCAAAGAGCAATGATGAATACATAAATTTTTTTTTAAAAAGGGGGGAGGGGGAGTTGAAAAAGATACTCTAAAACTGTTCACTTTAAAATGACAAGTGAATATTTCTTTCATGCTGTTAGTTTACATATTAACTGTTGAGCTAGGGAGATGGTAGAGTTGCTAAAGCAAGCATAAAGAGTTGAATTCAGGTTCCCCTGCCCCATTTAAAAAGCCACAGTGACACATGCCTGTATTCTGGTGCTGGGGAAGCAGAAATAGCAAGATTCCGGGAGTGAGGTAGCCAATTATTCTTGTCAAATCTTTGAGCTCCTTGTTCAATGAATGACCCTGTTTCAAAAAAAATGTGGAGCAGAGGACTAGAAGAAGGAATCAACCTCTGGACTTTATATACACATGTGTGTACAACCCCCACCACCAGAAGACAGGTTCACAAACATAACCACACATAAATAAATACAATGAATTCTAGGGTAAAGGTGTTTGCCAGAAAGTTTCCAGGAATTGAGTCTTTTCTCATTCAGAACATTCTAGAAAAAAATTATTCTCATAGTCTCTGAAATATGGATAAGCAAGAGATGTTTTGCTGTGTGATCTACTCTAAAGATTTCTAGAGTTGATTCATATATATATATATAACCTCAAACAGCTCAATGGCTGATCTCTCCCTAACTCAATGTGGCTAACACACAAACCCTTCTCTTCCAATATTCCTGAGTTAATACTTTTTAAATCTTTATTTTATCTTTGGTGCCCTGGACCCTGCTGGGCCATTCTCCTGAGCATACTGTCCTCCTGCACATACTTGTCAGACATTTCACCCTTCTGTACCTTTCCAGCTTGGCCCTGTCTCTTATGCCCTCATCATGGCTGATTCTCTCTTCCTTCTTCCTTGGTCCCTTACCAGAAATCCTAAAAGTCCCACCTCTGTTTCCCTGCCCAGCCATTGGCCTCTGCTAACTTTATTGACCAGTTTAAACAACAACAACAACTGGAGAGAGTCTTCCTGTTTGGAAGGGGAAACTTACTTAGAAGTGTCTTTTGTGCAGGACACAGCAAACAGGTTTTTGGTTAACAAAATTAGCATGAGAACACAAGCCACTACATTCTGTGTTAAAAATTTTGAGATTTGTAGTTGGTCCCATCCTTCAACTGGAGGCCCATATCTATCTACTGGAGGTGGTGTCTTCAGGTTCCATTTCCCCACTGTTGGTATTTCGGCTAATATCATCCCCTTTGTGCCTTGGGACATTTCACATCCTTGACATCTGAAACTTTCTAGTGGTTCCTGAAGTTCCCCCTCCCCCACTACTACATATTTCTATTCATTCTCCTGGCACTCTGAACTTCTCTCCTGTGTCTTCCCATAACTGATCCTGCCCCCCTTTATTCCCTCTTTCACCCTGGTCCCTCCCTCCTTCTGTTTTCCATGAATATTTTGTTCCTTCTTCTAAGAGTTGAAGCATCAACACTTTGGCTTTCCTTCTTGTTAAGCTTCATATAGTCTGTGAGTTATATCTTGGGCATTCTGAACTTTTGAACTAATAACCATTTATCAATGAGCATATACCATGTGTGTCCTTTTGGACTCACTCAGGATGATATTTCTAGTTCTATCCATTTGCCTGCAAAATTCATGAAGTCCTTGTTTTTAATATCTGAGTAATAATCCATTGTGTAAATATACCAGATTTTCTACATCCATCCTTTCGTTTAGGGACACCTGGGCTTTTTCCAGCTTTTGGCTGTTATAAATAAGGCTGTTGTGAACATAGTAGAGCACGTGTCCTTGTGACATAATAGAGCATCTTGTGGGTATATGCTCAGTAGTGGTATAGCTGGGTCAACAGGTAGAACTATTTCCAATTTTCTCAGGAACCACCAGACTGATTTCCAAAGTGGTTATGCCAATTTGCAATCCCTTTAAATTTTTATCATAGCCTATCATGCATGATGGCTATTCCACACAAGTCACTTACATTGGTCTGGTAAATCTTTACTAGTTTTACATACCTCATTTCTAATCCTACTCAGTTGATTATAAACACATTGTTAATTGTGTTGTTTGTTTTGATCTTTTTCAGACAGGGTTTCTCTGTGTAGCCTTGGAAGTCCTGGAACTCAATCTGCAGATGAACCTGTCTTTCATCTTGTAGAGATCGATCTACTTCTGCTTCCCAAGAGCTGGGATTAAAGGCCTTCACCTCTACTCCCCAGATAAACAAATTAACAAAGTATATCTGTGTTTTCTTTTATTTATTCCTTAGCTTAAACACAAGAAAAAAATTTCTAGTAGGTGATGAAGAGACAGCTCTGCAGTTTAGAGCACTGGCTGCTCTTCAGAGGACCTGGGTTTCATTCCAAATATCCATATGGCTGCTCACACAACTGTCCTTTAACTGTAATCCCATGGGGTCTGATGCTCTCCTCTATTTTGTAGATGCACATACAAGCAAAATACCTACATGTGTATTAGATAAATAAATAAATGAGGAAATATATTTTAAAATATCTAGCTATGCTGTAAGATTCAAACCCTCTTACTTTCTCCAAACCCTTTTCTATATTTTATATATATGGTTTCCTCAATTTCACAGTTAACTTTTCCTCATTATAAATTTTAATTTCTCTCTTAAGTGTTTTTCTTAAGATAAACAATTTTTTTATAATAAGTTATTACTTTTGGATTAAAGAGATCAACAGGAGGAGAGGGAGACAGTGAGTAATGAGAGTAAATATGGATCAAAATATGTAATCTACTATCATCATGTACAAAATTTACATCAATTGTCATTTTCATTTCAACATACTACTATCCACTAAAATGTTTAAAGTGAAGTTCTGCCTTCAGAAATATGATATAATTGTTACCACACTTGAAATGAAAGGGTCAATCTCAAATAATAAAAAAAAAAAAAAAAAAGATTGCTGAACAGGTTATTTTGGAGAATAATTTTGAGTATTCGTCCAGAGTTCTTATCAAATTTCCTTAAGGAAAGTGACTTCCATGAGATTTGGGATACGTCTGACATGCATCATTGAAGTTTAAGGAGACAAATGTCTAAGGTTCATTAGAGAACAACTATTATTCTAGCAACCATTTTGTCAACTTATTCTTTCTTCCTGAAAGTCTGTCTGCACTAGTGTGCCTGACTTCCCTCACAGAAGGCTGTTTCATTTTATCATCTACAAATTAGAGGGAGTTGTTAAGTGCAACAGTTGCAGACTATGATAACCATCCCTCCTCTCCTCCTCCTATTCTGTCTGCTCATTTGCTGGTGTTCTTTTGCTAACTCTGCAACCTCCCAAGCACTTCCCCTTTTCTCCTCCTGTTCCCCCATCCCCCTCTGTAAGCCATGCACTTGGATTTATTTAATTGCAAAGTGGAATTTCTTTTTTCAAAACTATATTTCAAACTATGAAATGAGCACAATAATACTTTCACTTTAACTAAATTACTCAAATTTAAGGGTTGATTTTTATTTATTCATCAATAGGGGGAAAGTTTTGCTTGATATATTTGAAGGGCATAAAAATTATACTAATGAAATTCTGTCAAAGTATCATGAAATTATATCTCTCTGCATCCTTGAAGTAAATCTTCAGTCTGTGGACCAAGCAGAAGAAAGAACTCAGTTAAAACATGGTAATTTTATTTTGTTGCACCTTTTATTTTTTTCTCCATTTTGATCAATCTTGTCAGCTTGATTGAACCAAGATATTTATAGATTTGCTACAGTACCTATCTAATGTGATCATATTTCCAGAACCCATTAGATTACAAGCATACTGACCTAATGAAAGGCTAAGTCTACTGATGAATTTGTAGTATTTGCAGACTATTAAAAATGGTGAAGTTGTTATTATGACAATAGTTGGATGAGGTGGATAACTGTGTCATGCCTTTGAATTCTCTATCTGGAAATGGTTCAGTGTTGTCATTCCTCTGTGCTCCCTGTTCGCCGTTGAATGTTATTCTTCTTGTCCCCCTTTTCCTTCCCATCACATGCTGTTTCACCACAATACACAAGCAATGAAATCAAGTGATCATGGAAAAAAAATCTCTGAATCCATGAGCTCAACTAAAACTTTCCTCCTTCATACTGTTTCTTTACAATTGTGGGAATAAAAATTAAAAACATCTTGAAACATAGAACGAAAATTCATGGTCAGCAAAGACCACCAACAACTTGTTAAAATTATCAATAATAACAATATCAAGCCCCTCTAGGGGAAGAGTGACCAAAAATGGAAGAGAAAACAAGGACATGCAAGGGCATGTCCAGACAAGTCTAAATAAGCTCAAGTGAGTAATGGGTCATCTGGTGCTTTTCTCTCTTCCTCCTTTCTAGGAGGTCCAAGGTTTCATGGGCAAAAATAACTAGTCATCCTGCCCACCTAAATGATTGCTTACGCAAATTGCTGATGTTTGAAATATCTAATCATTTGTAACCGCGCCAAATCTTCCCTCTCTCCCCAGCCTCTGCCTATAAAAGTCCAAGCTTTCTGGGGTCCAGGTCGATTCCTCTGTCTCCTGCATGAGACACGTTTCGACCCAAGGGCCTCGTCATTAAACTGCCTTTTGCTGATGCATCAAGACGATCTCTCGTGTGTCCTTGGGTGTGCGCCAATCCAGACTAGAGTGAGGGTCTCCCTTCGGGGGTCCTAACACAGTATTTGTCACAGGTACACAAAGGCAAAGAGAAGACTTCCTCTCTACATTAAAAATGTATCTAACTGGATAGGTCATAAGTATCAACTTCCAGGCACAGAAAGAAATAACACGAGTGCACTGATGTCTACAGAACATGACTAAGGCATGAGAGACTATGGCTTACATAGGGATAACTGACATGACAATAAAATCAGAGATATTGTACTTCTGATGAATTTCATATTTTAAAACTGATATTCAGTGGTATGATTTTCACATTTCATGTCAATATAGGTTGCATTCGTATTTCTGTACCTTTATTTTTATGAGAGAGTTTATCTTTCTTCATAGGACAACTGAGTTAGATTGTTAGATCTACACTGTTTCTGGATGGTCATGAATTTATTGTCATTGTATCCACAGTAGAGAAAGTGGAAGAAAGAACTGTATTCCATATGTTGATCTGATTGTACAATGGAATTCTAATAAATGGAGTTATTGGATGTATAAACAATTAGGTGTCAGTGTGTTTTAGACAGGGCATTTATTGTGTGTGCACATACCTTAAGCTGAATGTGTTATGTGCAATTTTGACTTCTCATTTTTTCTATTTTCAAACTTATATAGCAATGATAAACTGAGAGCAACAATGGCCACTTTTCAAATACATGAATTACATTCTACATAATGTTATAAATTTGCAAAACACTGCTCCCAAACTATTTATTTAGCATAACTATACTACATGGAAAACTGTAAGTTGTAAATTTGATCAGAAATCACCAAAGCAGTGTAGATTAGCCCTAGCAGCCTGGAGAACTTCTGTAATGAACTTAATTTGTAACAAAACCAGAATTTAATAAATAGTGGGGCTTTTTCATCCTACTGTATATGTCAAAAGAAAAAAAAAGTGTTTTAAGGGCAGTTCATTGAAAAATTGATCAATATTTATACTTACATAAACACCACAAGGAGGGAAATGATAGAATTTCTAGGAAAAAATAGTTGAGATGTGTTTCTAGATAGATATTGCTAAGTATGAATAATTTCACCAAAATGTCATCAATAACCAGTTCCCCTTAGGACCAAATTAGATATATTACCTAAATAAAATAATATTCTTATTTTGTATGTGTAAGACAATTAATAGTTAGTCTGAATTCATTTTTCCACTAACTACATTATTTTGTTTATACTGTTAATTACTCACTTCTAAATTAAAAGGCTTGGTTAATTTTTATTATAGTAATGTGAGAAATGTGGTAACGGTAAGCTGCAAGAGAAATAGCTAGCAATTATCCAGTTCCTTTAAAATGATCAAAGTTGTTTTCTCTTTTAAGTATTAATTTTAGGTCACTACTTCTATGGCTTAACACTAAAAAAAAGCATGGCTCATCCTTGATAATCCTGATTAATATTTGTAGTCAATATTTTGGTTATAAATTAATATATTTAATGTACTCTATTACTATTTACATCTTCGGACTTCATAGAGAAATACAGTGGGTTTTGGAGTTAATTTAAAATAAGCAAATAAAAATCTAGGATAGCCTTCCCTTAAAATATTTTTGATTATCACCTACATCCGCAGAGTTTAGATACCAACTGGTGGGGAGAATAACCAATTCATTGTTCAACTATTCACGTGTAACAAGTTAGTTCATGTGTCTGCTCTTATTCTTTCATCTCCATAACATAAATAATACCACCAAGCTTGAAGAAGCCCAGAATAGTAACAAAGCTTTACAACACACTCAGAAACTACTACTCAGTACTTTACAATAAAATTATAAACACCTTGAGATGAATTAAGCAATAAATTAGATATGATTTTTATTTTCTCCTTTTCCAAAGTGTCTATTGTTCATCAGGTATAGAAAAAAATTAAGTTTGTATATTTTAAGACAATTATGTATTTGCTAATACAAAAAAATAGTAAAAATGTGACTCAAAGTAATTGACATGGCATGTTTGTAAAACAATATATCAACTGGATCTTATTGAATTTGACCATTGCCACTCTAAAATTTAATTAATCTCCCTGAGTCAGATTTATAGACTAAGAAAGTAGAATTGATAAGATAGATTCTTTGCTTATTACTTGTTGAATAAACAAGGTAATGTGACAAAATGCTTAGCATGATACTTAGAAACTGTCAAATGTATTGTAGGTATTATTATCAGTGTTGTTATTATTGTTGTTGTTGTTGTTGTTGTTGATGATGATGATGATATCATTATTAATCTTTTCACAAAACATTACAGTGGAGAGATATTCTATGCTGTAATTACATCAAGAACCACTAGGTCTAGTTGATCCTCTTGTTATTTTAACTTTCATTAACTTCTAACATGCTTGTTTTCTTCGTACCCTTTTATAACCCATCTGTGCTCACATGTTTATGACCGTAATGAATGTCAACTAGTGATTCATTCAAGTGATTTAGAGAAAAAAGTTCTTTAAATATAAAATTCAGTAAGGTTAAATCTCCTTTATCATTTCTCATGTTCTTACACAACACAGAAGATAGTTTTTAAAAGGGATGGCACACAGTTACCCTTCATACTCACAATGTCCTTATGAGGTCTTCCTCATTTGGATGATTTCATTCATTTATTTATTTTTGGCATTAGATCATAGAGAAATACTTGTTTGAGCATTGATTCTCTAGCACAATAAAACAGTGGTTTTGAACTTTGCTAACACTGTGACCCTTTAATATAGTTCATATGGTGACCAAAACCATAAAATTATTTTGTTGCTATTTAATAACTATATGAATTATAATATACAATTGTAATATTGTATATACAATTTAAAATGCAAAATTGTAATACAAATTGTAATATAATTGTATATAATTGTAGTCTACAACTCTGTAAATGTGTTCTTCCACCCGCAACGTATCATCATCACAG